>JAAGEH010000076.1:34168085-34273036 GCA_011751065.1 Lasiurus cinereus
TATTTCAGTCAGTGTATGTTTAATTTCTATTTGGTCCTTTATCATCTTTAGTAGGACCTTTTCCATCTCTAGTTGGCTCTTTTGCATCGCTAGTTGGTCCTTTTTCATCTCCTCTTGGGTCTCACTAAATTTATCGAATTTTTCTAGCATATTCTTGAAAAACCTTATAAGTGTGGTTTTGAACTCTATATCCAGTCGTTTTTTTTCCTCCATTTCTTTTGTTTGTGATCCCTTCCCTTGTTTCGGCATTTTCAC
Source organism: Lasiurus cinereus (assembly GCA_011751065.1). NCBI lineage: Eukaryota > Metazoa > Chordata > Mammalia > Chiroptera > Vespertilionidae > Lasiurus > Lasiurus cinereus. The sequence continues at coordinate 34,168,341 of JAAGEH010000076.1, forward strand.
TATGCTGGGGAAACTTCTGTGTTGGATTCAGCCTTATGATACCAGACGCAAAGCTGCAGAAGCCTCTGTTGAGCTTGGGAGGGGTGGAGTCTCAGGGCTTAAGGGACCGCCTTGCCTTCCAGTCGGCCCCGCCCTCCACGGCCCCTGAGTCTCACGTGACTGGGTAATGGCTGGAGCGGTCCTTGTGCGCGCAGCCGCAGTGCCTCTAAGCGCTGCCTTTCCAGCTCCCCTGCGCACTAGGACCACACGAGTCTAGGTCCCCAGGGTTTCGCCCGAAACAGGGGCTTAATGGAGTCAGAAGTGGCACAGTTGGGAGGGTCTGTCTCCCGCCCACTCGCGAAATCCAGCGGCACAATCAGCAATCTGTCCTGCGCGCAGCACCGTGCGAGTGTGAGACCAGACCTGATCTTCTGCAACTCCCCTAAATTTCCGTGCACCTCTCCCTTTTCACAGTCCAAACTCCCCCCGTATGAGTTTCGCTGGATCTGGGGTTTAGTGTCGTAAAATAAGGGGTTCAATGCCGTTGGGAGTCTCCGTTTCTCTCCCGCCAGAGAAAGCCAGCCAGGTACTCCGGCACCCGCTCTCAGCGCGCGCGTCTCAGTACCTCGGCTTTTTGCAGTTCCTCTGGGTGTCCGTGAGCCCCTCTCTTTCCTTCTAGTTGTAGAACTTCCACTCAGCCAGCTTTCCTGTGGTTCTGGATGATGTCCGTTCTGTCTTTTAGTTGTAGTTTTGAAATTGTTGTGCGAGGCAGCAGTGTAGGTGTTTACCTATGCCTCCATCTTGGATTCCATCCAATTTCTTAATGCATTTCACTATCACTACCAGTATTATTACCTTGCCATCAATGCTAACGTTATATCATTTTCACACTATGGTAGATGTAACATGAAATATAAGAGTAAAAACATATTGGCACATTACTAGAGTCCCCTTCAGTTACTGATCATTAGTCTAGTCCATTATAATAATATGTATATGACCAAAATGTGCCCTCAGGCAAGATCGCTCAGGTTTGCAGGTTTCCATCTTATCAGGTTCCATTCTTTCATATATTTGATATAATTGATCTAAGAGACAGTATCACCTCTTGCTTTGAGCCTCTTTTGAGGTGTTAATGTAATATTGGATTTCCCTCATAGAATTCATTCATTCATTCCTTTATCATCATCTACTATTCCTTCTTCTCTTCACTTGTACCCAACCTTCCCACCTTCGGAAGGGACGTTAGGCTGGGCCACTGTTCTGGTCTAGAACGTAGGCAGCAATACCAGTCTAGTAAGTGCTTCCTTCTCCGTTTACTTTCATTTACCTAGGACAGGATTTATGGGCACAGAACCAGTGGGCTCTTCTTTTTTTCTTTATGATAGAGAAATTAAAAATAATTTTATTTTTCAGTTATAGTTGATATTCAATATTATTTTAAATTTAGTTTCAGGGATACAGCATAGTGGTTAGATATTTGTGTAATTTACAACATGATCCTCCCGATAATTCTAGTACCTACCTGGCATCATGTATAGTTATTACAATATTATTGACTGTATTCCCAATGCTGTACTTTACATTCCCGTGACTATTTTGTAACTACCAATTTGTGCTTCTTAATAGTAGTGGGCTATTTCTACCACTAAACAATAGAGTTGCATTCACTGTTAACCTCAATTTTGCCAGATCAGATGAAGAAACAACCTGTTCCATCAGACCTGTCCAAAGAATTAAAAAAGTCTGGATGCTTTGACTATAAAAAAATGATAAAGATTATTCAAAGGTCTTAAGGTTTGCAAACCAGAAGCACAGCTGGACAAAAACTCAGAAATGTTCTGAAGAAGAAAGAAAGGAGTTCTTACAGTAAAAGTGCATTCTTGAGAATAATCAGTTCTGCATTCTTAGCCCTAGGATTGGTCCAGATGGTTATTAGTCAGATGTCAAGCAGTCTGGATGATGAGTCCCAAGTGGTCTGGTCACGTCAGATGCTCTGGATAATGGATATCAGGTGGTCTGGGTGTGCGAGCCCTTCAGGGCGCCATCAGAGGGTTATCTGGAGGTCTGATGTATATTCAGGTATTAACACAGGACTGGAAAGTTCAAAGTTTAAGTTCCCAGGCTCATAAAAATAACAACTGGATCCCTTCTTCATGCCTCAACCTACTTGATTTTAGTAATTTAGCAGATTGACTATAGCGACTCCATTTTATTTCTTCATCCTATCCCTCAGCCCCTAGGAATTCTAACTAAACTATATTTTTAAATCTTTATGTTTCCTCCTATTGACCTAAGAAACATCCAAACTAGAGAATTTTTATGAGTTTATTTGAGCTAAGATGACAACAATTGCTGGGAAACAAACTCTCAATGGTTTGAGAAAATGTCCTAGAGCATGGTAGCTTTATAGCTTATTTTATTTTATTATTTAATATATATATATATTGATTTCAGAGCTGAAGGAAGAGGGAGAGAGAGGGAGAAACAATGAAGAGAAAGAATGATTGATCAGCTGCCTCCTGCATGCCCCCTACCAGGGATTGAGCCTACAACCCCGGCATGTGCCCTTGACTTGAATAGAGCATCCGCAGGCCGATGCTCTATTAATCAGCTAGGGCTTTATAGCTTATTTTATACATTAGAATCAAAGGAGGAGATATAAAGGGGGGGGGCGGCGGTTTACATAGAATTTATCGGTGGTCTTAGATTAGGGCAGCAAAGCAGGGAAATATCTGAGATTGGATAAGGAGTGAAACAGAGAGACAGCTCTTTTCACATTGGTGGGTATAGGATAGTTAACAATTAACATTGACAGCACATAGAGATGGTATGTGGGAGAACAAGATTAACAATGAGGGGCTCTAGTTTAGTGGGTGTGCCCTGAGGTCTGGAAAGGAGATTACTTTGACATTCCAAAGGTATGTTATCTTAGATGCAAAAAGACAATAATAGGTAGGTTCATTTAAGGTAAAGATTGACCTTTTTTCAAAGAAGCTATAAGCCTGGAATGTGTCTACCCACCGGGATGCACTTTCATTTAGGAAATTTTAGGTTCAAACCATCCTATGTGGTTACTTTCAATTTCTGAGTTTGCAGGGCCAGCTATGCTGACCTCCCTTGAGCTTGCCGGGTTTTGTATGTGGCTCCTTTTTCGTCCACACTTCTTAGAAACCATCCCTTCTTTTGGCACTTACAGTTGCAGCCATGTTCCTGGGACACTTCATCGGGGAAGAAAAGAAGTTGAGGTGATGCAGGAAAGAACATGTATGGTTGTATCATCATCTTCCCCCCTAAAAAGAACTATATAGTCAGACCAGCATCCACCTCACCTCATTCCCCAAATTCACCAAAAAAGCAGAGGAATCTATATAGTGGGGACATTGCCTTGGCACCCCTAATGTTGAGTGTGAGCACACACTCATGAAGGCATGTGAGTCAGCACTTCATGTCTCTATCTCCTCCCATTTTAGACAAGAAATGTTTTCATTGCCCGTTCCAATTCTCTATTAAACTGTTAATCTGAGGAAGATATTTTCCTGACCATTGCTGAACATTAGGGGAGATAAAGTATGTTCCTTGGTCTGAAGAAATGTTATCTGGTGGTCCAAATTGGTGTAATACCTTCAGTTCCCGTTCTTTTTTTTTTTTTTTTCAATTCCAGTTATTTTGTAGTACTCCGAGCATTTGCATCTACCACTAGGTAGGCAAGGCCCAGTCCCAAGGCAGGTGTTTTATTCTTGTCAGAACCCATTTGTAGCCTCCCAGTGCTACCGGCAGCATTTCCACTTGCCAGCTGTGTTCAGGGCTTTCTCCACTGGGACCTTCCCCGTAGGCATCTGCAGTCTCTGCTTCTCTGTTCTTATCAGCATCTGTGTGCTCAAGGACATGTCTAAATTCAGCCCCTATCTGCATTTCATGAACCTAGGTGGCCACCTCAAGTAAATTCCCCGGGTTACCCACTCACTAGCTGCAGTGACCTTTTGATTCTGAAAAGAGGTTCCCCTAGTGGTGTACTGTGTTTTTCTTAGAGTCTGTATTGTCTGTTGATCATACATTAATTATAGAGCCAAACTCATTGGCCAAAGTTGTTTAATCGCCACTGCAATGTAGAGCCCAGACTTTGTTTTGCTTTGATTTTGAGACAGAGAGAAGGACAAAGAGAAACATCGATTTGTTGTTCTACTTGATGCATTCACTGGTTGCTTCTTGTATGTGCCCTGATCGGAGAGAGCACCCACAACCTGAGCATACTGGGCTGACACTCTTACTAACGCAATTACCCAGCCAGGGCCCACCTCCTTATCTTACTCTTTCATGCCATGCCAGTATTACCCCTGCCCTAAACCAAGCACGTACTAGACAACCAGGACAGCCTCTATACCCCAAAGGCCACCAAAACTATTCAAACAAGCTAGTTCAAAGCTGTTTACCCTGCCCCGCCTTGCTTTTCCCATGGAAGCCCAAATAAAGGACCTGGCTTAGGCCTTCCTCTCATTGCTTTCTGTGTCCTAATCAACATTGGTGCTTTTTCTTGCGAACCTGTGTGGCAAGTAACATGCCCCCTCCCCTCAGGAAATCTATATATATATAACCCTAAGCTACCGTAACAACCAGAATGACCATTCGCTATGATGTGCACTTCCTGGGGCAGGACCAGCCGGCCAGCCAATCTCCTGTGTCCCCTTCTCCTGTCCAGCACCCCCACAGCCCCCAGTCACCCATCCACCTCAATCAGGGGCAGGGCCAGCTGGACCTCACCCATGCACAATTTTGTGCACTGGGGCTCTAGTGTAAGTAATAAAAATCTTCTTTCAATGACATTAGCCTCCAAGTATCATCACTCAATCACCATTATAAATCACAACCCAGGCACCAATAAGATGGGCATCGACATGTCCTGCTGTAATGCACCCCTCGAACTCCCAGGGTGGTTTCCATAGGGCTGTGCTCTATATGGGCATCCCTTTAATTGGACAGTTCTTCATTGTCCTTGTGCCTGACCATATGGCCAGGCCTTTGACCAGTGCCCATGAGTCAATAAAATCTCAAACACAGGGGCAAACAGCAGGCAATCCACTGAGCTGACTTGTTTTCACTGTTTTTCAATCAGAGTGGCAGCCTTCCAAGCAGGATGCTGCCATTCACCTTGGAACTTTCATCCATAAACTAAGAAGCTCTTTGTTGGTCCATACTAGTAGATAGCTGTCAAAGGGGCACTGTCCATGTTGCAATAGTCCCTAGAGGCTCTTCAACAGTTTCAAAGTCAGAGTTAGGGCCACAGTCTACCTGCTTAGAATATACTGAATAACTCTTTGTATTCCCTCATAACTCTATTAAATAACTAGAAACCATAAAAAAAGACCAAATAGAAATTCTAGACATGAAAAAGACCACAACTCAGTATTTGGAATTAATAACAGATTAGACAAAGCTAAGAAGAAAATTCATGTACTAAAAAAATAGAACTGCAGAAATATCCAGATTGCATGGGCAGTCAAAAATAAATAAAATATAGTGGTAAAAGCAAGCAATACATTAAGAAGGACTAGATTTCCTCCGCTTTCCATCTCTGTGCCTCTCACAGGGCTTCTGACAGTGCACTGTTTGGGACAGAAAATCTGTGGTCATTGTGAGAAAGGCCCAGGGAAGAATTTGCCATTTGGGTTTCTAGTGGAAACAAGTGGCAGGCACTAGTTATGATGACTATATACTTTGGATCTGGATTGCCATACCTTTCTTTATAGTAAGATGCCAACTCCTTAAGAAATAAGATGCTTTAGTTAATCTATGAAACAGATATGAAAAGAAACATTTTATGAGGTGCAATCTCTTTGAAAAATGTATCAAACTGTTGGAATCAACATACTAGATATATGTGTAAACAAACTTATGGCATGAATCCTTAATGACTCTTCTCTGAAATATGGTAATGGAGCATATGCATATTTTTTACTTGGGTAATATCCCAATATTAGTTTCTCCTCCCCATCCTTTTACAGGTTGATGCTCAACTACTGAACCATGCCAGCCAGGCCCAATATTAGTTTCTGGATCAAAATACTAGTGATTTAGCTTGTTTGTTGCTCTTAAATTATTTAAAATATATATATCTTTATTGATTTCAGAGAAGGAAGAGGGAGAAAGAGATAGAAACATCAATGATGAGAGAAAAACATTGTTCGGCTGCCTCCTGCATGCTCCACCCTGGGGATTCAGCTCACAACCTGGGCACGTGTTCTGAACCAGAATCAAACCATGATCTCCTGGTTCATAGATTGACGCTCATCCACTGAGCTATGCTGGCTGGGTTGTTGTTCTTAAATTCTGAGGTTTTATTTAATTTTTAATTCTGAGGTCATGACCTTGCTGATGATTTATGTTTTAAAAGAGATTGCAAACTTGAGGGTGGGAAGGCCTAATATATGTATAATTAGAGTGCAACACATGAAGGAGAGAGAAATTAAGCAGGAACAATATTTAAAGAGATAATGGCTGAGAATTTTCCAAAACTAATTAAAGATATCAAGTCACAGATGCAAGAATTCTCACAAATTCCCAAAGAAGATGTGAAAAAGTTAGCCACACTTAGACAAATCATGAACTCAAATACAAAGAAAATCCTAGAATAAAAAAGTTTACCTTTAAAGCAGTAATAATTAGAATGACATATAAAAATCTCAACAAAATAAACAAGTCCAAAATTTAATGCAATAATATCATCAGAGTGTTGAATACTACACCCAGCAAACACTTTCAAGATTAAAGATGAAATAAAAATATTTTTCAACAAATAAAAATGAAGAGACTTAATCACCAGCAAAATGAGCTCAACAATATACACAAAAGATAATAAATCCTGAAAGTTTGTGTTATTCCAAGAATGTAAGGTTGGTATAAATTTAAAAATTATCGCCCGGCCCGTGTGGGTCAGTGGTTGAGTATTGACCCATGAATCAGGAGGTCACAGTTGATTCCTGGGTCAGGGCACTTGCCCGGCTTGCAGGCTCTGAGCCCAGTAGGAGGCAGCCAGTAAATGATTCTCTCTCATCTTTGATGTTTCTATCTCTCCCTTTCCCTTCCTCTCTCTGAAATAAAAAACATATTTTTAAAAATTATCATTAAAACTTACCATATGAACAAAATAAAGAAGAACCACATAATAATATAATAAACTTTCAATAGAAAAAGTAATAAATTCAACATCCATTGATGGTCATCCATCATAACCCAGACTCTTACGCACATCCCTTAATTTAATTCAATTTCTCATTCTTCTTACTTCCCTCATTCTTCTACTGTGACTCTGGCATAGTCAACCCTTGGAAAAATGCTTTAACTGCTCAACCTCTTCTCCAGTCATTTTCCAGAACTACAGAGCACAGAGAAAACAAAGAATGACTATTACTGTGCTTTGTATCATACTCTCACTGGGAGCTACCCCAAATTCTTTGAGGGTAAGATTATATACATAATTTAGTCTTTGATAATTTCCACCATGCTTATCGCAGAACACACAGTAGATGTTCAATATAATAAATACTAAAAGCTGTGTTTTATGGGCTTACATGTGGTAGTTTCTAAAATGTTCTGAAAACACCTTACTTGTATCAGCTCATTTAATCCTTACAATAAATATTCCCATTTCACAAAGCAGGAACCAAGACATAGGGAATGAAAAACTTTGCCCAGGGTCACACAGGAAGTGAGGTCTGAGATTCAAACACAGGGCTCAGCCTTATCTACAAGATACTGTCAAGTATAGACCAACTAGTTTGGGCAGTTTTACCAGGTCAGATCAGAATCAGAGACAACAATCTGCATGTTAAATAACAGTGGCTGATTAAATAAACTGTGATAGAATCTTGTGTTGCCATCAAAATTATGGTATATATCTGTACTTATAATACCAAAAACCATTCACAACGTAATTGAAAAAAGCAAACTAGAAAACAGTATAAAAACCTGCACACAAATATTTATAGCAGCCTTACTCATAACTGCCTAAAACTGGAGGCAACAAAGGCGTCCTTCCAAAGGTGAACGGATAAACATTACACGATGGAATATTACTCAGTGATAAAAAAAGAAATGTGCGATTAATCCATGAAGATACATGGAGGAACCTTATTGTTTTGTACAAGAAGCAAGCTTGAAAAGGTTACTATCTTACTCCAACTATATGACATTCCGGAAAAGGCAAAATTGGACAGTGAAAAGATCAGTGGTAGCACCAGTCCGAGAGGGAGAGGCATAGGGGGAGCACGGGGAATTTTTAGGACAGTGAAATTTCCCATGATTGTAACAGTGGGATGCATGACATCATGCGTTTATCAAAACTGAACTTTACAGCACAAAGAGTGAACCTTAAGTAAGCTATGGGCTTTGATTGATAATAATAATGTACCAATATTAGTCCCTCTATTATAGCAAACCAACTACACTAATGCAGATGGTTTATAACAGGGAGAACTGTGAGGGTGGTGGCAATGGGCGCATGGGAATTGCACTCTCTCCTGGACTTTCTGTAAGCCTAAAATGTGAGTCTGTTATTACAAACCAACAGCATGACAGCATGATCCCTTTCATGTCACTATACCTCTGTGTCTGGGGGCATAGAAAAGCCTGGAAGGGCATAATAAAAATTAATAGCAGTTGTCTTAGAGTGGTGGGATTCTTGAGACCTTTCTCTTAGTTCTACTTGTCCTTATTTTCTTAACAACAGCATGCATTAGTTTCATGTAAAGGAACAACATGAGGAGAGGGGGCTGGCCGGGCCCAGCGTTGGCGCCACAGAGAATGCAGCTTCTGCCCTGTGTGCTGGGCAAACGCCATCCTCTGTATCTGCCACCCACCGCGTCCCTCGGCCGCTTCAGTTTTGTGTCCCCGAGTCTAGGAAAGAGAGGAGATTCCTCCGGTGCAATTGCATCTGCACGAGCAGGCAGGCTCAGAGGCCGGGAGGAGGGGGCGCCGGGGCTTGGCCTCAGGCACAGATGCCTGGTGCAGTCCTGGGGGCGTGGCCGCTGCGCTTGTCTGGTCATCAGTGGGCTGGAATGTTCCCGTGGCAAGTGTACTTTGTTCTGGGGATGGGGGAGGGTGAAGTGGGGGCAGGGTTCCAGGGCTGCTGGGTCTTGGAGGGCAGCCAGCTTTCCGTTCCCAGGGAGCTGGAAGGGGGGTGGGGGAGAGGAGAATTGTGTAGTTCTCGGGCTGGGCAGCTGGGGGGCACCTTTGGAACCCCTGGATTCCAGTGCCAGCCCTGCAGGAGACTAGCTAGCTGCATGCCCCTGGGTCTGGTCTCTTAACCTCTTTAGACCTCAATTTCCTCATCTATAAAATGGGGGTAATAATGGTAATGGCGGGGGTGGGGGTTATGGGGGGATAAGGACACATATGTAATACCTTAATCAATTAAGAAAAAAAATAATAGTGCATAGTTATTGCCAAGTACTATATAAAGCACTCCACAACCATTTGAGGTAGGTGCTATTAATATCTATATATATAAAACCCTAATATGCAAAGAGACCACTGAGGAACAACAGATAGCTATGATGTGCACTGACTACCAGGGGGCATGCACAGAACATGGTGGGCATCAGCAGCAGGTGGCAGAGCATGGAACATGGTGAGCATCAGCCACAGTGGGATGGTGGAGCATGTGAGCAGGGGACACCAGACCAAGGCTGGGCGCCGGTTGCTGTCATTGGGGTGAGTCTCTGGTGGTAACTGGAAAACTCTTTGCTCCCACATGTTGTGGTTCCCGCCGGCTCTCGCACCTGCTGCCAGCACCGGCCTGCTCACACCCGCTACCGGTGCCCCGAGCCAGCTGGAATCACTTGGCACTGTCAGCAGCTGCCGGCCCCGATCGTCCCTCAGAGCTTCTCCACCTCCCCCTGCTCCTTGGGGTGATGGGTGCTGGCATCAGCCCCAATCGGTCCATGCCATCAGTGGGTGTGAGCGAGGCCAGTGCCGTGAGCTTGTGGGAGCAGCAGCGGTGAGAGCAGAGCTGTGGGCAGACAAGGGACTGGGGTCTGTGGCAGGAGGGGCTGGGCAGGGGCACGGAGGATGGGCTGAGACCCGCCTCTGTGGCCATCGCAGCCTTGTGGCCCACAGTTCCTTTCAAGGTGCATGGATTCACGCACTGGTCCCCTCGTAATAACATAATTGTCCTAGTAGTAAACAAAGACACCCTCACTGCTCAGGCCCTATGGACAGCACAGAAACTCCGGCTCTGGAAAGCCGGCCCAACCTCCTTCCGGTGGTGACCTGTGCACGATTACTTTTTTCACTTTATAGATGAGCAAAGAGGAGCTCGGGAAGTTTAAGTAACTTGCTGAAGGGAACATAGTTACATCCTGGGTATAAACCCAGTCAGACCGAGAGCCTTCCAGTATGCTCTCAACCACTCTACTTGACCACCTTCAGGAGACCCTTAACATCTGTGTGTTGAGACATACTGCAGTGTGTGCCACAATTCTGAGAGAAGTATTACTACTAATAATATTAATATTAAGACATGATAGTTATCACCAATTGAGGGCTATGATTTTTTTAAAATATATTTTATTGATTTCTTTACAGAGAGGAAGGAAAGGGATAGAGAGTCAGAAACATCGATGAGAGAGAGACATTGATCAGCTGACTCGTGCACGCCCCCTACTGGAGATATGTCCGCAACCACGGTACATGCCCTTGACCGGAATCGAACCTGGGACCCTTCAGTCCGCGCAGGCTGACGCTCTATCCACTGAGCCAAACCGGTTTTGGCAAGGGCTATGATTTTTGCAGCACCCTGTGAGATAGGTGCTATTCTTATTATTCCCGTTTTAGGAATGAGAGATCAAGGCACTGGGAGGTCACTCCGTTCTGGGGCGCAGCGCTCATTCACCATGAAGCCAGAGCCCCACACCAGCTCAGCTGTTGACTCCTCCTCATGTAGTATTTTCCAGGCAGGCGAACTCCTCCAGCACTTGATGGTAGTGGCTAGCCTGGAAGGACAGGCTTTTTTCCCCCAACTTTGTCAGAGCCAACTTTGCCTGGTAATCTGAGGTGCTTTGGAGGGTGATCTCTAACACCAGCTGGAGCTGCTCCTCTCTGGGTCTGCGGCTTCAGCGGCCCAGCTGCTTCGCACCTGTGGCAGCATCGTAGCCCAGAATCTCGGTTGAGGGCAGCCAGGTGCCCCGGGCTGTGAGGATGGAGTGTTCTGCAGCAGAATCTCCCTGTTATCGTTACGGTCCCTCCCCTGTTACAACCCTTCCATCACACTGACTGGAAAGTCATCACTAGACCCCCTTCACCTAGCCCCACTTTGGGTCAAGGGCTGCCTCCTTTTAAGAATGCAAATGTTGCAACTGAGCCCCTATGTATCCTGAACCTCCGGGAAAGAAAAAAACAACCTCTTTCGTTTTTCTTTCTTTGGAATTGTTATGAGTTTATTTAAGCTGAAATGATGACATATGCTGGGGAACAAGATCTCAAATGCTCTAAAACTCTCATTCTTTGTAGCAGGCATTGAAGTTTGTGGAAGATGGTTTGGTTGTCATGTGGGCACACAGTAGGAACTGAATAACTGCTTTGCACATATATTCCTTCTTCCTGGAATGCTCTCCCTATATTACCTACATTGCTCCCTCCTTCCATCCTTCACTTTTTACTCAAGTCACCTTCTTTGTGGGGCCTTCCATGATCACCAAATTTAATTACACCCTACAATAGTCCTGATTCCCTTTTCCCCATTCTGTTATTTCCCTACCAATGATCACTGTCCTATACACGTTATTGTTTTTATTCATTTTGTTTGCTGTCCGTCTTGCCCCAATAGAAGGGAAGTGTCATGAGGGTAGGAATTTCATTCTGTTTAGTTCATCACTGTATTCCCCCAGTGCCGGAAGCTGGGAGGAAGGAAAGGAAGAGGAGGTAGAAGGAGCTTCCTGGGCCATTCCAACCTATTGCAACTACCACTGCCCACTTGGAGGAATCCATATTTCTCATTCGTGAAGTTTATTCAACATTAGCCATATGATTCCCCTTGTGGCATCACTTGTAGTATCATCCCATCCTGCTAATTTAACTTGGCAGGTGTGTATCTCCTCCACTTGAGCAGACAGTAAATGTCCTGCACAGGACAGGGGAAAAGGGATCTGATTCTCTGTGCCCTTCCACTCCTAGTACCAAGAACAAGGCTGAATTTCTACAGGCTCTGAGATCTTTAGATTTGAAAAAGAAAATTTTCACCTTCCTCTGGGGTTCTTGTCCCAGCTTTACAAAGAGTTCAGCAATTTGGAGAAAGGAGATGGTGTGTAGATTCAAGAAGGAGTCCAAGGACAAAAGATAATTTTGGAAGGCATTGGAGGGTCAGCAAACTGTGGCTCACAATCCACATGTGGCTCTTTGGCCCCTTGAGTGTGGCACTTCTACAAAATGCCACAGCCTGGGAGAGTCTATTTTGAAGAAGTGGTGTTGAAGAAGTTTAAAAAATTTGGCTCTCAAAAGAAATTTCAATCATTGTACTGTTGATATTTGGCTCTGTTGATGAATGAGTTTGCTGACCACTGAGCTAAAGGAACTGAAAAACTATTCCTTGTCTAAGGACCCCATGCTATTTATTAACAAAATTTGTCCTAAGGCAAGGTGGAGATAATACACTTCAAAAGGTAATGTTTACAGGAGTATTATCAGTTTGGGGAATAGCCTACAGCTATTCAGGAGGCAATAACATACAGATTTAAGATGCTCTGAGCTATCTAGCAGCAAACAATAATACAGTACAGTGGTACCTCGAGATAAGAGTGCCCTAACATACGAGATTTTTGAGATACGAGCTGTCGAGCGAGCGATTTTTTGCTTTGAAATACGAGCAACATTTGAGATAGGAGTAATGGCGCAGATCAGCCGGCTGCACACGACCCACCAGTTTCCCATGCCTCAAGGTTACGGAACGAATTAAACTCGTATCTTGAGGTACCACTGTATATACAAATCTTTAGGTTTGGGACAATGTCCTGAAATCATTTTCCAACAGATAATTATATTTGTGGCTCAGCCTTTGTTGAACCCCCCAAGTTTCACAAACCTATTGGTGAAACTCTTGTAATTATGACATACAAATTGGTCCCCAGCACCTTCCCTCTCCTCTTTCCCCTACCTTGCCCTCTTCTCCCCTCAGTTCATCTCTATTAATATTATAGTTAACTACATAAGTTTGTTAGAAGCTTGATATTTAATGATTTAAATAAGTTCACTGAATTTTTCATGAATAACATTTACTATTTGTTAAAGGGGGGTCAATATGTGAACTGTTTAATTTCTTTAAAAATGTTTTATATATATATTTGTTTCAGAGAGGAAGGGAGAAGGAGAGAGAGAGATAGAAACATCAATGATGAGAGAGAGTCATTGATCGGCTGCCTCCTGCACACTCCACACTGAGGATCGAGCTTGCAACCCAGACATGTGCTCTGACCAGGATTCAAACCCTGACCTCCTGAGCCACGCTGGTCAGGCAGACCCTTAGTCTTACAGCATCACAAGTGACTACAGTCAACACCTAATTTATTTTTCTTCTTTCTTCCTGCATTTCCCCAGGGTTGGTTAAAATGTGAACTGTTGTCACATCTGACTCAGAAGAGGAAGGGACTGTCTAGTGAATATGTAATTTTTATTATCTAGGAAAATATAAAAATGTGCACAAATAAGCATTTACTATGTAATTTGAATATGAAATCTCATCATTATATTGCATGTGTGTGATGATCTTGGTACCTGGTATCTGTTAAAATTAAAGTAAAAGGTGCCATTCTGTGGGGTTCAATTTTTAAAAAAAGCACATCAGAATGGGTCCTGCATAACTCTCTACAAAAAAGACTGCATCCTGGCCTATGTGGCTCAGTGGCTGACCATCAACCCATGAATCAGGAGGTCACTGTTTGATTCCCTGTCAGGGCATATGCCTGGGTTGCTGCGGGCTGGATCCCCAGTGTGGGGTGTGCAGGAAGCAGTTGATCAATGACTCTATCTTATCATTGATGTTTCTATCTCTTTCTCCGTCTGCTTTACTCTCTGAAATCAGTTGTGTGTGTGTGTGTGTGTGTGTGTGTGTGTGTGTGTGTATTTAAACTCACCAAAACCAACCATTTAGGATTCTCATGAGTTGTAGTGGAGAGAGGGGGTGACTGGAAGAAAGAATGGGTGGATGATAGACGAATTGTTATATGAATACGTGGGTAACTGAACAAATGGGTGAATGGCTGGAAAGCTGCACAAATGATTGAATTTGCTGGGCTCCAAGGGTCCTCGGGCCCACCACAGCACTGACCACATGACTTCAAAGATATCCATTCACACACTGGTGTTCCCTGCCAGATTCTGAGCTTCTCAAAGGCAAAAAAGTTAATTTATCAACTTTGTGCTTGTGTGTGCGTGTGTGCGTTTGTGTGTGTGTGTGTGTGTGTGTGTGTGTGTGTGTGTGTGTGTGTGTGGTTTGTTTCCTGGGCTCTAGTGCAGTGTCTGGCACATGGATGGAGGTATTAGTTAGGATGTAGATTCAGCTGCTGTTACTTGCATGAAGGAGCAACACAAAGTCCTCTGTGCAGCCGGCAGGAAGGAAAAAAAGGAGGGGAAGGCACCTGTGTCCTCTACAAAGGCAGGACCTGGAAGGTGCACACTTCACTTTGGCTCTCAGCCCAGAAATTCATCATGTGGCCACACCTTGCTGAAAGCATGCCTGAAAATGCAGTCTCACTCTGGGTGGCCTTGTGTCCATCTAAAAGTCAGTGGTTCTAAAAATAGCAGAAACCGTGATTGGAAGGCAATTAGTCTCTGTCACCTAAGTAGCAACACCTTCTTATCTATCTATATATATAAAAGCCTAAGTGGCCTTTCAACCATTCGACCATTCGAGGGGTCAGACTGCAAGAGGCACCAGACCTCTAGTTTATGAAATAAATATAAACAAATAAGTGAATCTACCTGATACTACAAGTCTATATTCTGAGAAGGAAAAGCATGTTGAATCAGAGTTAAATGAAAAAAACAAAATAGGATTGATGAATATAGTATGCCATTCTTTGCTGCCCTTCTTTGCTAAGAGACATTTTGTTGAGAGTGGCAATGGGCCTAGATAAAATATTCCACTTCCCAGGCTCCCTCTAAGTGGCCAGGTGACACCACTGTGGGCAATGAGATATAAATAAAAGACAGCTGGAGACCTTTTGGATGTTTTTGCTTTAGTACAAGTATCACTTTCCCCTCTTTCTTTCTACTTCGTGATTTCTGAAATACAGATGGGAGAGTGAAGGTGGAATGGTCAGCTTGTGACCATGAGATAATAAACAAGAAAGCAAAAGCCACACATTAAGTTTGACAGTCAAAGGATGGAAAGTGGCTGGGACATTGATGATGTCATGACGACACTGCCTGGCCTCGATTGCCTGACTCCAGACTGCCCGTTAATCAGAAACAGAAGCATGACTTGGTTAAGCCTGGGTAGTGGCTTTCTGCTTTATGCAGTCTAACTGATAGATATATAGATATATATGAAACTCACTGATTATGTAGAATACTCTGGCAGGACACACAAGAAACTGAAGCCGGAGCCACCTCTCCTGGGAAAAGAAGTAGTGAGTGATTGGAGGACAGGGGTGGACAAGAAATTACTTTATAGTCTTGTATTTTTGCATGAAATCAGTTATAGTCTTGTATTTTTGAATGAACTGTTGGCATTTATATATTCAACAAAATGTGTTGAAATAACATCTTACTGTGAGGAAAGTTAAGTGACACTGTTTCACTCATCAATTTGATGGCTCAAGAAAGATAATGTCCAGCTCTCATATTATTGTAACACCTTGTTATATTGTCATCTGAGGCAAGGCTGTTCCAAGAAATTTACAAGTGGTGAGTCAAACACTGAATTTTGAAAATCATTTACTCATTAAAAATAAATTAGCATATGTATGCTATCCTATATAACAAAAGGCTAATATGCAAATAGACCAAACGTTGGAACAACTGAAGAACCCAACAATTGGTTGCTATGACATGTGCTGACCACCAGGGGTGTGTGCAGAGCATGGCGAGCATTGGTTGCAGTGGGATGGTGGAGTGGGTGAGCCGGGGCACCAGACCAAGGTGGGGCGCAGGTCGCTGTCATTGGAGAGAGCCTCTAGAGCAGTGGTTCTCAACCTTTCTAATGTCGCGGCCCTTTAATACAGTTCCTCATGTGGTGGTGACCCCCACCCATAAAATTATTTTCATTGCTACTTCATAACTGTAATTTTGCTACTGTTAATGAATCAGTGTAAATATCTGTGTTTCCCGATGGTTTTTGGCTCTACAGCAGCGGTTCTCAACCTGTGGGTTGAATCCACTGTATTTAGATAGCTGATTAATTTCAAATTAGGAAATATACCTGGATGAGCCTGGCATGTTCACAACCCACAGATTGAGAACCTCTAGCAGAGTTGCTTAAGACCATCGGAAAACACAGATATTTACATTATGATTTGTAACAGTAGCAAAATTACAGTTACGAATAGCAACAAAAATAATTTTTATGGTTGGGGGTCACCACAACATGAGGAACTGTATTAAAGGGCCCTGGCATTAGAAAGGTTGAGAACTACTGCTCTAGTGGTTACTGAGAATTATTTTTTTTAATTTAATAAATCTTCATTGTTCAGATTATGACAATTGTTCCATTTTTTCCGCCCATAGCTCCCCTTCACCCGATTCCCACACCACCCTCTACCCTTACCTCCCCCCCCATTGTCCTCATCCATAGGTGTACCATTTTTGTCCAGTTTCTTCCCGCACCCCCCTCATCCTTTTCCCCCTGAGAATTGTCAGTCCACTTCCTTTCTATGCCCCTGATTTTATTATATTCACCAGTTTATTCTGTTCCTTAGATTTTTAATTCATTTGATTTTTAGATTCACTTGTTGATAGATAAGCATTTGTTGTTCCTAATTTTTATCTTTACCTTTTTCTTCTTCTTCTTCTTAAAGAGTACCTTTCAGCATTTCATATAATACTGGTTTGGTGTTAATGAACTCCTTTAGTTTTTCTTATCTGTGAAGCTCTTTATCTGACCTTCAATTCTGAATGATAGCTTTGCTGGGTAGAGTAATCTTGGTAGAGGTTCTTGCTATGCATAACTTTGAATATTTCTTGCCTCTCCGGTCTGGCCTGTATAGTTTCTGTTGAGAAATAAGCTGACAATTGTATGGGTGCTCCCTTGTATGTAATTAACTGTTTTTTTTCTTGCTGCTTTTAATATTCTTTGTCTTTTGCTGTTGGCATTTTAATGATGATGTGTCTTGGTGTGGTCCTCTTGGGATTCCTTTTGTTTTGAGTTCTGTGTACTTCCTGGACTTGTAAGTCTTATTTCTTTCACCAGGTGGGGAAGTTTTCAGTCATTATTTCTTCAAATAGGTTTTCAGTATCTTGCTCTCTCTCTTCTTCTGGCACCTTCATAATTCTGAAGTTATCCCAGAGGCTCCTTACACTATCTTCCAATTTTTGGATTCTTTTTGCTTTTTGCTTTTCCAGTTGAGTGTTTTCTGCTTCTTTGTATTTCAAATCTTTGACTTGATTCTTGTGTTCCTCTAGTCTGCTGTTAGGTCTCTGTATAATATTTTTTATTTCAGTCATTATATGTTTAATTTCTAGTTGGTCCTTTTTCATATCTTCGAGGGTCTTTTTAAATTTATACATCTTTTCTAGGAAATTCTTGAAAAATCTTATAACAGTGGTTTTGAACTCTATATCCAGTCCTTTGTTTTCCTCCATTTCTTTTGTTTGTGATCTATTCCTTTGTCTCCGCATTTTCGCTGCTTCTCTGAGTTGGTAGAGTAGCTTTGTGTGCTAGGTGTCCTATATGGCCCAGTAGCTCCACCTCCCCAGTTACCTGAGATGGACACTCTTGGTGCACCCCTTTGTGGACTGTGTGTACAGCCTTGTTGTAGTTATGTCTTGATTGTTGTTGGTATCACTGGGGGGAATTAACCTCCAAGCCAATTGGTTGTGGGGATCAGCTGTGCCTACACTAGGAGAACTTCTGTGCTGGAGACACCCTTATGAGATAAGACTTGCAAAATTGCAAAAGCGTCTGTGCTCAGCTTGGATGGGGCAGAGTGTCAGGGCTGAGCAGACAGCCTTGGCTGCCCGTCAGCCCTGCCCTATGAGGCCCCTGGGTCTCAGTGTTCCTCGGTAATCGCTGCAGCCCTCTCTGTGCACATGCATGCATACCTCCAGACCTCTGCCTTTCGCAGCTCCCGAGTTTCCATTCGATACAGGGACCCATATGAGTCTGGGTCCCCAGGGTCTCGCTCAAAACTGGTGTTCAGTGCAGTAGGAACTGGAGTTCAGTGCAGTTGAGAGATTCCGTCTTCCTCCCACTAGAGAAAGCCAGTGGCATAATTAGTAGTCAGTCCTCTCTGCATGCACTCGTCCGTGTTCCTCTAGACCTCTGCCTTCCTCAACTCCCCTAAGTTCCTGTGTACTCCTCCCTTTTCATGACAGTCCAGACTCCCCCAGTATGAGTCTTGCCCAGAACTGGGGTTCAGTGCAGTCAGAACTGGGGCTCAGTGCAGTTGGGAGTCTCTGTCTCCCTCCCACTAGAGGAAGCCAGCCAGGCCCTCCACCGCCCATCCTCTTCATGTATGTGTCTCCATACCTCAGCTTTTCGCAGCTCCTCTGAGTCTCTGTGAGACCCTCTCTTTTTTTCTAGTTGTAGAATTTCCACTCAGCCAGCTTTCCTGTGGTTCTGGATGATGTCCGTTCTGTCTTTTAGCTGTAGTTTTGAAATTGTTGTGCAAGGCAGCAGTTTAGGTGTTCACCTATGCTGCCATCTTGGTTTCTCCGGTTACTGAAAATTCTTTGCTCCCACGCGCTGCGGTCCTGCCCAGTACCCGCACCCACTGCCAGTGCTGACCCTGCTCGCACCCTCTGGTGGTGCCTGGAGCCAGTCCTGATCACTCGGCGCCATCAGTGAGTGCTGGCCCCAATCACGCTGAGGGCTTCTCCACCTCCCCCTGCTCCTGAGGGGTGATTGGGACAGCAGCTACTGCTCCCACCCGCTGACAGCACCAGCCCCAATTGCTCCACATGTGGGAGCGGCAGCTGTGGGAGTGGGTTGCTGGCAGACAGGGGACCTGAGGGCCATGGTCAGAGGGTTCAGGAAGGGCACAGAGGATGGGCCAAGACCCGCCCCTGTGCCTACTGTAGCCTCGCTGCCCACAGTTCTTTCAAGGTGCACGAATTTTGTACTGGGCCCCTAGTACTTCAATTAAAGCAAAAGTTGGGCTGTAATAGTTTTTTGTTTGTTTGTTTGTTTGTTTGGTTGGTTTTGTTTTTGCTTACTTAAAAAAATTTTTTTTTCTAAATTGATTTAGAGAGAGAGGAAAGGAGAGGGAGAGAGAAACATCAATCAGTTGCCTCCTGCAAGCCCCCATCAAGGACTGAATCTGAAACCCAGGCATGTGCTTGACTGGGAATGGAATCAGCAACCTTTTGGTGCATGAGACAACACTCAACTAATTGAGCCACACCTGCCAGGGCTTGGCTTACTTTGTTTTCATTAAACCAGAGACTTAATTGTCTCAGGCTTTAGTTATATCTCTAGTATTTTATCTTTTAAGCCAGGTGGAGAATATATTGTTCTTGCTTTTATCATTCACTGTGTATTTTTAAAAATATAGTTTTATTGATTTTACAGAGAAAGGAAGGGAGAAGGAGACACAGAAAACACTGATGAGAGAGAAACATCAAGCCCACAACCTGGGCATGTGCCCTGACTGGTGCCCTATCCATGCACGAGACTTGGCTCAAACAAATGAGCCACACATGCCAGGCTCATCCAGGTATATTCCCTAACTTGAAATTAATCAACTGTCTAAATACAGTCGATCGAGTCTAAGATAACCTCTCACTCCCTTGAGTTACAGTGCTCTTTCACTACCTGGCCTCAGCTCACAGGGATAGTTGTGGGGATAAGGAATGATCTTGGTGTCTGTGAGTTGTGGTTCCTTTACTCACTTTCTTCTTATTTCACTCATAGAAAAATTCTCATTCTTCAAACTGGGAAGGAAGCAGTGGAGATGCACCCAACAGGAAGACCATATCCACATCCAGAAGGCACAGGAAAGAGCGTGCAGGGAGGATCATTTGTATCAGGAACCATGTGGCAGCGTTGAGCACCAAGTGAAAAACAAACAATGGAGCAAGTGCAATTGCTCTTAATCACAGTCACATGACTTTGTGCGCTTGGATTCTGTTAGAATTTTTAACAGTCAAATAAGAGTAACTCACATTTATTCTGCAACAGCACCTGCTTCTTTCTTTCCTAATATTATCGGTGGTACGACTACATGGGGAAAATGAAATGTATTAAAAGATAGATTTTAATTTAAGTAAAGCTTCATATTTAAAAAAATTAAGTTGGTTATATTTATGGACCTTCCTTATAAAATCACAAGGGTTTGGAAAATCCCTTGAAGGGCTGATTTTTACCACTCCTATGTTTACAAAGTGCTTTTATAGAGATGCCAAAAAACTATGAGGGGCTATTTATTTTACTTCTCTACACAATGTTTACTACTCCTCAAAGAGATTATGTATTTAAGAATGTGACGTCAATGGAGTAAAGAAGGCTGAGAAACAAAGGAAAAATCACCACCTTATCAATTAATTCTAATAAAACTAGTAAGAAGAGGGAGAATCCAAGATGGCGGCATAGGTAAGCACCTACACGGCTGCCTCGCACAACAATTTCAAATCTACAACTAACAGACAGAACGGACATCATCCAAAACCACAGGAAAGCTGGCTGAGTGGAAATTCTACAGCTAGAAGGAAAGGCAGGGGCTCACAGAAACCCAGAGGAGCTGCAAAAAGCTGAGGTACAGAGATGCACTCGTGGAGAGAGTGGGTGCCTCTGAGAACCTGGCTGGCTTTCTTTGGTGGGAGAGAAACGGAGACTCCCAACGGCATTGAACTCCTTATTTTACGACACTAAACCCCAGATCCAGCCGAAACTAAACCCCAGATCCAGCTGAAACTCATACGGGGGGAGTTTGGACTGTGAAAAGGGAGAAGTCCACGGAAATTTAGGGGAGTCGCAAAAGATCGGAAGTCTGGTGACGCGCACAGCCCTGTGCACAGGAGACAGACTGCTGATTGTGCCGCTGGCTTTTGTGAGTGGGCGGGAGACAGACACTCCCAATTGTGCCATTTCTAACTCCACTAAACCACGGTTTCGGGCAAAACCCTGGGGACCCAGACTCATATGGTCCCAGAGCGCAGGGGAACCGGGGGGCAGTAATCTAGAGGCACTGCGAGAGAGAGTGCAGGCGCGCACAGGGACCGCTCCAGTGATTACCCAGTCACTTGAGACTCAGGGGCCGTGGAGGGCGGGGCCGACTGGAAGGCAAGGTGGTCCATTAAGCCCTGAGACTCCACCCATCCCAAGCTCAACAGAGAGGCTTTTGCGAATTTGCAAGTCTGCTATCATAAGGCTGAATCCAACACAGAAGTTCTCCCGGCATAGTGAAGATGCCGAGACAAGGGAAGGGATCACAAACAAAAGAAATGGAAGAAAATAAATGACTGGATATAGAGTTCAAAACCATGCTTATAAGGTTTTTCAAGAATATCCTAGATAAAGTTGGATAAAGTTAGCGAGTCCCAAGAAGAGATGAAAAAGATCCAACTAGAGATGATAAAGGACCAACTAGAATTTAAACATACAATGATTGAAATAAAAATTATTATTCAGAGACCTAACACAGACTAGAGGAAGGCAAGAATCAAGTCAAAAATTTGAAATATAAAGAATCAGAAAACACTCAACTGGAAAAGCAAGAAGAAAAAAGAATCCAAAAATGTGAAGATAATGTAAGGAGCCTCTGGGACAGCTTCAAGTGTACCAACATCAGAATTGTGGAGGTGCCAGAGGAAGAGAGAGAGCAAGATACTGAAATCCTATTTAAAGAAATAATGACTGAAAACTTCCCACATCCGGTAAAAGAAATAGACTTACAAGTCCCAAGAAGCACAAAGAACCCCATATAAAAGGAATCCAAAGAGGACCACAGCAAGACACATCATAATTAAAATACCAAGAGCAAAAGACAAAGAGAGAATATTAAAAGCAGCAAGAGAAAAACAATTCATTACCTACAAGGAAGCACCCATACGACTGTCAGCTGATTTCTCAACAGAAACGATGCAGGCCAGACAGAAGTGGCAAGAAATATTCAACGTGATGAATTGCAAGAACCTACAACCAAGAATACTCTATCCAGCAAAGCTCTCATTCAGAATTGAAGGGCAGATAAAGAGCTTCACAGATAAGAAAAGGCTAAAGGAGTTCATCAACTCCAAATCAGTATTATATGAAATGCTGAAAGGTACTCTTTTAGAAGAGGAAGAAGAAAAAGGTAAAAGACAAAAAATTATGAACAACAAATACATATCTATCAACAAGTGAACCTAAAAATTAAGTGAATTAAAAATTTGATCAACAGGCCAAGACCGGTTTGGCTCAGTGGATAGAGCATCGGCCTGTGGACTGAGAGGTCCCGGGTTCGATTCCGGTCGGGGGCATGTACCTTGCTTGCGGCCACATCTCCAGTGGGGGGGGCGTGCAGGAGGTGGCTGATCAGTGTCTCTCTCTCATCGATGTTTCTGACTTTCTATCCCTCTCCCTTCCTCTCTATGAAAAATCAATTAAAAAAAAATTTGATCAACAGAATAAACGGGTGAATATAATAGAATCAGGAGCACCGAAAGGGAGTGGACTGATAATTCTCAGGGGGAAAGGGGTGAGGGGTGTACAGGGAGAGACTGGACAAAAATCATACACCTATGGATGAGGTCAATGGGAGGGAGGTAAGGGTAGAGGGAAGGGTGGGAGCAGGGGAGCTATGGAGGGGGAAAAAAGAGAAACAACTGTAATAATCTGAATAATAAAGATTTAATTAAAAAATTAAAAAAAATAAAACTACTGTAGTAAGAAGATTAGCTGCAATTCAAAAGGGTCACTGAAGATCACAGCTGGACTTTTGAGTAGCAGTATGTGTGATAAATTACATACTTATTTTGCACCAAGTCTAAAATTTTTCCATCCTATCCCTACACCAAAAATTTGCATCATTTCCTTTGGAGGTGATTTGCTAAGGTACAGACACTAAGAAATAGAATTCTTAGAACACTGATACTTTATTAGACTTAGAACATGCTTAATAATGATGTTCAGGTCCTCTTAAAATAAAAAATATATCTTTAAATGTAAGCCTCCGGGCTGGTTGGCTCAGTGATTGTGTGTCCATCCCAGGAACAGAAGAGATCAAGGTTCGATTCCTGGTCAAGGCCCGATCCCCAGAAAGGGGAGTGCAGGAGGTTTCTCTTTCATCAGGTGTTTCTATCCCTCTCTCTTCCTTTCTCTCTAAAAATCAACAAAAACATAACACTTAAGCCTATTAGAATTTTAAAATAGGATAATTTTCTTCTGAATCACAGCAAGATAAAAGCAAACCAAACACAATCTGCCCAATAAAAGACAAGAAAGCCCAGCTGGTGTGGCTCAGTGGTTGAGCTTTGAGCCGTGAGGCGGAAGGTCTTAGCTGGATTCCCAATGGGGAGCATGCCCGGGTTGAGGCCTTGATCCCCAATGTGGGACGTGGGAGAGGCAGCCAATCCCATGGTTCTCTCTCATCATTGATGTTTCTATCTCTTTCCCTTCCCCTCTGAATCAATGAAAATGTATTTTTAAAAGACAAGAAAAAAGTAATTAGAATCATAAACAAGCATGAATCATAAGCAAGACTGCCAAAAACTAAATACAAAATTTAACAATATACACAAATGCATTAAACCACCTAGTAGAAGACAAAGACTCAAAGTCTGGATAAAAAATAAAATCGACAATTTCCCTGGAAGAGACACACAAAAACAAAAAGATACAAAAAGATTAAAAGTAATAATGTGAGAATCCAAGATGGCGGCATAGGTAAACACCTATACTGCTGCCTCGCACAACAATTTCAAAACTACAACTAAAAGACAGAACGGACATCATCCAGAACCACAGGAAAGCTGGCTGAGTGGAAGTTCTACAACTAGAGGGAAAGAGAGGGGCTCTCGGAGACCCAGAGGAGCTGCAAAAAGCTGAGGTACGGAGACGAGCGGAGTACCTGGCTGGCTTTCTCTGGCGGGAGGGAAACGGAGACTCCCAACGGCATTGAACCCCTTCTCTTACGACACTAAACCCCAGATCCAGCCGAAACTCATACGGGGGGAGTTTGGACTGTGAAAAGGGAGAAGTGCACAGAAATTTAGGGGAGTTGCAAAGGATCGGAGGTCTGGTCGCTCACGGCACCACGCGGAGGACGGATTGCTGATTGTGCCGCTGGCTTTCGCGAGTGGGCGGGAGACAGACCCTCCGATCTGTGCCACTTCTGAGTCCACTGGGCCCCTGTTTTGGGCGAAACCCTGGGGACCTAGACTCGTGTGGTCCTGGTTCGAAGGGGAGCCGGAAAGGCAGTGGTCAGAGGCACTGCAGGTGCGCGTGCACAAGGACCGCTCCAGCGATTACCCAGTCACGTGAGACTCAGGGGCCGTGGAGGGCGGGGCCGACTGGAAGGCAAGGCGGTCCCTTAAGCCCTGAGACTCCACCCTCCCAAGCTCAACCGAGGCTTCTGCAGCTGAATCCAGCACAGAAGTTTCCCCGGCACAGTGAAAATGCCGAGACAAGGGAAGGGATTACAAGCAAAAGAAATGGAGGAAAAAAAACGACTGGATATAGAGTTCAAAACCACGCTTATAAGGTTTTGCAAGAATATGCTAGAAAAGATGGATAAATTTAGTGAGACCCAAGAGAAGATGATAAAGACACTGACTGAAATGAAAACTATTATGCAGAGTACTAACAGCAGACTAGAGAAAGGCAAGGATCAAGTCAAAAATTTGAAATATAAAGAAGCAGAAAACATTCAACTGGAAAAGCAAGAAGAGAAAAGAATCCAAAAATGTGAAGATAATGTAAGGAGCCTCTGGGACAGCTTCAAGCGTACCAACATCAGAATTGTGGGGGTGCCAGAAGAAGAGAGAGAGCAAGATACTGAAAACCTGTTTAAAGAAATAATGACTGAAAACTTCCCACATCTGGTAAAAGAAATAGACTTACAAGTCGAGGAAGTACACAGAACCCCAAAGAAAAGGAACCCAAAGAGGACTACACCAAGACACATCATAATTAAAATGCCAAGAGCAAAAGAGAAAGAGAGAATATTAAAAGCAGCAAGAGAAAAACAGTTTATTACCTACAAGGGAGCACCCATACGACTGTCAGCTGATTTCTCAACAGAAACGATGCAGGCCAGACGGGAGTGGCAAGAAATATTCAACGTGATGAACAACAAGAACCTACAACCAAGAATAATCTATCCAGCAAAGCTATCATTCAGAATTGAAGGGCAGATAAAGACCTTCACAGAGAAGAAAAAGCTAAAGGAGTTCATCAACTCCAAACCAGTATTATATGAAATGCTGAAAGGTACCCTTTTAGAAGAGGAAGAAGAAAAAGGTAAAAGACAAAAAATTATGAACAACAAATACACATCTGTCAACAAGTGAATCTAAAAATCAAGTGAATTAAAAATCTGATCAATAGAATAAACTGGTGAATACAATAGAATCAGGAGCACAGAAAGGGAGTAGACTGATAATTCTCAGGAGGACAAAAATCATAAAGCATCAAACAGACTGTGAAATTATAGCAGAAAGATTAAAGTTAGGTGAGGTAAATAAGTGATCAATCAAAGGACTTGTATGCATGCTTATAAACATAACCAATGATCACAGACACTGGGGGGTCGGGGTACGCCTGGAAGGGAGGGGAGCAATGGGAAGATATGTATAAAAAATTAATAAAAATTAATTAAAAAAAAAAAGTAATAATGTAAGACTGTAACCCTGACTGCATCTGAGTTTAAATACCACTGTGGTACTGACTTTTCAGTTTGGGGAATGGTGGTGGCACTAAATAGATTCTAGTAGAATGGTAAATTGAATGGTTAATATTAGT
This sequence comes from Lasiurus cinereus, assembly GCA_011751065.1. Taxonomy (NCBI): domain Eukaryota; kingdom Metazoa; phylum Chordata; class Mammalia; order Chiroptera; family Vespertilionidae; genus Lasiurus; species Lasiurus cinereus. The sequence goes on from JAAGEH010000076.1 coordinate 34,194,403, forward strand.
AAATTATTCATGTTACACCTCTCACTCCTCCACGAATGTCCTCCTCCCCTTTATGGGCACAGGGACCCGGTGTGTGTGTTATGGGTGCATGTACTAGTGGAGGCGTGAGTCACTTTCCTTTTTTTGCACCACACCCAGAACTTGGATACATGTCCTCTGAGGCCCAAGGAGGCCTCAAATGCCAAAGACTGTTCCAGAAGAGATTGTTGGGCTTCCAAGACATCAGGCCAAGAATTATCATGATAGCCATTAAGAGTGAAGACCATAAGCCCAGCTGACATGGCTCAGTGGTTGAGTATCAACCTATAAAGCAGGAAGTCACGATTTGATTCCTGGTCAAGGGCACATGCCTGGGTTGTGGGCTAGATCCCCAGTGGGGGCGTGCAGGTGGCAGCCAATCAATGATTCCCTCTCATCATTGATGTTTCTATATCTCTCTCTCCCTCTCCCTTCCTCTCTGAAATCAATTAAAAAAAAAAAAGAGTAAAGACAACAAGAGGATTGGGTGGGTAAGTTTGGTTTTCAGGAAGGAACAATTCTTTTTTTTTTTTTATATATATATATTTTTACCAGAGGCCTGATGCACGAAGATTTGTGCAAGAACGGGCCTTCCTTCCCCTGGCTGCCTGGCACCGCCTTCGCTCTGGTCAGAGCTGCCTTTTTGCTCTAGCCTGGAGCCACCTTTCCGCCTTCCCATGCTGCCCAGAGGCCCGGAGTGGCTGGGGTGGAACGCCGTGGCCCCAGCCCTGGCTGCTCTGCACCTGTGTGTGCAAATTAACCCACCATCTTTGTTGGGTTAATTTGCTTACTCACTCCTGACTGGCTTGTGGGTATCATAAAGGTATGGTCAATTTCCATCTTATTCTTTTATTAGTGTAGATTGAAGTCAGAGAGGAAGGGAGAGGGAGAGGGAGAGGGAGAGAGAGAGAGAGAGAGAGAGAGAGAGAGAAACATCAATGATGAGGGAGAATCATTGATTGGCTGTTTTCTGCGTGGCCCCTACTGGGGATCGAGCCCACAACCTGGGCATGTGCCCTTGAATGGAATCAAACCCTGGACCCTTCCATCTGCAGGCTGAAGCTCTATTCACTGAGCCAAACCTGCTAGGGCAGGAAAGAACCATCCTTGATCTCACTCAGCCCCATTTGTCCCCAGTTTTGGCAGTTCCCACAGGCACTCTGATGCAGCCTCACTTTCCAGGAAGAGAAGTCTCATTTCCCCAATGTTACTCTCTCTGCTCAAAGTCATGCAGGAACCCAGATAAGCCAGGCAGCTCCGCTATCTTCAATGCATGGCTTTTAAGGCTGCTTGCTCCACGTGTGAGCATTTCTGATGAGCAGGAAGGCAAGAAGAATAGAGTTCAGAGCAAGTATCTTTAAGAATATGAAATTAGAAATTGTCAGGTCACTTCTACTCACATCCTGTCGGTAAGAGCTTAGTCAATGTAGCAAGTAGTAAGGAGTGGGGTGGTAGGAGATGGTGACAGTCAGAAAGGTAGTTTCTACCCGAGTTGTGTGGGGCCCAGGGAAGAATAAGAGAAGAATTTAGCCATCAATCTGCCTAAATTATCATCAGTGGTCTGTATAAGGCCTCTCATTGTTTCTATTCATTCATTCATTCATTCATTCATTCACCCACTCTTTTTCAGAGCCAAACCACACACCCTCTCATATACCTCAGCCAACACTTTATTATTTAAAGTACACACCTTTGCTTATATTTTTGAAAAATATGTATTTTTTGTGTGCATGTATTTTTTGAGACAATTTTATTGAAGCAAAATTTATATTAAGTAATAGACAACTGATCTTCGACAAAGGAGCAAAAGGCAATTCAAAAGGATAGCCTTTTCTTTTTTAAAAAATGTGAGTTTTTATTGACTATAAAGAGAGGAAGGGAGATGGAAAGAGGGATAAAAACATCAAATAATGAGAGAGAATCATTGATTGGCTGACTCCTGCATGCCCCTACTGGGAACTGAGGCTGAAACCTGGGCATGTGTCGTGACCAGAAATCTAACCATGACCTCCTAGTTCAACCACTGAGCAACACTGGCCGGACAAAAGGATAGTATTTTCAATAAATGGTGCTGGAAGAATTGAATGTCCATAGCAAAGAAAAAAGAATCTAGATATAGACTTTCCATCTTTCACAAAATTAACTCAAAATTGACTACATGCAAAATGCAAAGCTATAAAACTTTTAGAGGAAGACGGGACAAAATTTAGCTAACTTCTGGGGTTAGCAATGAATTTTTAGATACAACAACAAAAGCATAAGTCATGAAACAAAAAATTGGTTGGACTATATTAAAATTAAACTTCTGCTCTGCAAAAGACACTGTTAAGAGAATGAAAAAGTCACAGCCTGAGAGAAGATATTTACAAAACACATATCTGATAAAGGAACAGTATCCAAAATATACAAATTCTTAAAACTCAGCAGTAAAAAAACAAACAACCCAATTTAAAAAACGGGTGAAACATCTCAGTAGGCACTTCACCATGAAGATAAGCAGACAGTAAATAAGCATACAAAAAGATGCTCAACATCATTTGTCATTAAGGAATTGCAAATTAAAACAATGAGATATATTCATAGTGTATATTTAACTATATACAAAATGGCCAAACTGTATTCCAAAGTGTTGAACCTTTGTACTGCATTCCCTCTAGCAATGCGTAAGTGTTCTAGTTGCTTTGCATCCTTAATGATAGTTGATACTGTGTTTCTTTTGTTTTGTTTTTTCAGCTGTTTTGTGATGTAGTAGTATTTCATTGTGGTTTTAATCTGCAATTCCTAATGACTAATCATATGGAAAATATTTTTATGTGCTTATCTGCCTTCTATATGTTTTATTTGGTGAAGGGATTGTTTGCTCTTTTAGGTGTGTGGTTTGTTCTATTCATTATTGAGTTGTGAGATTTCTTTAGATATTGTGGATATGCCAGTATCGGTGAGAGTCCAGCCAGAAGAATCTAACAAGAGATTGGAGTAATGGGGAACTGACTCATAAGAGTCAAAGACGACTCTGACAAACACAGAAAAGCAAAGACAGGGACAGCCACTACTGGCAGAGCTGAGAGTGTCTGAGGCGTGTTGGAAAGAGCACAGCGGGGCTCACCAGTGGATACTAGAAATCCGCCTTCGAACTCGCTGCATGGTCACCTGAGGGGTCCTGGGAGAAGCAGTTCAGTCAGGTGCCTTGCTGGGGCACACCACTTTGAAAAGGTGCTGAGGGAAGCTTCTAGCAGCTGGGCACTGCTAGTTGCTGTGTGCTACCACAACTGGGAGCTGGAGATAGGCAATGGAGAAAGCCGTGCCCTGTAGGAGGAGCCCAGTGCAGAACTGGCTGCAGGACAGGGGAAACAGGAAGAGAAGGTTCCTTCCTCCTTCAGTGTCTCTCCCGCGCCCTCTACTGGCATAACATCATTCCAAAGCCACAGGTGAGTCCTTACCCAGCCCACCTCCATTACCACAGCGCAGGCAAAGAAGGATGCATGTGGAGCTGAGAAGCAATAAATTGATGACTGGCACAAAATTCCTTATCATATGTGTGTTTTGCCAATACTTCTTCCAGGCTGTGGCTTGCCTTTTCATTTTCTTAACAGTATCTTTTGAAAAGCATATGTTTGTAATTTTGATGATGCTCAATATATCCGTTTTTGTGGAGTTGTTTTTTTTGCCACTAACGCTTTTTTAATCCTAAAACATCTCTGTCTAACCCCAGCTCAAAGATTTTTCCCCCCTAAAATTCAATAGTTTTAACTCCTAGATTTAGGTTTATGAACCATTTCAAGTTATGTATATATGTGTTCTTCAAATATTACTTTTTTAAAAAATGTAGAAGACTTTATTTTTCTTTAAACAGTTTTAGGTTCACAAAAAAGTTAGGTAAGGAAGGCACAGAGATTTCCCATCCCTGCCTATCCTCCTCCTTTTACAACTTCCCTTGCCAGGGGGTTCATTTGTTGTAACTGATGAACCAACACTGACACACTATAATCACCTAAAGTCCATAGTTTACATTAAGATTCCCCTTTAGTGTGGTATATTCTATGGGCTTGGACAAATGGATGGTGACATGTGGCCATCAGCATAGTATCACACAGAGTACTCTCACTGCCTTAAAAATCCTGTGCTCTTGCTGTTCTTCCCTCCCCAGGACCCCATATGCATTTTAAAAATTGATTTTAAAAAAACATAAATCTTGCCCTAGACAGTTTTGCTCAGTGGTTAGCACATCAGCCTACAGACTGAAGGGTCCTGGGTTCGATTCCAGTCAAGGGCACATGCCTGGTTTGTGTGCTCAATCCCCAGTCGGGGGCATGCAGGAGGCAGCCGTACAATGATTCTCTCTCATCATTATGTTCCTTTCTCTCTTCCCTTCTCCCTTCCTCTCTGAAATCAATAAAATTAAAAAATATATATATGAAATAAATTACAAAAGTATGTTCATGTATTTTATGTAAATGTTATTTATCTCATTCTGCTTCTTACTTTTGTCACTCAGCACTGTTTTTATGATCTATTTATGTTGCTACATTCCTTGCTTCTTTAACTGCTGCATAGTATAGTATAAACCCTCAACACCTTTGTTAAATGTGTGTGTTAATCCTCAACCAAGGATATTTTTTCCATTGATTTTTTAAAATTTGTTATTATTTTTTTTGTGGGGTGGAGAGTCATGGATCAGCTGCCTTCTTCATGCCCCCTATAAGGATTGAACTCACAACCTGGCCATATACCCTGACTGGGAATCGAACTGTGACCTCCTGATTCATAGGTCAAGACTCAACCACTGAGCCATGCCAGCTGGGTTTTCCATTGATTTTTAGAGAGCATAGAAGGGAGGAAGATAAGGAGGGAGGGAGGAGAGAGAGAGAGAGAGAGAAGGAGAGAGAGAGAGAGAGAGAATATATGATTGCCTCTGGCTGCTTCCAGCAGGCCAACTCTCCAACCACTGAGCCACATCAGCCAGGATCAGCTTTCTAATTTTTGCCAGTTTAACAGGTGTCAGGTGTAAGATGATTGCATTAGTGAAACTCTCTGATTACTGATGATTTTAATTCTTAATAATTATCTTTATATGCCTGTTCAGGATACCAATTTTATAAATTGCCTTGTTGACAAATTGCCCATTTTTCTTTAATATGTTTTTATTGATTTCAGAGAGGAAGGAAGAGGGAGAGATAGAAACATCAATGATGAGACTCATTGATTGGCTGCCTCCTGCACACCCCCTACAGGGGATTGGGCATGAAACCTGGGCATGTGCCCTTGATCAGAATAAACCCTGGAACCCTTCAGTTCACCGGCCAATGCTCTATCACTGAGCCAAACCAGGTAGGGCTGCCCGTTCTTCTTTAGAGCCTTTGCTTTCTTTGAATTTGTGTGCTTTGCTTTTCCCAGTTTCCTAAAATGGAAGCTTGGAACCCTGATTTTAGATTTTCTTTCTCATTACACATTGACGCTATTAATTCCTCTCTAAGCACTGCTTTTGCTGCATCACACAATTTTTGATTAGTTGTAATTTCATTTTCATTGAGTTCCAAATATTTTAAAATTTCTTTTGAGATTTCTTTTTTTCTTTGACCCTTGTGTTGTTTGACTCCCAAGTATCTTAGGACTTTCCAGTTGTCTTTGTCATTGACTTCTAGTTTAATTCCATGGCCTTCAAGAACAAACACTGTATAACTTCTATTTTTTAAGTTTGTTAAGGTGTGTTTTATAACCCAGAATGTGGTATGTCTTGGCAAACGTCTTGTATGAGTTTGAAAAGAATGTGTATTCTTTAGTTATTGGGTGAAATAGTCTATGGACATCAAGTATATCCACTTGATTGATGATGTGGTTGCCTTTAACTATGTCCTTACTGATTTTCCACTTGGTAGAACTGTTCATTTCTGATAGTGGGGTGTTGAAACCCCCAGTTCTCTGTCCTATCAAAGAAGAGTTATTTATTTTCAATCTGTTATGCTTTTCACTTGTTAAGACAGACTCCCAAGCTCCTTACTTGCTAGATTGAAAAGTTCTCTTTCGTCTATTGGTCTTCATGAGTTATTTGTATATTCTATGTATTAATCACATCGTTTTTAGATTCACAAACATCTTATCCCATTCTATCACCTATTGTCTGCCCATAGTATCCTCCTTTGAACAAAATTCTTTAATTTTGATATCATTAAATTAATCCATTTTTCCTTCTGGTTTGTGCTTTTCTAAGAAAATCCTCACCCAAGGATATTTTTTCCGTTGAAGACAGAGAGAAACATCCATGTGAGAGAAACACATTGAATGGTTGCCTCCTGCACTCGCCCTAACTGGGCCAGGTCGGGGAGGAGCCTGCAGCCAAGGTACGTGCCCTTTGACTGGAATCGAACCCAGGACCCTTTGGTCCCCAGGCCGAGGCTCTATCCACTGAGCCAAACCAGCTAGGGTGCCATTCCTAGATTTTGCTGCTGAAGAGAAATGTTAATAGATTTATTTTCTTAGGTTAATCTTGTATCCAAGAATTTTACTGAATTCTCTTAAGTTTTTTTAAAAGATAACAAGTTTTCTTTTTAAGTATGTTTTTATTGATTTTAGAGAAAGAGGAAGGTAGAGGGATAGAGACACAGAAACATCAATGATGAGAGAGAATCATAGATTGGTTGCCTCCTGCATACTTTCCCCCACCCCCACCCACACCTCCACCTCTGGGATCAAGACCCACAACCCATGCATGTGCCCTGACCCGGAATCGATCCGATGACCTCTTGGTTCATGGGTCAATTCTCAATCACTGAGCCATACCAGTTGGGCTCTTAATAGTTTTAACAGTCTATTTGTTGGTTATCTGTTTTTCAAAGCAAATGAAAACATAATTTTTACACAATGATAATTTTATCTCTTCCAATCCTTGTATCTCTAATTCTTTCTTCCCTAATAGCTTTGTCTAGAACTTCCATTATTATATACCAAATGGTAGCAGTATAGTTGGATTCCCTTATTTATTCCAGACCTTAAAGAGAATGCACTTAAAATTTCTTCATTAAGTGTAATGATTGTTTTAAGTTCCTGCTATATTACCTTTAGCATGAACGTCTCTCCTATATCCAGTTTGCTGTTATTATTTCATTGTAAACAGGTAATGAACTTGATCAAATGCTTTCTCTTCATCAATTGAGATCATTGTATGACTCTTGTCCTTTATTAAAGAGGTGATTTCGGGTGTCGAGCCAACTTGGAATTCCTGGGAAAAAACCCTACTTGATCAAAAGTTACTTTTTAGAATATATACTTGTTAGTTAACTCATATTTTATTTAGGATTTTTGTATCTAGAACTTAGGTAAATGAGCCTATTCCTTTTATTTATTGCTTTGTCCTTACTTTTTTTTTTGGAATCAAGATTACACTGGTTTCTTTCAAAAATTTGGACAGCTTTTGTTCTTTTTTTCAAATTTTCTGGAAAAACTTACATAAAATAGGAGTACAGCTGTTCCTTGAAAGTTTGGAACAACTCCAGAAATTCATTAAGTTTTCACTACTTTGACTTCCCTGGCCCCATTGTTTTCTACTATTCACACATGTTGTGCAAGATTTGGTTTGAAGGAGTACGTGTGCACCTGTTTCCTCCCCCAGGCGACTATACTCTGTAGACAAGGTGTACACTCAGCCCCTGGGAATGGTGCCCCCGCAATGTCCAGCCACTGCCAACCCTTTTACTCTCCTTAAGTGAAAAGACTGCACTCCTCTCCTCAATTCCCCTCCCTCATTAGCCCTCACCCTTACCCTGGAACAGATGACTCAGCTTCCTCCTGTACTGAGTAAAGGGGACCCTGGGGACTAACTCTCTAGAATGTCACCTACCCACTCACAGTGACTGTACATCCACCCCCAATCACACCTCTTTCCACCGGTCTCAGAAAATGAGTTGTCCCTTCTCAAGTCCAAGGCAAACCTTATAAATATGCTCTGCCTCCCTCCTCCCCCAACGCCCAACCTTCTCCCAGGGATTACCCTCCTGTAGGCATCCTCCCTCTCTCCTGAAATTTAAACTCTCTCTCCCTACAGGCCTCCTCCTCAATCCAACACCATAATCAAATCTCACTCATCCTCCCCAAATCCCTCCTCTGTGTGCCGGAGGACAGGCATTCTCTCACACTGCAGGTGGGAGTGCACACTGGCAAGATCTTTCTGGGAAGCGACTTTGGTAACCTGAATCAAAAGCCTGAAAGATATTTGCACCCTTTGTCCCGGTAATCCTACCTCTAGAAATCCATCTAAAGAAGTAGTCAGAAATGCTGACAAGGAGAGATGTTTAAAGATGTTAATCTCACTGTTATTTTAACAGCAGAAATTGGAAACAATCTAAAGGTTCAACCATAGGGGATAAGTTATACAAATGGTACTTAAGTAGGATGAAACTTGGTGCAATCGCTAAAAATGTAATTTTTTAAAGAGTAGTTGACACGAGAAACCGTTCATGAAGCAATGTTTTCAGTGAAAACAACAGCATGCATTGTGTGAAATAGCTAACACTTCTGGAATGTTAGCTATTATATATACATTCTCTCCCTCAACCTTCGCAGCATTCCTGTACGGTTAATACTGTTATTGACATTTGGCAGAGAAAGAAACTGACTGGAAAGAAAAACATCCATATTTATGAGGGAGGGCCATTAGTGACACCTTTTATTCCCTTCATTCTCTCTTGTGTTTTCCAGTTCTTTAAAGAGGATGTTTGACACTTACAAGCAGAAATACTGAATCATGTTTCTTCTCTCTGGTTTATATGGGCGAGGAATACATAATTTGGACAATACAGAGGAAATGAAAATCCTCTTCACACCACTGCTAGTCCAGCCACCAGCGAGAGCCACTGTGGCCTGCGGCTTTCCTATTTATATTTGCTTTTAGCGTGCCGATGGACGTATAGACTTTCACAAGCAAACGTCTTCATCTTCCCGTGTCAATAGGTAAAACTCAAACCTTGAAGCCTCTGAGAGATGCCCTGGCTCCTTCCTGCTGCACGGCCCAAGTTTAATTTTGCCAAGTGCTGACGTTGCCTGTCACCCCAAGGGCTCTCTCTCTGGCTCTGGGGTCTGGATAACCGAGTTCCTGTCCTTTTCTACTATGGATAGCCTTGCAACCGGAGGGTAATCATTTCCCCCCCACCCCCAGGGGGCCTGTTTCCCCATCTGAGAGTAACATTTCTTGCCTGGCCTACTTTAAGGGAACATTGGGGTGTTCCAAATGGGTGTGACTGGTGGAGTGCTGGGCCCAAAGCACCACTCTTGGGGCTCCCCCTTTGCGGCCTCTTCCTCGCCGATCCCCAGCTGCCGCAGAATTCTTCAGGTCTCCGGAGGGGGCCAGCGCGCTGCAAGAGGCGAAGGGACCTGGTCCGCAGGGAAACACTGCAAGTCCCCGGCGGGAGCCTGGCTTTTGATCCCTGTCTCCTCCCCCCGCCCCCGCCCCCTCCAGCGTCTCTTGAGGAGCACCCACAGAACCAGTCTCTCTCGGCGCGGGAGCCCGAAGACAGCGCCGCGGGCCAAGCAGAGGGAAGCTGCAGGCTGCGGGGAAAGCGCCGGAGGGCTGGAAGCACTGCGTGGCGTCCCCGGCGCCGCTTACAGGCTCTGCAGGAGGGAGCTGGGGCCGAGGCGAAGGCCGTCCTCCGCGGAGCCGTCGCCCTCTGGCGGCAGCGTGCGGCAGTGGCAGCTGCTCGCGCGCCCCGCCCTCGCGCTGCGGAGAGGAGGGGCGGGGCGACCACTCGCACAGGCTGCGGGCTCTCTGCCGGGACCCGCCGCCGGCCCTGCCGGAGTGAAAGCCAGGCATGGGTGCGCCAGACTGGAACCTGGGCCTCTGGAGGCCTCCCCCCAATTGACACAATCACCTCTGGAGATGGCGAAAGCAAAAGGCATCAGACAATGAAGGAGAAGACTTTATATTTAGACTCTTCCAACATGGAGAATGTTCATTAGTGAGGAAGGTCTCAAAGGAAAGGAAGGGGGGCCCTGGCTTGGGTAGCTCAGTTGGGTGGTCCCGTAAACCGAAGGTCACGGGTTCGATTCCAGGTTCAGGGTACCATAAGCACAGAGGCCACCGATGGCTATTTGTCTCTCTCTCTTTTCCTCTCTCTCTAAAAAAAAACATAAATAAAAGACATATCATTGGGTGAGGATTTAAGAAAAAAAAAGAAGAAACGAAATGGCACTTGAGGTTTGGAGATCAACAAGGGAATGGAGAGGATTTATTTTCTTGTAATATGGGAAATCAAGGTGGTTCTCTGCATCATCTATTTCCCCAGAACTTAAAGAAGTGGGGGAAATTCTTTCTTTTTTTTAAATTATTTATTTATTTTACTGATTAATGTATTACACACGTCTCCTTATCCCCCATTCCCTCCCACACATACACACTCCTGCCCTCACTCCCCTGGTGTCTGTGTCCATTGATTAGGCTTATATGCATGCATATAAGTCCTTTGGTTGATCTCTCTCCTTTACCTCCATCCTCCCCTACCTTCCCTCTGAGGTTTGGTGGTCTGATAGATGCTTCTCCAACTGAATCTGTATAAATATCACATGATCTCACTCATTTGTGGAATATAATCAACAACATAAACTGATGAACTAAAAATTCTTTCTTTTTAAAAAATATTTTTAAAATATATTTTTTATTAATTTCTGAAAGGAGGGGAGAGGGAGAAAGAAACATCAATGATGAGAGGGAATCATTGACTGGCTGCCTCCTGCACGCCCCCTACTGGGGATTGAGTCCACTGTCTGGGCATGTGCCCTTGACTGGAATCTCACCCAGGACCCTTCAGTCCACAGGCCAACACTCTATCCACTGAGCCAAACTGGCTAGGGCTGTTTGTTGTTGTTGTTGTTTAATCCTCAATGGAGGATAATTTTCCATTGATTTGAAGAGAGAGAAACATCAATGTGAGAGTGACCCCTCAATTGGCTGCCTCCCCCACGCTCCCTGACTAAGGCCAGGGATTGACTGAGCCTGCCACCGAGGTACATGTCCTTGATCTGAGTATAGAACCCTGGGACCCTTCCAGTCTGCAGGTCTATGCTCGATCCACTGAGCCAATCCTGCCAGGGCAAGCAAGGTGGGAAATTTCTTAATCATTGCTGCTTTTGGGGAGCACAGGACTCAGATGGAAGTCAGTCTGATCACAGTAAAGGAAGCATGCTGCAGATGGCCAGGTAGGAGGTGAATTTAGTGGCTGAGGCAAGATATCAACCTGTAGATACCACGGCAGCAAAGAGAGCCCAACCTAAGGTTTAAAGACCCATCGAAGAGTAAAAGCAGAAAGTCACAGTGCAATGGATTCAGCAGTGGAATGATTTTTCACAAGTGGGTCCCAGGACTTCCTTTCCAATGTTTCTCACATGACTCGGGGGGAGCAAGGGTGTTAGCCTGAGTTTCAATTTCCACGTTAAAATGGAGTGAGAAGAAAAAAGTAAACAAAGGGAAAAAATAATAAAAATAAAATGGAGAGAAATAAATGAATGAATAAAATGGAGTGAGAGCGGCCATGCCAGAGTAACTGCCTGGCATTTCTATGCCTCAAACTCTTGAAATGTGAAAATAGGGCAAAATAAACTTTGAACTGGGCCTAAAGCAACCTGGTGTCCCAAAGAACGAGAAAGCAGGTCTCATGACTTCCAGACTGATGACTGCCAGACTAAAAATTTAAAACATTTTTTAGAATTAGTTCCAGTGTGTTACATTATCTGCACCAATAGAAATGTCTTCCTTCTATTGGTGTAATTGCTCCCCTTTCCTTTCTCATAAACACCCAGTGCCTTTGCCTGGTAATTGAAATATTACTTGGGCTTCTGCCTGAATCAGTGCTTCCTGAATGATTATTTTTTTTAATCTCAAATAAATGTTTGATGCCTCTCATTTTTTTAAAAAGTATTTTTATTGATTTTGGAGAAGAAAGAAGAAGGAGAAGGGGAGAGAGACGGAAACACCAATGATGACAGAGAATCACTGATTGGCTGCTTCTGCACACCCCTTACTGGGAATCGAGCCCACAACCCAGGAATGTGCCCTCGACAGGAATCAAACCCAGAACCCCTCAGTGGGCAGGCCAATGTTCTATCCACTGAGCCAAACCAGCTAGGGCTCTCATTTTGAAAGGCCTTTTATTTTTAGGTTAAAAATAACTACGTGTATGTGTGTGTGCGTGTGTGAAAGCATCCCACATGTTGATCTTACAAAGTGAAGTTCACATACTTCCATAATCTGGCAGAACTTTGAAACTGCCCTCACCAATAAGATGCAGTAGAAGTGACACCAAGTGAGTTCTGAAGTTTAAATATAAAAGGCAATATGGCTTCCACCTAGCGCGCTCACACTTGCGCGCGCTCTCTCTTTCTCTCTGAAACTCGCCCTTTGAACTCAGCCTCTACTATATTGCTATGTTGCGAGCAAGGTTAGGCTACATGAGAACTCTTGTGTCAGGGTTCTGGCTAATAGCCCAGCCAGGCTCCCAGCTGGCTGGTAGCCAGCACAACTATAGGCGAAGAAGCCTTCAGATGACTAAAGCCACACTGGAGGGGAGCTCTGGGTCTTCCTGGTCAGGCCTCAGATAATGGGGAGGAGAGCCAGGCCATCCCTCCTGAATCCAGTCTAAATTCCTGATGCGCAGAAACTGCAAGAGATAATAAATGATTATTGTTTTTAGGCCATTATGGGGTAATTTGGGTAGCCATAGTAACTGAAACATGCCGTACACATGAAAACCACTTAAACATAGATAATTCAATATAATTACCATAAGCATGATGAAAACTTGAATGTCAAATTCAAAACCAATTTGTGAAAAAAGAAGACCTACACAGTTTTTAAAAAGACATATGATAACCTGAGCCTTAAACAGAGAGCTAGAAAACTCTCCCGCTTTATCTTATAAGGAGGAAAAATTATAGATTTATCTTGGATCTGACAGTTAAAAAAAACATGGGTTCAAAGTCTTTTTTTTTTTTTTACCATTTTGAAGGTGTCAACAGAATGAAACAATAGGCTGTACTCCTTCCAACTCACAGAAAATAAAAACAAATAAATCACTGTGACTCTCACAAAAGGCAAGAAACTAAGAAAGAGGACGCATAGACCAAAACATGAAAATAAAGCCCAAACATGAAAATAGGACCAAATCTGCTAGAATAAATATAAATGCAGTGTACTCTCCTACTAAAAGCACAGACCCTCCAACCAGTGAATGCAATCTAATTCCTACAATGCGTCCACATGACTGCAGCATGCTAGACATATAGCTACATAAAACGGCACTCCTTCCACCGGCAGCATTGGCACATTAGGCCTGCACCCCTTCCAGGCAGTCAGCGCGCCCATCCCACGCTGCTCCCTGCCCCAGAGGTGCTGGGCGCTAGTCTCAGAAGGCTGTGGGGAGCAGCCCCAAACAGAGCGTGGGGGTGAAACCTTCTCCTACGTGCTTCTTGTCTGAAGGCTCTGGGTCAGCGTACAGGGCAAGGCACGCAGAGGCTACAGACCCACTGGCATGTCATCAAGGAAAATCTCTCCCCGTTCCCTGCCAACAGTTTGCCACTTTTCTGAAAGGCTCTAAGTTTTTGTCTTTTTCTACGTCTTAATTAGCTTTTAAATTGGGAAGCTGGGAGATGGTATAAAACAAGGAAGATTATTCTAATGCCATCTGAACTCTAAAATCCTATTATCTGTCATTTTTAATAGGAGAAGCTTTAAAAAAAGTGTCTATTAAACATCAGGTGCTGTTACTGACTACGAATATAATAATGAATAAAGTCTGGCCCCTCGCCCTAAGGAGGCGTTCAGGGTCTGGGCAGGGAGGGGGCAGGGCACAGGGAAGGCAAGCAAGTAAACAACTAACTCTAATACCAGGCAGGAGAAAATAAACACTAAACATAGGTACTGAGCAGCAAGAACAGGGGAGAGGAAGCAATGAATGCTGATGGAGCAACAAGAGAAGGCTTTATGGGGGAGTTTGCAGGGCCTCCCTCTGTACCCACAATAGTAAACTATAAATGAAGGGAACTACCCACACGCCCCAAAATGCTGTCAGCACCTAGAGCCTGCGTCATCCAGGGGCCGCTGAGTCACTCTGAGGGGAAGGCCCCTTCCCCTGGGCAGAGGGAAATGGGTCGCCCTGGGTCCAGGGGAAAGCAGCGGCCTAGGATGAGGCAGCATCATGCAGGAGACCCCGGTCCTGAGGACTTTGAGGCTCTGACAGTTAGCTAAGGTGAAATAACGCTAATGACCAGACGGGCAAGTGCGGGCATTTTCTCCGTCTCAGGTTGGGGCAGGTGCTGGTTGGACGAAGCCTTAGGAAATGTGGGTGGGGTCTCAGCTTAAAGGGGAGGGGCAAACGAGCGCTGACGGGGCGCCTTTTCAGTGCCAGGCCCTGCAGAGCATTGTAATCTCCATAACTCTGCAAATATTTACTGAGCGCCTGCAAGGTGCCAAACGCTGCTTCAGGCACTGGAGATCCAGTGGTAAACAAAACGAAAACCTTGCTCCTCGTGCACAAAGGAAGCTTTGACATAATTCCAGTGATACGTACTTATCATCAGTACTAAGTACTATGAAAAAAAAAAAGTAAGGGAAAAAGAGGAAAGGGAGTGCTAATGTGAAGAAGTGGTTAGGGGCCTGGCCAGCATGGCTCCGTGGTTGAGGATCAATCTATGAACCTGGAAGTCACAGTTCGATTCCCAGTTAGAGCACATGTCCAGGTGGTGGGCTCAATCCCTAATGTGGGGTGGGAAGGAGGCAGCTGATCAACGATTCTATTATCATTGATATTTCTATCTCTTTCTCCCTGCCTCTCTGGAGGAAAAAATAAAATAATATATATAGTCGAAGCCGGTTTGGCTCAGTGGATGGAGCGCCGGCCTTCGGACTGAAGGGTCCCGGATTCGATTCCGGTCAAGGGCAAGTATGTTGGTTTCGGGCACATCCCCAGTAGGGGGAGTGCAGGAAGCCGCTGATCAATGTCTCTCATCGATGTTTCTAACTCTCTATCCCTCTTTCTTCCTCTCTGTAAAAAAAAAATCAATAAAATATATTTTAAAAAATAATAATAAAATAAAATCCTTTAAAATTATTTAGGGAAGGCCTCCTGGAGGAGGTGACATCAGAGCAGAGGCCTGCATTAGTAAGAGTACGAGCCTTACATTTAGTGAGGTTTGCCTAGTCTACAGGAGAAGAAACACACCTCACAGAAGGGCAGTGGCTTTCCCTAGCTCCAAAAGTTCCCAAGCCATCACGGGGGAGGGTCTTCCTCCCGAGATTCTGGGCTTAGGCCATGCACTGAGGTAGCACCTGACCCTCAGGCCTTCTGTTTACAGACAGTGGTGGTTTCACACTCTTAGACCCACCCACTTGGTACCAGGTCAGCCCATTGGTTCCCTCACTTTATTTCTTCCCCTCTCCCTTTTCTCCCTTCCTCCTCTCCCTCTTCCTCTGCTGCTTCTCTTTCTCCCCCACCTCCTCCTCCTCATTTTAACAGCATTTTATTATAAATGCTGGAAAATCTGTGGCACATAAACACTAAGTTTCCGTTTAATGGATAATTATAGGGAGGACACCGGAGTAGCCAGTGCTCACCGAAGAAATAGAATATTGCCGTCACCCCCAGGTCCCTCAGGTGTTTCTTCCCGTTTTCGTCTCATCTGTGGCAACCTCTTCCTTGCTTTTCCCATCATTAACCACCTGTACCTGTGTCCCTAAACAGTATAAGTAGTTTAGTTTTGCCTAATGTTGAACTTTATGTGAATGGCATAACTGTATATATTCTTTGTGTCTTACTTCTTTCACCCAGAATCATGTCTACAAGATTCATCTGTTTCTGGGCTGATTTCTGGGTTGAGAACTGCCAGCAGGATCGCCTAAGACCATCGGAAAACACAGATATTTACATTACGATTCATAATAGTAGCAACATTACAGTTATGAAGTAGCAACGAAAATGATTTTATGGTTGGGGTCACCACATGAGGAACTGTATCAAAGGGCCGCGGCATTAGGAAGGTTGAGAACCACTGGCCTAAATAATAAAAGAGCCTAGCCCTGTGCCACGTGGAGCCATCAGACCAGACCCTGAAAGACAACTTATTTCATGCGAGAGAGAAGTTAACCTGTCATCGTGAAGCCACTGCTATTTGTTTTTTTATTATATTAGGCAGAACCTAATCCTGACACTTAAAGAAAATACACTTTCAGTTAAATATAAACATGTATTTGCTTGAGGTAAGTTTTACTGCTTCCATTAAAAATCATTCTTGCTGCCTGACTGGTTTGGCTCAGCTGATAGAGAGCATCAGCCTGCGGACTGAGGGGTCTTGGGTTCGATTCTGGTCAAGGGCATGTACCTTGGTTGTAGGTACATCCCCAGCAGGGGATGTGCAGGAAGCAGCTAATCGATGTTTCTCTCTCATCAATGTTTCTAACTCTTTATCCCTCTCCCTTCCTTCCCTTCCTCTCTGTAAAAAATCAATAAAATATATTTTTAAAAAATCATCCTTGCTGGTCAGTAAATAATAATATATTTGTCCCCACACTCAAATTTATTATTATTTTTTACTATTTCAGAGAGAGGAAGGAGGGGGGGAGAAAGAGAGAGAGAGAAACATTGATGTGAGAAACATCAATCCATTGCCTCCTGATCAGGGATCAAACCCACAACCCAGGTATGCACCCTGACTGGGAATTGAACCCACCACCTTTTGGTGTATGGGATGATACTTCAACCAACTGAGCTACATGGGTCAGGATATATGCATTATTATTAACTTAATTAACGGTAAATACAGTGATAATAATATATGCATTATTATTAACACAGAGGCCCAGTGCACAAAATTCATGCACAGGTAGGGTCCTAGGCTTGGCCGGCAGATCAGGGCTGATCAGGTTCCCCGCCTCCCCGCCTCCTCCTTCCCTCACTCCCTCAGGGTCCTGTCCCTCAGCATCCTGCCACCACCACTGCTGGTTACCCGCCATGTTCCACACTGCCCCCTAGTAGTCAGCACACACCATAGCGAGAAATCAAACTCCAGTGGAACTACTACGGAGGGGACAATTTGCATATTAGTCTTTTATTATATAGGATTTGTCAATAGGCTAATTTGGTGCAACGAAGACCAATAGTCACTTCAGCAGACGCTTTACTCCTTACTCAAAACACTGGAGTCATTCCCCAGCCAGGCTCAGGGAAAGGCAGCTGAAGCCCTAACCCCGACACCCTGCCCTGGGCTGTGTCCAGAGTCCCTCACCTCCCCAAGGCAACAACACTCGCATCACCAAAGCCCAGAAGAGCTGGGTGTAAATACAGATTAAGTGTCAGTTTTTACTTAAAGATCCTAATTTCTGGACGTTTATTTTGGGGATTACAGTGGTGGCTTAAGCTACTTTAAGACATTATAAGTTGAAGTCTTTCCTTCACTTGGCTGCTAGAGTTTAATTCAGTCTAATTATTTCATATGGCATCAATGATAATAGTTTCATAATTTCTAGTATATTAAGCAGTTAATATGTTGTGTCATTTGAAATCACATATTAAACTCAGCAAAGTACATTTTAATGAGAGTTAAGTGGTGTGAAAATATTAATACAATGTGATAGCTCATCTTGGTGCTCATATTTTGTAGGTCTGTTCCTGACGCACACAGGCCTCGCTCACCAGGTAAGGGAAGCATTTAATTGCCTGAGACTGGAAGGGGTGTCCAACAAACTGACATTCCTATCTGTTGCCATACAGCACGTCACAGTGGGGTTTCTCATTGGGCTTCAGGACCCTACAAAGCAAGTAGGGAAATCATTATTTCCATTTTAGAGATGAAGAAACTGAGGGAGGCTTCCTGCTGGGCCATAAACATGACCCTTCTTGGCTCAAGGCCATTGCTGGCTGCCCCTGTACCACAGCTGCTATCAGTGTAACCAGGGGTGAGTGATGTCTGGACTCAGGGCAGCCAGGGTTTGGACCAGGTGTCACACTCGTCCTCCCACCTGCAACCCCACACAGAGAAACTGACAGAGCCACCCAGATGCTGGCTAATTTCATTCATACGGGGGCTTGGCAATGCTTTTTTAAAAATATATATATTTTATTGATTTTTTTACAGAGGGGAAGAGAGAGGGATAGAGAATTAGAAACATCGATGAGAGAGAAACATTGATCAGCCGCCTCTTGCACACCTCCTACTGGGGATGTGCCCGCAACCAAGGCACATGCATGCCCTTGACCAGAATCAAACTTGGGACCCTTCAGTTCGCAGGCTGATGCTCTATCCACTGAGCCAAACCGGTCAGGGCTTGGCAATGCTTTTTTGCACCCTCTTTTTTAGATACCTTCCACAACCTAAACCTAAGCACCTCAGGCTCTTAGGCCACCCTGGGATTGCCACAGAAAAAAAAGTCTCTAAATCACAGTGAACCCTTAATATAGCAACAGCTCAAAATAATCATGCATCAATGGCAGGATTTATGGCAACAGAGAGATTTTAGAGAGAGCTTCCCAGAACCCCTGAAATTGAACTCCCGGGAACTAGCTGCTCAATGGCACTGCCGCCAGCCTTGGACGTGTACCTTCAGTCACACCCAGCCCTCTTCCAGCCATGCCCTCTGTGGGGCCTTTGGAGCTTCTGGGTCAACCTGTGAATGCGGCATGCCCCTGCCCTACATTCTGGGAAAGCCACATGTCTTTCACCTCCGAGTTCTCAGCACAGAGAAGACTAAGGCTGCTTCTCTCCCCATCCCTGCTTCTTCTTCCCTCTGGTGGGGCTGATGGGAGCCCCTGGCCCTTCTCACTTCAAATGAAGTGATAAGTGAAACATAATGCTCTCTGGCTATAGGGGAAATACTATCACTTTAGAGCAGTGGTTCCCAAATTGGGGCACACACCCCAAAGGGAGGCAATTTGACTTTTAAAAGAGGCAATTCGAGAATGAGTTATGAACAGTGAATTTTTTGCATTTCTTATGGTTCTAGGGGCCTCATATACAGTATATATATATATATATATATATAGAGATATATATATATAGTGACATATTCATGAATTTCAGTTCTCATGTTTTGAAACTTTATTTGCTATTTTTCATGTCACTTCATATTATTTTTTTAAGTTTCTTAGTGATTTCTTCCTTAGTACTTCAATTGTCCTTTTATTCATTTTTCTCTTTCATGGATGCCATGTTCTTTGGAAGCTTGTTTAGACTAAGTTGGTGGCCTTTTAGGCTTCCTTGACGTGACCAGAAGTTCACTTTTTGAATAATAAGAATTATATGTAATGCGGGGGAGGGAGGGAAATCAGGATTTTAGCGATGCTTAGGTGGGGCATGGCCAAAAAAGGTTGGGAACCACTGCTTTAGAGAATCCGAAATTCGTCACTGACGAATTTTCACTATTAAAACAACCCAGTTCTTCATTGTTCAAAATCAAATAAAAGCTGGCTTTGTGCTTTCCCACTGAGGAAATACCACCTCAGACAGGATTAGAGCAACCAGCTCTCATCTCTTGGAGTTCTGCAACTCGGGACATGCCAGGAAGACTGCTGGGAAATTGGCCACCTTAGGTCTATAGAGTGGCGAGAAGCAATAGCTCTGAGAGCTGGCAGGAGCTGAAGACCCACCGCAGCTGAGACAGCTGAGCAGTGCCACACCTTCGGAGGTCTATAGGAATTTGGACTTCCTTGGAAGTCATGACCCTTTTGGGTCTCCCTCACTGAGTCCTTCCCCCTGTCTCCTCTCCTCCAGCTTCATGCCTCATAAAACCCATGTTCTCTCCTCTCCTCCCCACCCCATTCCTCCACACTGGGCCTTCAGTGCTGGGGGTAAGTGCTATGTGGTTCAGTAGGTCCAAATCCTAGGTCCACAACAGTCTCCCAGGACTGTTCCTGGGGTCTTCGTGTCCCACGGATGACCAACATGCCCCATCCTTCTAGAGTAGAAAACAAAAAGTGTTGAGTTTTTACAGCTTGCTAATTACAGTCTCAAAAAAAGTTCTTCAGTTGCTCCCTTACAAAAATCACAGCATGTCAAAGCTGAAAGAGACGTGAAAGATAATTTCTAGGGAAGTGTTCTCATTTTGCACAAGACAAACAAGACCAGAGAAGGCCTTGGAGTTGGCGAAGGCCACAAAGACAGGTGTAAGGAGGATGGCTCTTGGGTCCCCGAAATGGTGACCATCCTGGTCCGTTTCCTGCTGGATTTTGCAACGAGGCAGTTATGAACCCACAAGATGTACCTGTCACCATGGCAAGTGTGTGCATCGACTGTGTCGAAAGGCTCTCCTTCTAAATAAATGTAATTGAAAATTAGCATCATCGCCCATCAATGCTAATACGCTTTTTCATTATTTGCAATTCCCTTTTGTAAATCTGAGGGAAACAACATTGCCCAAATAAGCTCTTTTCGCTCAATAAAGGCCATATTAACATTCGGAGGCTTGTGTTTGCTTACTGCTTCTTTAGAGAGAGGTCAGAGAAGTTGGGCCCCTGTGCCTAATTTCCATTTCACTGAAAACAGGTGGGGGAGGGGGACCCCCAAAGTCCCCAGAAGCCAGACCGAGTACCCCCTGGCAGTGGCTGAACGAATTCCTCTGCTCTCGATTCCACAGGGGCCTTCCCCAAAGGACTGGCCCCAGGGGGTGACACGGACTCAGCTGGCTCACGTCTTCCTCTGCCTGGAACTCTCAGGGATGCCTCCCCATCATCACACGACAGCTCCAATGCCCCCGCTTCTGCCCGTCTACTAAAGTGGCCTTCATTCCCCACTCACTGTCTGTCCATATATTTTTTATTTTTCTTTCTAGTCTGGCTCAGCCCTGAGAATGCTTTCGTGGAGCCCTTGCTGGAACGGAAGCTCCATTTCCACAGCAACCCTAACCATTTGTTCACCCCCTGCAGCCCCGGTGCTCGGTATTTGTTGCACGAACGGAGGCAGGAAGTCTGGGCTGCCCAGATCTTTGCCGAGGCCGCCCAGATCTTTGCCGCCCAGATCTTTGCCGCCCAGATCTTTGCCGAGTTCCGCTGGGAACTCGGGGAAAACATCAGTATTTCAAACCAGACCTGCGCTGGAACCCCAACTTGTTTTCATCACTGGCAGGATAATTTTGGCCTTGACAGTTTAACCTCTCCGAGCCTCCGTTTTCTAGCCTACAAACCGAGAGGAATGGCACTGAGCTAGTGTGTCTGGTCCAGTGCTGGATCAAAGGGCCGTGACCTTTCCAAACAGCTACGGACCCGCGAACCACACGGGGGGAAGCCTGGGCGTGGGGAGGGCGGGGTCCTGGGGACCCCAGAGGAAGCGGCAGCGCGCCCAGCGCCGTCCCAGTGGCAGCAGCCCCTTCCCAGAACCTTCCGGCTCACGACTCGCTGCTCCAGCCCTACCAAGGGTCCCGGCGCGCGTGGGCCGGCCAGACCAGCGGCACTGAACCGTTTCGGGGGCTCGGACCAGACTTCTGCGGGGACCTCATGCACCATGGTCCCGCACCTACAGAAATGCACTCCAGCTGCGCACAGGTGGCCGCGCCAGGACCAGCTCCGCGCCCAGTTGGGTCTGCGCGGAAGAGATGCGCAGCAGCGCGCACCACGTGACCGAGCGTGACTTCCAGCGCCATTCGCAAGCTGCAAAAGGTCGGGCGGGTAGGAGCCAATTTCCCATGATCCTTTAATTTGCATATAAAGTAGAAGGTTAGGTAGACAGTAAGATTTAATTTGGACATAACCAAAAAGATACAGTCACAGTAGGTATTATGCGAACTCCATAATTTCTGGAATGTTTTGGAATTAAAAAAAGTGCACAATAGAGTAACCATAACTGTAAAGGTTTTGACATCCTAGGCTATATATACCTTTTGACAACCAGGGTAGTTCGTGCTCGCTTCGGCAGCACATATACTAAAATTGGAACGATACAGAGAAGATTAGCATGGCCCCTGCGCAAGGATGACACGCAAATTCGTGAAGCGTTCCATATTTTTCCTACTCCAGAAGGCCCAAAAGGAAGAGAGGGTAGTCACATGCATCTGTTTGCGGTGTTTTCCAATTGGCACTTGGGTCCCTGTCTTCTCTTTTCTTGCCTTCCTCTGCTTCCCTCTGCACTATCCTGAGTTGTTACCTTACACTTCAGGAAATGGCCTTGCCAAAGTTGATCCATTTCAGGTGCAAATCATAACAGGACTTTTGTGCTATGATAAATATAAAGTGATATAAAACAGGGACGTGCAACAAGACTAACTCCTTATGCTCCCCGTGAATCTTAAAAAAAGAAAAGAAAAGCCCACTCCTTATTGAGCATCTACCACGTGCTAGGGGCTTCACCAATATCTCATTTTAATATTTCTGACAGGCTTGCCCTATGGGTATTATTGTCAGCATTTTACAGGACACACTGAGAGAGGTAAAGCAGCCTGGGCTAGATTATGTAACTAGGAAGTGGCTGAGGCAAGGCCTGAGATATTTGAAGAGACAGACAGGGTATCTACCCCCAGGTAATTAAATTGCAAAAAGCATACTCCTAACTAGTAAGATTGGAAGAGGGGAAAACAGTCCAACAAAGTTCAGGTTTCCTGTGATGAATTTGCCAAATGTTTTTAATATAAAAAATTTATTTTCTTAAGTGTTGGTGCTTAATCTGTGCTAGTACCTGAGCACCTACATACTACTCCAGGAGGTTCTTGCAGCCTCCCCTGGTGGCAGGGGTCTCAGGCTCTGTGCCACTGCAGTCAGGACTGGCAGTCAGAGGTGTAGCCCCAGCACCCAACAGGGCAGCGGCGGGTACTCTCCCCTGTAGGCCCATGGAGCTGCCACACTGCGTTGGATCGGGCATTTATTTCTGTTCTCTTTAGTGGAGGTAAAAGGATCTTTTCCAGGTAACAGAGAAGAAGTGTATGTGGTACTTCTTGCGCCTCCTCCTGGGTTCATGGCCTCCAATGCATGAAGTGCAGGACAATCTGGTTTTCCTTTCTCCCCCCAAAGATGGCCATGGTTCTTCTTTGAGGCCAGTTGGGCACTGGGTGAATGGTTTTAAATATCTTTATGACCAAAGTTGGTCGGCTCTCTCTCCTTCTAAAGAAACTCATCACTTTTGGCAGGACAGTTGTCTCAGAGCCAAAATTAGGAATGAGAGGCTTCTGGAAAAGCCAGAGTCCTGGCTGACTCTCCTGGCTCTGCACAGTTCCATGAAGTAGGTACCCCTTCCCCCTCGTGTTATAGATGAGGAAGCTGAGGCACAGAGAGATTCAACAACTTGCCTGATGTCACACAACTGGTGTGTGACAGAGAGGGGACTGAGATCTATGTACCTTGATGGGTGTAGGGGTGGAGAGTGGGAGATAAGGATGCTTAGAATTAACGGAATGAACATGCAAGTCCATGCTGCCTTTGTTGGTGTTCTGAATTCAAGGGCAGAAGGCATGATTTTGCAAAGGATGAAGCTAAACTATAGATCGGGGTAGCGGGGAGTGAGTGCCCTGGTATGTGCCCAGTGACCTGGCAAAATGTGACAGAGTGAAGGAGCACCCTCTTTGGGATGAGGTTGGAAGAAGAAAGTTTTCCTATCCTAGGTTGATAATCACTTAGCTGATACCTCCTCCAACCCCAAACTAATCCTAGTGATGAAGGACCTTTTGAGCACTAAAATTGTGTTTAATTAACCTTATGCAAATTAGCTTAACTGCCTCCCAGTAGAAGTTGTCCAGAAGCACCTCGGGATTCCTCCCCTCAGACATTTCCATCACTGAGATGAATGACAACGTTAGAACCCATTCATCTAGATAGCTCTTGAGCACCTGTGCTGGAGGTCACAAGGAACAGTAAGATGTGGTCTCTGTTGCAGGAGTACTTACAGTTCTATGGGAAATAGATACAACACCAAGGATAACTCAGGAAATGAACAACACCCTGTTAGCTTCAGGACCGAGTGCCATGGCGATCAGTCCCAGGGATCAGGGGTCTTTTGAGCAACCTACTGGTACTGGTTTCTCCCAGGGGAGTGAAAAAGCGGGCAACCTCCACCCACCTAGTGGCACTCAATTTCTCGCCCAGGATTTTCTGAAACTGGTGATGACAGAGACCACCTGTTGCACAGTACTTCCCTATGAGGGGACCAAGTTTCTCTGCCGAAAAGAGAGAGAGAAAAGAGAGAGTGGGAGGTCAAAGGCACATGGTTTATCTGGTTCTTTACCCCCAGACCTTGGACTCTAGAGCCAGTGGTCCGGCTGCAGAACCAAATATCCAGAAAGATCAGCGGGGAGGACATTCTGGGGCCCGCAGCCCGCTTCCAATTCTCTAAACCCCACTTTTTCTTTTTAAAACAAAGTTCCTTATCTGGGGCCTTCGGAAGCTGGAAGTAATGCCTAAAATATGTCGCAAGGTGGCAACATTGTGGCGAGAAATAGACCAAAAAAAAAAAAAAATCCAGGGTTGTTTTTTTTCAAAGCATATTTTCCCTATTAATGTTTCATTTAACTTAATTAGAATCTGGTAAACTAATTAAAGTAGCTACGAGCCCCGCAATCAGCAATAATTCGTATAATTATTGATAATTACATCCATACCAATCGTTTCGTTATTAACATGTGGGGGTGGGGGAGGACAAACCACTTCTGAAGGGACGCCGGAGCCCAGGAGGGCTTTTGCGACAGAGCTTTCTGGGTCGGATCCGCCCACACCTCGAATCCTCAGAGATTCCGGCCCAGATGGGGCGCCCTTTCAGGCAGGCCGCAGCCGCCCACGGCTTTTTTTCTCACCGCTTCGTCTGGGAAATTGGGCAAGGAAAGGTGAGAAGGAGTATTTGCTCCGCTCTTCTGCGTGGGCCGCAGCCACTGACCCCCCTGCCGGCGCAGTCACCGTTTCCCCATTTTCCCGGGAGGAAAGTGCGGCTGCAGCAGCGCCCCGGGAGAAGGGCGCGCCCCGCCCCAGCAGCGCTGCGCAGCCTGAGGCCGCGAGCCGCCTCCTCTCTGGACCCCAGTTTCACGTCTGGTGCCGCGAAGCCTGATCTGGCCCGACCCACCCAGAGGAAATGCTGCTGAAGGGCCCCTGCCGGGAGACCACGCGTCCCTGGGACGCTTTCCTCGGCGACGCCTCGCCCTTTACCCGGCGCCCTCACCGCCACGCTCCCTCCTGCGCCCCCACCCCCTTTATCCAGCCCTCGGAACCACCTGGGGCCTGAGGACCCCGAGTGCCCGGTGCCCTGGGGGCTGGCTTCCCGCCGTGACCGTGCGATGGGCCTCCCAGCTGCGCCCCCCTTTCGGCTCCGCTCCGGGCCTCTGACCCCCCGCCGTCAAGCTTCCCGGCCAGGTGCCCCCCGGGCGGCGGGAAACCGCACGCTCGCCTCCAGCGTCTCCCCTCCCGGTGCCCCAGGCCGCCCCGACTTCGAAGCGCGGGGAGAGCCTGGGTGTGTGGCGAGGGCGGGTCGCAGGGCCTGAATATCATTCTGCACAACAGACACCGAGGCCTGGGCACGACCGCCCGGGGCGCCTGGTTCTCCATTCTGGGCCCTCTCCCACTGACTTATTTTTAAATGTATTTTGATTGATTTCAGAGAGGGAGAGGGAGAGAGAAACATCGATGAACAGAAGCATCAAGGATGAGAGAGAATCTTTGACCTGCTGCCTCCTGCGCGCCCCCCACGGGGGATCGAGCCCGCATCCCGGGCGCGTGCCCTGGACCCGAATGGAACCTGGGACCCTCCAGTCTGCAGGCCGTCGCTCTATCCACTGAGCAACCCGGCCAGGGCTCGGGCCGCATTTACACTTTCCTCCTCCCCCACCGCAAAAGTGACCCACAGCTCCCATCCTTTCCCTACAGCTCCCCCTCCCCCAGCACCCCCAGCGGTTCGCTGTGGAAACAGGCCAGCGGAGGCCCTGTAACCGCGGCCCGGCGCCCCGCCCCACCCCGTCGGGGTCTGGCCAGAGCGGCGGCCTGGACCCCTGCGGCTGGTGGGCTGCACCCTCCACGTCCTCGAGCCCACCCGGACTAAAATGGAGGGAACATTAAACTCGACCAGCGCTCTTTCCCTTTGGGGAGCAGCGGGGCAGGCAGAGGGCGTCTGCCCGCCAGCGTGGAGGGTCGCCCGGCCTTTCCAGACCTGCCCCTCCCAGGCCTGCCCCGCCTCCCTTCCTCTCTTCCCCCCCTCAGCGCTCCAGGGCGTGGCCGGCGGGGTCTGCGCTCCGGGCCATTCTGGGTGAGCCTGGGATTCCGGGCAGGTCCCATCTCTGGGCGCCCAGGAGGTGACCTTTTGGGTGGGACAGTCTAGAATTGGCACGAATAAACTCTCCCGTCCCCTGCGAGCGCTAGGTGGGAGTCAGAGACTCGGGGCCCAGGAACTACTCCGGGGAGTCTTTACGCAGGCCCGGGCCCAAAGGGGTCCCTGAACGCGGGGAGGGTGTGCCCTGTGGGCAGGCGAGCGTGTTTATTAAGGCCGGCTGCAGCGGGTGCGAGGCTCAGCCCGGCGCCCAGAACCCGCGCGGCGGCCCCCACGCCCCACCTGATGCGCAGCCCTTGGCCAGCCTCTGACCACCCTGCCCCGCTCTCCAGCTCGCACCTCCACGCCTCAGGAAGTGACAGGTGTTTTTTTTTCTTTTTAATTAAAAACAAAACAAAAGTCACGGGTACAGACAGGGTGGTCTCCCCAGACAGGTCAAGGTGGTCTCCATCTCGTGAGTCAGTTGTCGCCCTTTTTAAAGTGCTGGTTACATCAAGAGGTTGCAACAAAACAGAGACAAAGCAAAACCCAAAAGGGGCTGCAAAACGGGACAGGAAGTAGGTTCGGGAGAAGGAAGCAAAAATAACATACAGCATAAATAAAGGAAAGTAAACTCAGAACTGAACCAAGAGACTCACAGTACATGTATATCCATTGCACATAGCCACTTTGTCATTAGGAACAAGTTTCAGAAACGGACGCGACCGGCGCGGGGCCGGCGCCAGCGAGGTTGCTACATTGTAATCACAACTGGGGGTCCGAGGCTGTACAGAGGCGAAGAGGAGTCTCCCTCTTCCCTTTTTTATCCCCTCTGTCCAGTTAACCCCAGGAGGTCCAATGCCCTGGAGTTCAACCGTGGGGCCAAATGGTATTTACACTTGGAAATGGAGAGCCGGGGCCCTGGGCTGGGGCACCCGGGAGTGGGCGGGGAAGGCCCAGGCGCCCCGAAGGAGGGCGGGCGGGAGGCTGTATTTACATCGCTCCGGTCCGAATGGCTTGTTCCTGGCTCTCGGCCGCCGCGGCCGCAGGTATTTACAAGAAGAGAGCAGCATGGCTTGAGGGCGCGTGGGCGCGGCGGGGCCGGCCCTAGGGCAACAGCGGGGGCTTGAAGGAGCAGTTGCCAGTGCAGTGGCGGGGAGTCAGCATCTTGCAGGAGAAGTGGTGCAGGGCGTCGTGGGCTTCTGCAGAGACAGTCGGGGCAGACCAGGTTGGGTGCCTCCGCTGCCTGGCTTCCCCGGCCCGACCCCACCCGATCCTCTCCTCTGCCGCCTGGGTCTCACCCACCCTCTTCTGGCTCAGGGGTTCTCAAGGGGGTTGGGTCGGAAGAAAAGAGGATAGAAAAGAGGACCGGGAAATTCAAAGCCACTGCTGTGGTGCAAAGGCCCCATTTCACAGAAGAGGAAACTGAGGCACAGAAAGAGGGAGGTCCATCTGCCCCAGGCAAGAGTTGGACCTGAGGGCAGTTTCCCAGTGGCCAGGGCCCAGGGGCCTCTTTCTCCCTGTCCCACCCGTTCTGAAATCTTTTTCTCATTGAAAGCAGATTCTACGTTCCTCCTCTCAGCTTCTGATCCATGTAAGCCTGCCTTCCCTCACCCTGGCACCGAGGTTCCTTCGTTTGTTTGTTGGTTGATTGGTTGGTTGGTTGGTTGGTTCATTCATTCATTCATTCATTCATTCATTCATTCATTTGACCACCCATTCATTAGATCACTCATTCATTCATTCGATTGTTCATGCATTCTCCCAGCACAGCCAGCGTCGGGCACACACCCTGCCCCCCATCTTTGCTCGTGGGCTTCCGCACCTTTTAACTTCTGCTGGATGGCATAGCGCGCCTTCCGCTCTTGGTCGAGTTCGTTACACAGAGTGTCTGGAAGACATGGGAAGGGCCAGAGAGGCAATGAGCTCACGCGTCCACCGGCCCGGGCAGGTGGGGTCACAGCCCCAGCCTCCCCCCTCTTCTCAGCTCTCAGCCCCTTAGGAAAACAAGACTGGGGATCGAGGGAGGAGGCATCAAAGCTCCCAACGGCAGCCTGACGGAGGGAGGAAATGGCCTGGGATGGTGCTTAGAGGCAGACGGATCTAACCAAAATTAAAGCAAACTTAGGCATTACTTCCCAGGTAATTTTACGCCTCGATTTTTAATTTAGAAACCATGGAAATTGCCGCGATAAGAAGTTCAATCACTCCATGTAATGATGCCTGCAAGCCGTTTGCTGGGCTCGCTTGCCATTCGGAGGCTAATCAGAGTATACAAAGGATATTAAATAAAAAAAATAATTGTTAAATTACCTTCCATTTAAATCCAAACGACTGAGCCAACATTGCGGCTCCTGCCAGACGAGAGGCAGTTATGGCCCGTGCGCGTGCTCACCTGACTCCCGTCTTACCTCTGACAATTTGCAGCTGTTGCACCATTTCTTCCCGATAAGCCAATTCCCTCTTCATTTGATCCTGAAAATTATCTGTGCAAATTGATTAAGTGAGAGCTGTTAAGCACAGCCCCCGCCCCCTCCCTCGGCCCCATTTCCCTGCTCTCCTCCCCTACCCCACCCATCTTTGGTCTAGTGGGAAACCCCAGCAAAGGAGGGTTCCCGGTGTCTGCAGGGCTGGGGCAGCTGCTGGCCCTGGGGTCCTGGAGCCAGGCTCGGCTGGGGAGGGAAGAAGGTTCTGGCCAGGAAGTGGGGTGGGGTGGGGTGGGTCAGGATGGGGGTACCTTTGAGACTCTGAAATTCTCGCTCCAGCTTCTTGCGGAGCTCCATTTGCTCCAGGAGCAGTTTTTGCAGCTCGTCTGTGAGCGGGAGAGAGTGGGAGGTAAAGGAGAGGGGTGTGCAGGACTTAGGAGGCACCCAGGTCCTGCCAAGGCCAATGGCCCTGAGATGGGAATAGGGGACGTTGCGGGGGTGGGGGGTAGGTAGAAGCCCTCAGCACCCAGTTTACCCCTTTGCTTCCAAAGGATTTGGGGTAGGAAAGGGGGTGGGAAGTAAATTGCCCAGGAGAATCAAATCAGGATGGTAGCAGGCACTTTCCACTTCGAAGTCCTGGCCCAAGGCCCCAAGCGGAGTGGCACCTGCTTCAAGTTGTTCCCAGCTCCCTAATCTTGGAGGCTGGCTCAGGACTCAGTTTACCCCTTCAAAAGTGAGGCCTAACCCTTCCCTTCAGTGATACAGACCAGGGAAAACCAGCCCTGGAAAAACAACATGCTTACAACAGGCTGTTTACAATTTCAGGAAAAATACATTTACTTACAACAGTTTGTAAGTATATACGAGTGTTACTAGCACAGCCGCAAATCCGCGCTAAAACCACTCATATAAAGCACCAATGATTTTGAAGGTAATTACATATCCTGCAAAACCTGTAACTGCACAGAGTCAAAGACCACGGATGCTTTCCTCTCTTCCCACACCGTTTCCAAGCTCTGCCCTGGGCGAGTCTGGGGAGAGGGGAGCAGGCAGAGGGGAAACCCTGCTAGTGAGCTCAGAAACCAGCTCCAGAGAAGCGGCAGGGCTGCCTTGACCATGGAGTTCTGGGTATCTGGGTCCTCTCACCCCCCTTCCCACCCCAGGCTTTCTGAGAAGTCCTTCCCTGGCAGGTGCTCAACAACATGAAAAGGGAGATAGAGGAGCAAAGTGGGGTTAGAGGCCTGAAGTCCCACTCTCTCCCTGACAGGCTGAGCAACACCCAAAGACCCTATTCTGCAAATGAGCAGCAACCCCCACCCCATTTAGGGTGGGGTGAGCGGTTTTACATTAACTCCAGGGCAAAAGTTAACCCCTGGAACAGTCCTACAGTAGGGGCCTCCTAGCAATCTTACTCTGCAGAAAGTCACATTTCCCAGCGAGTGTGGGAGCCCAGAGGGTCCTGAGTGTCCACATGCATCAAGTTCTTAGGATCCTTCTCCTTCTCCCTGGCTGTGTAGGCAGATGTGGCCTCAGGAACACACACTTCCAGGGGGCCCTGGGGCCTGGTTTCCTCTAGCCACCGCTCTCACACGCACCTCTGCCCCAGCACCATGTGCCCGGTCCTCCCTGCCACTTAGTGAAGACCGATGGCCCAAGAGCCCTGTCTTCTCACACACTCCAGCAGGAATGACACCCCACAGGAAGGCCCTCCAGCACAGAGTAGCCCCATTTCACAGATCTAACCTCACCCTCTACAAGGGGGACCCCCCCACACACAGAGTAGCCCCATTTCACAGATTTAACCTCACCCCTCTCTACAAGAAAGGCCCCCCAGAGTAACCCCATTTCAAGTTTAACCTCACCCCTCTCTCCAAGAAAGGCCCTCTCCCCCAGCACAGAGGGCCCCACTTCAGGTTGAACCTCACCTCTGGCCAGGTTCTCGATATCTTTCTCCACCAGCTGCGTTGCAGTGACCTCCAGGGTGAGCCCATCTTCACCTGGGACACAAGGGCAGGTGAGAGGGGTGGGCTCCCTGGGAACCGGGCTCAGTCAGGTTCGGTGCCTTTAGAGGCCACAGCCACAGGCCAGCACCACCCACATTCCAAGCCCCCATTTTGGGGAGGTAGCCATCACTTGAGAGAGTGGCCCGTTGGAGGAGACCCAGGGAGGAGAGGCTGTCTTGGAGCAGGAAGTGCCCCCTGGCCTGTTTTATGTGGGTGACGCTGCTCCTAATTCCTTCTCTAATGCCCGCTCTCCCGGAAGAGCCCAAACCCACCCCGGAGGAAAGCGCCTCAGGAGACGTGGCCTGCACCTTGCTTGCCTGTGCTGTTTCTCTGCCGCCTCAGAAGGGGTCACAGCCGCCTACTCCTGATGAAAGCTTTGCTCACAAGCCAAAGCCGGCGGGACTCTGGGCAAGTTGGGCCCCAACTCCCGATCGGGGGTGCTGCCCGAGCCAGCGTCCTAGGGCTCACCTCGGTCTGTGTTGGCAGGACTTGGCTGGGAGATACTCCTTTGGTCTGGATAGGATTTCCTCGTTTCCAAATCGTCGGCGGTCGAGTGATTGTCTTCCTTATCTGGCTCTTAAAGGCAATAAACCGAGTTTCAAGAAACCGTGACCCCGATAGAGCCAGCGCCGCCGCAGTCCGGGCGCCCGAGCCCTAATTAAAAGCTTCGCGGCTGCCGCTGTTCCCCGCTGCGCGCCGGGGCTCGCCCCCTCAGGCTCTGGGCCGGGCACTCCCTCCACCCCCACCCCCCGCGTGTCTGCTCTTCCCGGTCTCCACGCCTCCTCCCTTGCCCCTCGGAAAAGAGCAATCCAGCAGCCGAGCCCACCTGGGACGAGCGACCTACATCGCGCGCAGATACTGGGGCACCGCGAGCGCGCGTGGCCGCGGGTCTGCCTGCGCCCTCCCGCGGAGAACGGCCCAGGCAGGGGCCGCGGCGTAGCGGCGGCGGGGAACGCTCCGGCCTGGCCCACCGGGCTGCCCTCAGCCCTCAGCCCCTCCTCTGCGAGCCCCGGGTCCCTCCGGCCCGTGCAGGGTCTCCCCGCCCCCCACCACGCTGGGCCCGGCTGCCGCAGCGCGGCAGGTGCACCCCGGGGCGCAGCCAACAGCCCCCGCCAGGCGCTGGACTCGGCCTGTCCCCTGGGGCTACTGCGCGGCCAAACCGCCTACTTTACACATAGAGCACCTGGGAGGGGGGCCGGGGTGGTTTTTAAAAGGCTTTAACCCAGGGCACGAGGTGTGGGTGCGCGTGTGTCCACGCGCGGGACAGGGAGGGCTGTTGTCGGGTTGCAAGTTGTCAGAAGTTCCCGCTCAGCCTCTTTTCTCTCCTTGTCTTTCCCTCTCCCCCGTGGCTTCCTCTGCCCCGTCTTTCTGCTCCCGTCTTCCCCCGCAGACCCCCTCCCCCCGGCCCTGGCCCCTGTCTGCCGTCCCCCATCACACTGGCCAGTGTCCCCTCAGAAGTTGGGGCGTTACCGTGGGCCTCGGGGGTGCAGAGGTAGGAGGCCGCGGGCCCCAGCGCCGCCGCCCCGCTCTTCACGTGCTGGTCCCGCTCGGGCGCGTACACCTGCGTCGGCCGAGAAAGGACAGGCGGTTAGGGGGCCGCAGGGCGGTGGCTGGGAGCCGCCTCGCCTGCGCCGGGAAGGAGTGCGGAAGGGGCGGCGGAGGCCGGCTCACGGGTGGGGGGCGGGGCGGCGGGGCGCACACCGCACAGCCGTGCGCCCTTGGGGGCCGCTTCGCTGTTGCAGATTCAGGGTCATTAGGAGCGCCCCCGGGAACATTATCCGACACAAACCCGGTTCCCAAGCCAAGGACGGTCCAGGCCGCCCCCACCCCCTTTCCCGGCATCTTCCTCCCCCTCGCGCCGAGTCTCAGACATAAAGGACGCCTTTGGCATCCGGCTAACGACTCGTGTTTTAATGGACCGGATGGAGATGTACAGAGTGGGCGCCCACTTTCCAATGGCCAACACTCCCCGTTTAACTGCACCTCCTCCCCCAACACCACACCTAATACCCACCCCACCCCCCGCGCTGGGCCCCGCCAACCCGAGAGCCGCTCTCAGACCCACAGCACGCGGACAGCTTCCCGCCGGGAATCGAGGGGACGCCTCCGAGCTGGAGGAGGATTCCGGGGACCCCGCACTGCAGCAGCCTGGCTTTGGGGAGAGGCCGCCCTGCCTCACCCGCTGCTCTTCCCCAGCTCTGACTCAGCCGGACGGTACCGGCCACGCCTCCCCGCGCCCTTCTCTGGCCTTGGGTCCCCTTCTCTCCTCCACTTCTCCCTCCAGACCCCCTTCCTTGTCCTTCTCCGTCTCTGTGAGACGGACGGGCCTGCGCTCTCCTCCTCACTCCCAGCAGTGGAAACAGCTCAGGCCTTCCCACCGCGCCCCCCTCCTCCACCTCCCCGAACCGTCAGCGGGCTGCAGCGAGCGCAGCTCTCCCGAGGCCTGCGGCAAGGCCCGCTCCGAACAGAACCGCGGCCCGACCCGGCCGGGGCCAGCCCCACCTCTCCGTGGGGCCGAGGGCAAGTCGGGGATCACCGGGTAGCTGCGCACGCCGGCGCCTCCTCCAGGCCGGCGCGGGGCTCACCTTGGCCGGCGAGGGGCCCCCCAGCGGCCCGCAAGGCTCTCGCAGCTCGTAGCCCCCGCTCGGCGGGCTCCTCTCCGGTCTCCGCACCGCGTCGTCGGCCGCCAGGTCCCCAAAGACGGGCCGGCTGGCCGGGGGCAGCCCCGGGCGGCGCCGGGGGCCAGGGCTGCCGCCGTCCGGAGAGTCCGCGGGGCCTTCGGCGCTCGAGGAGGCCGCGGACGGGGGCCCGGCGCGCGGCTCGCCATCGGGGCCGCCTCCCGGGCCGGGCGCGCCGCTGGCGCCCGGCTCGGCCTCGTCCGGCGCGCCCTCGTCGTCGGGGAAGCGGTTGGACTCCACGTCCACCTCCGGCTCGTCGGCAGTGTCCACGTCGGGCGAGGCGGAGTGGTAGCTGGAGCTGCCCTCGCTCAGGAAGTCCGGGCTCACGTAGCCGCCCGCGGGCCCCGCGCTCGGCCCCGGCCCCCGGGCGGGCCCCGCGCCGTAGGCGTCGCGGGCGCTGCCGTAGAGCTTGGCGATGCTCTCGGCGTCCTTGACCACCGGCCGGAAGGCCGACACGTAGGAGCCTTTGCGCGCGGGCGGCGGCGGCAGCGGGGCCAGCGGCGGCGGCAGCCCCTCGTCCGCGCCGTCCTCGTCCAGCGGCCCGCGGGACAGCGCGCTGGGGCAGCGCTCCTCGGCGCCCAGGCCGCCCTCCTTGGCCGGCTCGGCCCCGTCCAGAGGCTCCGGGCCGCCGCCGCCCGCCGCCGCCGCCGCCGCCGCCGCCGCCGCCGCCACCGCGGCCGCCACGGCCTTGGCCTGGCTCTGCGCCGCCGGGTAGGGCGGCACCGGGAGGCTGCCCGCCGCCGGCCAGAACATGGGGAACGTCGGGTACACCGTGGCCGCGGCGGCCGCGGCGGCCACGGCCGCGTCCTTGGCTGCCCCGGAGGGCTGGTGACCCCAGAACATGGCGCCGCCGCCCGGGCCCGCGCCGGCCCCCGGGGGCAGGTGGCCGGTGCCCGGGCCGCCCGCGCCGCCGCCGCCCGTGCCCGCGCCCCCGCCGTTCCCGGCTCCGGGGCCGCCCTTCGGTTCGCCCGCCCCCAGCACGGGGTCATCCTTTTTGGGGCAGAGGCCGAAGGCCGTGGGGAAGCCGTAGGGGTGAGGGAACAGGGGCGGGGGCAGCTTCTGCAAGAGGCCGAAGCCCTTGCTGGGCACGGGGATCACCGGGTAGCTGCGCACGCCGGCGCCGCCTCCAGGCCCGCCGGGCCCCGCCGGGCCGCCAGCTCCCGCCGTCAGACCCAGGCCCCGCGGCGGGTGGGGCGGCGGGGGCCCCGGAGGTCCCGCGGCCTCGTCTTCCCCGCAGCGCAGGCTCTTGTGGGGCGGCGGGCCCGGGGCCATCTCGGCACCGCAGCCCGGGCCGCCCCCGCCGCCGCCCCCGCCGGCGCCGCCCTTCCCCGGCCCGCCCGGCCCGCCGCCGGCCCCGCCGCCGCCGCCCTGCAGCGAGAAGGTCCGCTTGCGCGTGCCGCCGTTGAACATGGCCTTGACGTCCTCCCAGGCGTGGCTCAGCTCGTCCGTGGCCGACTTGTCGCTGAGCTTCAGGTGGCGGCGCCACGAGTTGAAGTTGGCGGCGTCGGGCTGCGTGTACTTGGCGTCGGGCGTGCGGTGCGAGTGGAAGATGAACTTGTTGGGCGAGAAGTACATGCTGCAGTAGCCGCACTTGATGCACTTGGCGCGCGAGCTGTTGTACCGCGCGGGGATGAAGCTGCCGCGCGAGCCCCACGCGCACTCGTGCACCACGTCGAAAGCGAAGTTCTCGGGCAGCTTGGGCGGCTTGTGCTCGCCCAGGAACGACTTGCACAGGCGCTCGGCCTCCCGCTTGGTGATCATGCCGCAGCGGCGCGAGGAGATGGGCATGGCCCCGGCCCGGCGCAGGATCTCCAGCTGCACCGGCGTGCACTGGACGCACGTGATGCCCAGGGCCACGCGGCGGTTGTGGATCTCATTGTAGCTGTAGTTCTTGAGGAGGGTGTTGGAGATCTGCGCCAGGCACAGGCGCTCCTGGCCGTCGATGACCAGGGACACGATAGGCACTCCGTACAGCGAGGTCTCGCCCACCTGGTTGGGTTTGAGAGCGCTGGAGCCCGAGTACGGCTGCAGCTCCTGCTTGGAGTTGGGCGAGGAGCTCCCCTCGCGCCCCGGCCCCAGCTGCGTGGCGAGAGCTTCCATGCCGCCGCTCCTGCGAAACAGAGAAAGCAGAGAGCAGATGAGCCATTTTCAGCGCCGCCGCCGCCCGGGCCCGCCCCGCGGGGCGCGCTGAGTCTGGCGCGAGTGGGAATCTTGGCAACGGGGCGTCCAAGCTCATTCGTCCCCTAGACGGGCGCCTTTTGTTGTTGGGACTCATGCTGGCACCGGAACAAAAGCCCCCGGGGTGTGGGTGAGCAGAGGGGCCGTGGAGACCTCAGGAATGCCCGGTCTGCGCGGAATGAAATCCTGTTTGGGGAATGGGGAGGAGGTGGGGCCCAGAGACGGAGAGTGACTTGCCCAAGGCCACACAGCAGAGACATGGCCGAACACCAGCTTCCCAGGCGCCAAGATCCGTGCGCCTTCGGCCACCCTCAGCCGGCCCTACCCGCCCAGGTCTTGAAGCCCGCACTTGGGGGACCGGCCTTCCCTCCGCTCTGTCGTGCTCACACGCGGGCGGGCAGGCGGGGGCAGAGCGCGGAGGGCTTGGGGGAGGGGCGGTCACTGCCCAACTCCAGACAGCAGGGGGCGGCGGGGGAGGGGGAGGGAAGGGGAAGGTCTCCAGGCTGGGTGGTGGTGGTGGTGGCGGGGTAGTCTGAGGCGACCGCTGTTCGCGGTGCTGAATCTCGCTCTCTCCAAAGCACGCCATTTGCGTCCAGCCCCCGGGCAACCCCCAGCTCATCCATCTCCGGCCCGATCCCCGGGATAACAGCACTGGTTTCCACAAACCCGAGCTTCTCTCCCGCCCGGAGCCCCTCCAGAAAGATTCAGGCTGGAAACAGAAATAGTTTTCTTGCCAGCCTTCAGTGAGACCAGGGTCAGGCAGTTCCAAATCACCAAAGCAGGCTTCCTTCGGGGCAGCGTGTGGGGCAGAGCGGTTCTCAAGGAAGTTTCATAGGAGCTTCTTCTCCTTCGCTTTTAACTGCTCACTCCCCAAGTTTTCTTTCTTCGGACTTACCATTTTAGCTCAGGCCAAATGCAGTCTCTCCAGGCTTCTTCTTTTTCTCTGAGGAGGAGGGGGTCTACTCTCTGAGTATACTTTGTGCAGGGCTATCCCGGCTCCATCTGGGCTGAGGGGAATCCTAGTCTGTCTCCAAAACCAACACTAGGCTCCCTGTCCCATGCTTTGTTGCTGGTTCAGGGAGGGAAGCAGCTGGGCCTGCGGACCTCGGCAGCGGGAGGATGGGGGAGTGATGCTCGGAGTTCCCTAGGTGGCCCAGGCCAGCCACGCGACCTCAGCCTCGGAAGGCTCCCACGGGCCCACTGCTGCAGGCTCTCCGGTGGCCCAGGCAGCCCAATCCTGGGGGCCCCTCTTCTAACTCCCCAGGGGAGGAAAACTCATTTTCAGAGGGGCAGTTCCAGCCGGACAGGGGATCTGAGTTCAAAAGCCTTCATCAAGAGGATTAGGATCTTCTGTCTGACTTTCTCCTTCTCTATCTCAGTGCCCCTCAGCTGTCGATCTTATCGCCCCTGAGCTGCCTGTGGTTCCCAGCTCCCTCCTCTTTCTCCCATCTGTCTTCAGGCCGTCTCCCAGTATCAAGCCATTTATCTGTTATCTGCCTGTTTCATCTTTATCTCTGTGGATCGAATTGAAACAAATTGACCCTCCTTGTTGAAGTCTCTTGTAACATTTAGGAGCAAAAACTAGGTCTTGACTCCCCAGTGTAGGGACCAGCAAGACAAGCCTGGCTTCCCTCCGAAGAGCTCTCAGGCGGGCTGGGGAGGTGGCCGGGTGAGATGGTGGTGGAGGGCGCCACGGCTCTGCGAAATGACTACGTCTTCTCTCTCGCTTTCCCGAAATTGGCAAGTGTGCCCTGCCCGCATGCAGTGAAGGACCGCTCCGAGCCGAACGCATCCTCCTCCCCACGCCGAGGGTCTGTGGTCCCCGCGGGGTTTTCCTGAATGGAAGGAGGGGCCCCAGGCCCCAGGCCCAGGAGAAGGGGGCCCTAGGAAAGGAACCGAATTTCGGGGGCCAGAGCAGAAAGCCAGGCTAAAGGGTTTCTCCTACGCAGTGACGAGGAGCAGCGGCTAGGGCGGCTCGGGGAGCCCTCGCCGGCTCCTGGAGCTTGAGGGGTGCGCTAGGAGTGGGCGAAGAGGTGGGAGGCGGGCGCGATGGGAGTGCGGCGACGGATTCTTTAGGTATAATAATACACACAGCCGCCGGAACCCAAATCAGAACTAAACGAAAGAAGCTGTAGGGTCCGGGGGTGGGGTGGGGGAGGCGGCGGGCAACCGGACGCGGATACTCACCGTGCGGCGGCGGCTGCTGGAGCCGGGCAAGCGGTGAGCGGAGGTGCGCGGCGGAGTCCGGGATCCGCCGGGCTCTCCGGGTGACGGCTCGGCCCCTCCCCGCGCGCGCGCACAGCCGCGCTCCCGGGCTCACTGCGCTCACACCCGTGGCCCCGCCAGCCCCTCCCGCGCGGCGCCCGCTCTCAGCAGGTGCGGGGCTCTCGGGCCCTGGGTGCGTCAACGTGTGCCCCGTGCCGCTTCCCCTGAGGCCCGGGAAGGGCCCGGCGCGGAGGCCGAAGCTCGGTGCGCGTGGCGCGGCGACGGGCACGACACGGTCAGAGCCGGAGTGGGCAGGCCGGTTCGGAGCGGGCCAGCTGACAGCTGCGAGCCGGCGCCACACCCTCAGCCCGCTCGGTCACTTGCGTCTCCGGGGACCCGCCAGCCCGCGGGCCACGAGCCGTATCCCCTGGGCAGCGCGCCCCAGGTAAGCTGTCGCACACCTGCGCCCGGCGCCCGGCACCTGCGGCCTGCGCCCGCCAAAGGGGCAGGAGGGAGAAAGGGCCTGGGCCGCAAAGTTTGCCCCTGAGAATGAAGTGGGGAAGCGCTTCCCTCCTCGGGACCAGGGCCGGCCCAGGCCACGGGCGGGTGTGGGGTAAGGACAGCCCTGGCAGGAGGGCCGCAGGGAGGGTTACCGCCACTTTCGGCCAGTAACCGGGGAGCCGGAGAGTGGCCCTGCGAAGTCAGTAGGGATACCGGCGGCAGGGGCAGGACCCCGCGGTGGGGGTGGGGTGGCCGCTGGGAAGGGGCAGAACCAACTCCCCCTCTGCTCTGCTTCGGATCTGAGGTGTCAGGACAGCTTCAGCCTGGGGAGGAGCGACCTCCTGCCTCTTGCACTGACAGTGGACTCAGGAACTGTGTTTTGTTTATTTATTTTTTGAGGGTGGGAGCGGGGGAGACCTTGGGCAGGAGCCAGTGCCTCGGTGGGAGATGCTTTCTGGCCTCCTGCTAGTTCAGCTCCCTGTGGTGGAGGTGGTGGAGGTCTAGCCCTCTGACCCTGCAGACACCCCTTGGGAATGCTCTCTCCTCAGCTCCTTTCCCTCCCATTCTCTGTCCTCTGCCTGTGGGTTTCTGTCTTCACCCCGCCCCCTCTGGGTGCCCCTGTTCTTCCTCTTAATCTCAGTCTCTACTTCATTCAGTTAGCGGTCGCCCTCCCTCCCTCTTTGCCCCACCGAGCACCTCCTCGCCCTCCCCTCTCCCAAGTAGTATTAAGTGTCCTTAATGGACACGTTAATTAAACTGTAATTAATCATACTGTCCAGCCCAAGTTTGAACAATTACCCTAATCAAACAGAAGTTAATAATGGCAGGGATGGCCTGGGGCGCGGCGGGCCGCCCGGGCAGGGGGCGCAGCGGCCACTGCGGTTGCCGACTTGGGCAGCGGCAGCAGCGAGCTTAGCGCGTCCTTGGAACCCCGGCAGCACGATAAATCTTCCGCGGCCAGCAGCGCCCCGGCGCCCCCCAACCCCCGCCCGCTCGTTTTCCTTCTCTCTCCGGGTTACAGGCCCTCCCCCCTCCTGCATTCCACTCTTCTGGGGTTCGCCTCCCCTTCTTTTCCACTACTTCCCTCTCGTTTTCCTCTTGTTCGGTTTGAAAAGGCTCTGGGGATGTGAGCGGATCACCTAGGCCTAGCCCTCCGAGAGACCCGAGGACCCGTTTTCTTGCCACCACCTTCTCCCCTTGGCTAACGGGCCTCTGAAAACTACCCCCAAGTTTGAGGGCTCTGTCTTCTCTGCGGAGTCCTTGCTCTTTCGCCTCCCTCGGTTTTCACCTTTCTCTCTTGGGTCTCCCTGCCTTCCTTTCTTTCCTTCCACAGCCTGCTCAGTCCTTTTCTCTCTGCTTCTGGCCCCTCAAGTCTCTTCCAGGCTCAGCCTCTGTTCCTCTCCAACTCTGCCGCCCTCTCCCCCCTCTTCCCACTGAGAAAAACAGGAACCTATTTTCCCTCCCAGCCTGAAAGCCGCCCCCAGACTCCACCTGCTCATCCCCGCTCCCTCAGTGCCCCCCCATCCCATAATTACAGTCCCGTTCGGTAATTATTCTTAGCCTCCTAATGATTTTTTAAAAATCCGGTGTGGTGGTTGACAACGATCGCGGAGCCAGGACGCCCCCGGGGTGGTGGGGCGCGGGAGGGGAAAGAGGGTAGGCGGAGTCCCTCCGGGCGGGACCTGGCTGTCCTGCCTCTATGGTACTCCGGGGCATCCCCAGCAGCCTGTCCACGGGGCCCCACAGGCTTCTCGGACAAAAATCCCCTTTCCAGGTGACTGCACTAGGGGCGCGCAGGGGCGCCTTCGCGCCTCCGTTCAGCACCAAGTTTCGGACAGCTCCCGGCGCCCGCTGCCGGCTTTGCCCGCCCTCCCAACTCTGGGCCCAGGTCAGAGCTGGAGAGGATGGAAGGCGCGTGGAGAGGAGCTCCGGAGGCGCCGGCGCTCGCTGGAGGGGGAGTGGTCTCCGGGGAGCCGGCCTTGGGGTGCTCGGGACCAGTGTTAATATCAGCACAACTTCATTTTACAGTGTGCAGAGCGGGTTCTCACCAGGACCCTGACAATAAGTAGGTGTCACTTATTCCCATTGTACAGGCGGGAAACTGAGGGCCAGCCATGGCAGCCAGCTCCGGCTCCTTGGTTAATAAAGGCCGCAGGCTGGTCTCCCCGGCCTGGCACGAGGCCGCTGCTGGGGGCGGGGTGAGGTGTGGGGTGGGGGGCCTCACTAGGGAAGGGAAGGGAAGGAGGCGCTTTTATCACCACCCCCGCAACACTGGAGCGGGGCGGGGAAACAGGCCTCGCCAGGCCTCTTGCTCGGGTTCGGGCAGCCAGGGCGGGCAGCGCTGGACTGGGACTCAGGCTCTGGATGGCAGGGGGGACCCCTCTTCCTCAGAGGGGCTCCGGGCCCTGCCGCCCTGGCCAGAGCCTGGGGAGCTTGCGGAAGTCTGAGTGCTTGGCCTTCCGGCCCCCATTGGCCCGGGTTCCATCTTTTACCCAGGACCGAGGCACCAGGGTCGGAGGGCGGCCCCCCCGGCCACGCCCTGCCCACCACCCAGCGGGCCCCGCTGACTCCGCTCCCAGCTCCCGTCCACGCTGCTGCCCTCCCCGTGTCCCCGCCGATTTGGGGATTTGGGCTCCGGCTTGGGCTGGGCCGGCGGCCGCGCCTCCTCCGCAAGCACATATCTTTTACCAGCTGAATTAACGGCAGTTTTCGTCAGTTAATTAGGTTTAATTTACATAATTAGTACAGTATAAAGAGGATTGGGGATAATCATGGGGTACGTAGCGCTTACTGTGTAAACACGTATTCTGAATTAAAAATCAGATGTAATTAAGGCGCGAAGGCCCTGTTTAGGCAGGGTTTTAATTGTAATGAATTTCTAATTAACGCTCAATGATTGCCAAATGCAAAGGGCTGTAAAATTTTCTTGTAGTTTTGCTAATTTATTGTTTACTTAATATCGGGATATTAATCCGACGGCCGGAGAGACCCACGGCCGGCGCCCGGCCGCCCAGCCAGTGAGAGCGGTGCGGAGGCTGCGGGAGGGCGGCCGGCTGGCCGGAGGGAGAGGGCTGGGGCCCCCTGTGGCGTTCGGCTGCCCAGGGAAAGCCTGAAGCCCAGAGGGGCGGGCACTGGTCGGAGGCCGCACTCCGGGTGCCCACTGCCCAGACCGGCTCTCCTCCCAGCGGAAGGTTCCCTCCCTAAGACATCCAAAGGGGCCAGAAAAGCCTCCATCCAGACCCACTTCTCCTGCTGACCACGGAGTGACGGGGCCTTGACGTGGCCTCCACACTTGCATCTGTGGAGGGTGGACGCCTGGATTGGCACGTTGGGGGAGTGAGGGATTGAC
The DNA here is from genome assembly GCA_011751065.1 of Lasiurus cinereus. Taxonomy (NCBI): domain Eukaryota; kingdom Metazoa; phylum Chordata; class Mammalia; order Chiroptera; family Vespertilionidae; genus Lasiurus; species Lasiurus cinereus. The sequence continues at coordinate 34,235,930 of JAAGEH010000076.1, forward strand.
CAACCCGAAAGCCCAAGAGCACTGCCCATGACCGTCTTCCTTTGGGAGCCCAGGAGGGGAGGCCTGGCGGTGGAGGCCTCTTGGGCATGGGGGTGGTTGAAAGGTCACGGGGATGGCTCTGCCTATCCTGGGGTCTCTCTGCATGTGGGGATGCAAGTTAGGCGGGGAGGGAAGGAGAAGGGAGCCCAGGACCAGACTCTGTGGCCCTAACCTGACATAGAAGCCCCCCGGGCCCTACACCCAGGAATTTGGGGAAGAGGGCAGGGGAGTCACTCTGCTGGCCCTGGGACTCCTCCTGCCCCCAAGTCCCTAGTTTGGGTCCCTGCCCCTATCGTAGCTCACCCACTCACCCACCCACCCACCCACCCAAGGGCTCCCCTCCTGTCAGCCCCACTGAGCCACCGTCTCTTTCCAGCTCCTCTGCACAGAGGACACTCTGTGGGCACCTTGAAATTCCCGTCCAACGCAAGGGAACTCGCCAATGGCACCAGAAGCTCTGCCCCACAGAGCAGACCACCCTGGCCTCTCCCTTCAGGGCCTGCCTCTCTGAGCGGCAGAGGCTGCTCTTGGACACCACAAAGGGCCTCCTCTGTTGGCCTGGACCCCCATCCTCTCTGTCTCAAGCTGTTTATTTTCATTTCTGGATTGTTCACTGTTAATCTTTCCTGATCTAGTTATCTAAGAGTATCTTCTGTCTCTCCCACTGGGATGTTTTGTTTGCTGTTATCTTCCTATGGCTCAGAACAGAGCCTACCGCACAGTAGGTGCTCAACACGGTTGTTGGGTGAATGAGTGAACAGCACTTGAGTGTAAGGGTTGTGAGCCCCAGCCCAGGTCCCAGCTGACTTGCAGACAAAGTGACTGAATGGTGCCCATGGTGTCTATGGCCATTCTGGTTTTCCCAGAGCAGAAGGTTCTGTGTTCCCCGGTGATGTCTAGGATGGCTTGGGGTTCCTACCTTCCACACAGATTCAGGCCAGGCTACTCAGACAGAGCCCTGAAGGCTTATTCTCTTAGAACGTGGGGATGGGTCCTGGCAGGTAGGTGGGGAGGTGGGGGAGCAGCTGGAAGGGGCTCCCTTCCCAGGGCTGCCCCCCACACTCAGCAATGTGGGGGGAGGCTGGAAAGAGAGTAGACTCTGCAGCCAGGAAGACCTGGGTTCATTCAGATCCTAGTTTTGCTTTGTTGGAGCCCCCAAACCTGCATCTGTAAAATAATCAAATGGGTCTTATTAGGGATGTCACAGTGTATTAAACAAGGCGCTAAATGTACAGCACATGTTAGTAGCCAGACTAGAGTGAGGTGCCTGGGGTGCAAACCTTCAGGAGGTGTTCACTATCAGGGTCCTGAAATCCCTCCCGGGTCGCAGCCCTGCACAGAGTAGACAATACAGAGCAGGTGCTCAGCATGTGTGAGGTCCCCCTTCCCTGCCAGTCAGATCACTTCCATACAGTTATCTGAATATTGTTGGAGGCCAGTCTGCTTGCTGGGTCAGACTGTGCTTTATCGGGATATAATTCACACACCACATAATTAACTTTTGTAAAGTGTGCATGTCAGTGGTTTTTCATTTATTCAAATAAATTTGCAACCATCACATCCCTTTTAGAACACTCTCCTCACCACAAAGAGAAATCCCCTACTCATTAGCTATAGCCCCACCTCCCACCCTCCCCAGGCCAAAGAAACCACTATTCCGCCTCTATAGATTTGCCTATTTTGGACATTTCATACAAATAGAAACATACAACCTGTGGTCTTTTGTGACTGGCTTCTTTCACTTAGCATAATGTTTTTAAGGTTCGTCCATTGTAGCATGCATCAGTATTGCATTCCTTTTTATTGTCAAATAATATCCCATTCTATGATATCTCACATCTGGTTTATCTGTTTAGCCATTGATGAATCTTGGGTTGTTTCCACATTTTGGCTACTATGAATGATGGTGCTATGAACATTCATGTACATGTTTTTGTGCAGTTGTGTGTTATAATTTCTCTAGGGTATACATTTTGGTGTAGCATTACTGGGTCATATGGTAACTCTGTTTATCCTTTTAAAAATATATTTTTATTGATATCAGAGATGAAGGGACAGAGAGAGAAACAGAAATATCAATGATGAGAGAGAAGCGTCCATCAGCTGCCTCCTGCACTTCCCCCTCCAGGGATTAAACCCACAACCGGGGCATTTGCCCTGACCCCGACTCTGAGCCTGGAACCTGGGCATGTGCCCTGACCTGGAATTGAACCATGACTCCTGGTTCATAGGTCGATGCTCAACCACCAAGCCACACTGGCTGGGCTGTTTATCTCTTTAAGGAACTGCCAGACTGTTTTCCAAAGCACTTCCCCATTTTACATTTCTACCAGTAGTGTGTGAGGGTTCTGATTTTACCACATCCTCAGCACTTACTACCTGTCTATTTATTATAGCCATCCTAGCGGGTGTGAAATAGTAATTCATTGTGGTTTTGACTCATTCTCTAATGACTAATGATTTTGAGCATCTTTTCATGTGCCTATTTTCCATCTGTACATCTTCTTTGGAGAAATGTTTATTCAAAGACTTTGCCTACTTTTTCAATTGGGCTATTTGTAGTGTCATTATTGAAATAATTCCTTATGTTTTAGATACAAGTTCCTTATCAGATGTAGGCTTTGCAACTATTTTCTGTGAGTTGTCTTTTCACTTTTTTTAAACTTTGTTTTTGAGGTTCCCATCTGCCCCCACCCCAACATTGCCCACCTCCACCCAGCCCTTGCCCCTCTTCCCTCTGGCCATCACCACACTGTTGTTTGTGTCTAGGGGTTATGCATCAGATATGCTCTTTGGGTAGGCCCTTACTTCCTTCATCCTCCTCCCACCTTGACAGCTATGAGTTGTCTTTTCACTTTTTTTAAAAAATATATTTTTTTATTGATTTCAGAGAGGAACAGAGAAGGAGAGAGAGAGAGAGATAGAAACATCAATGATGAGAGAGAACCATTGATCGGCTGCCTCCCACATCCTCCCTACAGGGGATCAAGCCTGCAACCCGGGTATGTGTCCTTGATTGGAATCGAACCGGGGACCCTTCAGTCGTAGGCTGAGGGATGTTCTCTTAAGACTTGAGAGGCAGATGTTGCTGAGGAAATAGATCTGGGTTTGAATCTTAGGGTTACTACTTACTAGCTGTGTAGCTTTGGGTGAATCACATAACCTCTCTGATCCTCAGCTTCCTTAACTGTAAAATGGGCATGCTGCATTGTAGGATGTTGGAAGAATAACCAAAATGAAACCTGCCAGGGCCCAGCACAGTGCCTGACACACAGTGGGGTCTCAAGTTCCTTTCACTGGTATCAATGGAAACAGGAAAGTGACCCTCCTCCCAACACTACTGCTGCCACCCAGCCCTAATCCTGTCCCTCTTCATCCCTTCACCCTGCTTTATTCATTCTTCACAGCAATGTCCCCCTTGAAATGAAGATAATTCTTTCTGGTCTGTGTCCCCTGCTGGAATGTCAGCTCCAGAGCACAGGGACCAGCATGCTGTGTCCCCAGTTCCTGGTCCACAGGAGGGGCCGAGGACATATTTGACGAGTAAGCAGTGTCCCCCGTGCCTGTGATTGGCACTCAGGGAATTCACAGAGGCCCTGGGCCGTCCCCACCCCAGCTGGGACCCAGGCCAGGTGAATCCATGTAAAGGCCCAGCCTCTAGGGCTCTGGTGAGGGGACGGGAAGGGGAGTGGAACTGGAGGCCAGCGGGAGCCTGCCTCTTGAAGAATGGGAATCACGGTGCTGGGTACATGGTGTCGGGACAGAGTGCAGGCTGGTCAGTGGGAAGGCAGCTGAGGGTGGGGGACTGGAGCATGGGCCGTGTAAACTGGAAAGGAATGGACACAGGAGCATTTGTTCCAAAGGCGCCTGGGACAGCTTGGGCCGGGAAGGAAGAGGAAACATTGTGTTTGCTATCGCTTCTATACAAATTACTACGGAATTTTAAACAGCGCCGATTTATGATTTTACCATTCTGGAGGCCAAAAGTTGGAAATGGTGTCGCTGGGCTAAAATGTAGGCATTAGCAGGGCTACATTCCTTCTAGAACAGTGGTTCTCAACCTTTCTAATGCCACGACCCTTTAATACAGTTCCTCATGTTGTGGTGACCCCCAACCATAGAATTACTTTCGTTGCTACTTCATAACTGTAATGTTGCTACTGTTAATGAATCGCAATGTAAATAACGGTGTTTTCCGATGGTCTTAGGCTCTACAGCAGCAGTTCTCAACCTGTGAGCTAGCAGGGTTGCCTAAGACCATTGGAAAACACCGACATTTACATTTTGATTCATTAACAGTAGCAACATTACAATTATGAAGTAGCAACGAAAATAACTTTATGGTTGGGGGCCACCACAACATGAGGAACTGAATTAAAGGGTCGCAGCATTAGAAAGGCTGAGAACCACTGCTCTAGAGGCTCCAGAGAGGATCCATTTCCTTGCCTTTTCCAGCTCCCATGCAGCCTGCATTCCTTGGCTCTTGGCTCCTTCCTCCATCTTCAAAGGCAGTGGTGTAGCGTCTGCAAATCTCTCAACTCTGTCTTTCCTCTTCCACTTCCAAGGACCCTGGTGGTTACGGGGCCCACTGGAATAACTCAGGAGACTCTTATTTTAAGGTCAGCTGGTTAGCAACCTCAATTCCCCTTTGCCATGTAGCATAATATATTCTTCGTTTCCAGGTATTAGGATGTGGACATGTGTGGTGGTGGTGGTGGGGGTAGCCACATTTTACCTACTAAGGACGTTTCTAACAAAAAAGGCCCTCGGAACCGAGTGTGTATGGGAACTTGACTAACAGTTGACAGTGAGAGTGTCTGTGGACTGGGATTGTAGGGGGGCATTTCTGTCCCCTTCCTTGGCCCCCTGAGTCACTGCCTGGAATCCAGAGCTTCGCTCCCAGTGGATGTGGCCAAGGCTGAGCCTGGAGCTATTGCTGAGTTTCACAGACCTCGTGGGGAAGCTGAGGCAGGCCTGGGTGTGGTCTGGGGATCACATTAGTGGGAGTGGGGGGGTGGGACAGTGTGGCCACCCACAGGCACTGCCATTAGAGCCCAGAACACACATTCCAGCCCTCACTGGAGGTGACACACCTTATATCCTCATCTTTTGTCTTTCTTCAAACCTGCAGGGTGGGAGGCAGATGGAAAAGTGGGTAGTCACATGGACTGCGGGGTGGCTGTGTGTGGGTCCGTGTGTAAGTGGGACAGGGGTGGAGAGGACAGCCTTTGGAGGTGTCTGTGCAGGTCATGGTCAGCAGCCAGGATGATATAATAATGACACTACTGACCCATGAGGTGGGAACTGTCATCACCCTATTTACCAATGAGGAAACTGAGGCCCAGAAAGGGTAGGCATTCTGTCCAAGGCCACACAGCAAGTCAGTGGAGGAGCCAGGACTCAGGCCCAGGGCTGTGTGAGTCCAAACGCCTTCAGTGCATATTTCACCGCCTTCTCCACAGGATTGCCAACACAGGGAGCGGGGACTCGGGGGCGGGGAGGGGGTGAGGAAGAGAGGGGCTCCATTTGGATGTCAGAAGACGCACCTGGGTGCTGCCTCTCCCACTGCCTTGCTGACTAACAGCTTTAAAACCTTTTAAAATAAAATTTTTATTATGAAAAATTAATACATGGTCCTTGTGTGACATTAGGAAAATGCAAAACAGGAGAGAGGAATGGTGGAGGCCAGGTCACTGCATTCTCTGAAGACCCGCCCTCTCCCCGCCATTTACTTAACAGCTGTTTCTCTGGAGCATCTCCCAATGCCAGGTCCTGCCTTCCCGGCTCTCACGGACAGACAGACGACAGCTGGTGTCAGAAAACTGAACCGGACAATATAGTGATGGGGGTGGGGGCAGCGATGGGAGCCCTGGGGCCCACAGGTGCGCCAGGTGGGGTGTTGGGAAAATCTCCTGGAGGAACTGCATTTCAACTGAGCCTTGGAGTTCAGCTGAGGCAGAAGACAGAGGGGGGCATGGAAAGGTGTCCCGGGCTGAGGGAATAGCTCGTGCAATGGCTCAGAGGCAGAGAGGGCTCAGCTCGTGCAGGGGGCAGAGCATCGCCCTCGGGATGGGGACATGGGTTTGGGGACAGAGGTGGGGTAACCATGCACCCACTTGTATGGGTCTGGGAGGACTGAATGAAGCAGGTGTGAATCAGACAGCTTGCCCTGCCTAGGTACATATGGCAATATAGTAGTACTTCTTTTCTTTCTCAGAACTAAGGTGATCTGGACAAGGGAACTCTGCACCCCCCGTACTCCTTTCCCATCCTGCTGCCTCCATTGCTCTCTCTATTATCCCAAGACCCCCTCAAAAGTGGGGGGATAAAACCAAATTCTTAGGAAGGACCAGCAGCAACAGCCTGATTCCCCTCAACCGGATGCTTTTAACTAAGTCTGCGGGCGGGAGAGACTTTTTATCCCTTGCAAGTTAATGCAAACTGTTAGGGAGATAAATAAATGACAGAGCTGCCGATGGACTGTTGGGCTCAAAGGAGGGAGATTTGTCTCACTTTAGAAGAAGGACCTGCAGGGCTCAGCCCCATCGACTCGTTCACCGCGCTGTTATCTGCCAGAGAGGTGGTGACACCACAGCAATTAAGACAAACTTTGGTCTATAAGTTCGTGCCTGCAATCTCCCGGTCTCAAAACAAGACAAATGACACCGCCAAGGGAGGGAGGGAAGTCTTTTTCAGACTCTGTCCAAAGTCACAGTGAATATTTGTAGTTGTTCAGCAGAAAATTTGTCATTAGGCGGCCTGGCTCTGCTGCTCGCCCTCAACCCCCAACCCGGAACCACGGAATCCATCTCCGCGGCCTGTGCCAGGCCACCTGCAGCTGCCTGCACTCGCCCGGCCTGGTCAGAGCGCTCAGCTCACCGTTCAGGCCTGACCACCCAACGGGGCTGGGCCCCAGGTTGGGGCTCTGGGCCACCAGGGCTGTGACCACACCTGCCCTCCCTCTGCTCCCCTTGCCTTTTTAGAGGACCTCCCAAACCCTGGGATTCGGAACCGGTATTTCCCAGGTGGGAAAACCAAGGGACAGAAGCAGGAAGGGCCAGCATGAGTGCTGAGGGCCCCTGTGCCTCCAAATCAGGGTGGCTCCTGCTTCCAATGTGACCTGGGGGCCGGTAAGGACCCTCCTGTTCCTGAAACGCTCCCCTCCAGGATCCCCTGTGGGGAGCATCCCATGGGGGTCCGGCCTCCAGGAGGCACATGGGGTCCCTGAGGGCTGGGGCGAAAGAGAACAGCATTGTGACAAGCCCTGGGACTGGGAGCTGCTGCCGAGCACCTCTCCTTCCATCCTGCCAGCTCGCCACTCCTTGGTGCACCGTGCACGTGCACGTGCCCGCCCTGGCCAGGTCCTGGGGAGAGATGAGTGAGACTTACTCTGTTCTGGAGGGGCGCAGTCTGTACCCAGAGGAGGGAGTAAGGAGCTCCCAAGAGGAGGTGCTGATGGAGGGGGGCCTGCAGGGAGAAGGGAGTTGAGTACATGGAGAGAGGACGGGTGGGCGCCTGTGGGCAGAGGGAAGAATTCACTCCTGCCTCTCTGTGTGCCAGCTATCAGCCCCGCTTCGATCCCTGATGGCAAGGCCAGCGTGGCCTCAGGGCTGCCAGGGAGACTGGAGCGGTCACTGAGCCCACACTAGCCACAGGGATCTTAGCAGAACTGCTCGGGGGGTCACGCAGTTCCACATCTTCCAGAGGCTGCAAACAAGGAAATGTAGACTTTGGGGGGCTGCCCCAAAGCAGGGGCTCTCGACCTGAGCTCCAGGGACCCAAGTTGTGAACAAAGCCGTGTGCGCGTGTTGGGTGCATGTCCTTCTGGGGCAAGGCTCTGTCCCTTTTGTGGATGCCCATGGGGCCATGGCCCCGAGGGGCGAGAACTCCAGCTGCAGGGCCTCAGGGCCGGGAGGAGCTCACACTGAGGGAGCGACGCCCTGCATTACTGACGAAGTAGGCTCAGGTGGAGGCAGGCTGTCTGTGGTCAGCCGGGAAGCTGGTCTCTGTCCCGGGCTTCGAAGCGCCCTCCAGAGAGTGCTTCACATTGGAGGGTGCTGTCTGGGTGTCCAGAGGAAGCCGCTCCCTGGACCCCATTCCCAAAGGGATACCTTTGTGCAGCAGAGTCTGTGTGCACACTAAGCTAGAGGATGGGGCTTGGATGTGTACTCACACACACATAGATAGTGCTTGGGGAGCTGACTTCTGGGGCTGTGGTTAAGGGTGGGGTTCTGAGTTCCAAACGGTGCTTTGCTACTTGCTGGGTAACCTGGGGCAAGTCTTTAAGCCTCTGTGCTTCAGTTTCCGCGTCTGTAAAATGGGCAGAATAACCTCATAGGATGGCTGTAAAGATTAAACAGCGCAGTGCTGGCATGGATCTGCTCATTTTCCCCACCTCCCTGGCTTGGGATTTGGGGATGACAGGCTTGCTGGGTCCCTCTTCTCAAAGCAAGGGCAAGAGTGAAGTCTGGGTGGTGGCCAGTCCATATTCTGGGGAGGTCAGGCCCCTCTGGGGAGCCCCTGAAGTTCCCACTCACTGAGCACATCTTCTTTGGAAAGCTCTTCCTGTCCTGGGCACTGACCCAGGGCCTCACCCAATTCTGAGACTTCCCAGCAGGTGCTCAGTAAGGAGACAAATGTGGAGTCCAGGCCCAGGGGCAGCTGGAGGCCTGTGCCACCCTGAAAAGCCCACCCCTCCCTGAGAAAACAGCAATGCCTCATGTAGGGTGGCCCCTTCAAGGGCACAGACTGAGCCTGGCTGGCAACCAGAGCCTGCCACTTTGGCCACTCAGCCAACAAATGTTTCTCGGGCACCTGCTTGGCCAGCCTCTCTGTTCTTGGCACTGGGGATACATGTGAAGAGAACACCCGGATCTCTGCCCTTGTGGAGTGCTCATGGTGGGTGGGGAAGAGAGGAAACAGATAACGTTGTGAAGTCAGTGGTTTGTCACGTGGTAACAAGTGCAATGGAGGACATGGTGCCAGCAAGGGGGGCATGAGTCCCAGGGAATAGGTTGCTATTTTAAATAGAGTGGCAGGTCGGGACTCACTGAGGCGCCTTTGGGACGGCGATCTGAAGGGTGCAGCGAGCAGGTGGACACATGGGGAAGAGAGTGCCCACTCCCAGTTACAAGGGCCTAGCGTAGTTGGCATAATCCAGCTGCCAGTAACATACCAACACCATTGTTCAGGCCTCGCTCACTGACAGCCCAATGCAGGAGTTCCCTGGGTGGCCCTTCCTCCATGTGGTGGTTCTTCCATTTGTGGCTCAGCCTTCCCCACCTCCTGTGGCAGGCCTTCTTTCAGCAGGAGGAGGGAGGAGGGGTGGTGAGAAGGCACCTCTGCAGAAAGCTTCTTGGCCAGGAAGCAACATGGATCTGCTCATTCCCACTGACAAGCCCTTGCCACGTGGCTCCTGCTCAGGGCAAGGGGACTGGAGATGCTGTCCCGGCCGGTCGTCTAGGTAGGTAACAACCTACACTGTGGAGGGAGCATGCCCCTTCATGCTGGCTAGCACTCTTCTGGGGCCTGACGGCATGCCTGGATGCTCCAGGATCCAGAGGTGGCCAGGTGGCTGCAGAAGGGAACAGGTGTGGGAGGGTTCGAGGGTGAGAGGAACTGAGGTCAGAGATAATGGGGCAGACTGTGGAGGGCCACACAGGCTGTTCTTGGGCCTTTGGCTTGTCCCCTCTGTGAACCAGGAGCCCATGGAGGTCGGGAGACTGGGAGGGACATGATCTGCCTCGATTTAACTGGCTCCCTCCAGCAGCATGGGGAGCACAGGCCGCAGGGGCAGGTGGGAGCAAGGCCTGGGGGAGGCTGGTGCCCTGTGGTCCAGGCATGGGGCCTTGGATGAGGACAGGAAGTGGTGGAATCGATACATTTTGAAGATGAAGACAACAGGACTCCCAGCGGGCTAGATGTGGGTGGAAGGAGAAAGGAGCCATGGCCGAGTGCCAGGATGCAGCTCGGGCCCTGGCAGGACGATGAGAAACGAAGGTGCTGGATGTGTGTGGCGTCAGCAGTTTCTCAGTGGGTTGGGATGCCACTCAGCCCGCCGAACCTCTCTGAGCCTCAGTTCCTCGTCTGTAGAATGGGGGTAAGCACCCTTACCTGGCAGGTGGGTGAGAAGGTTACCTGAGAGGATAGCTGTGAGTGGCCCAAGGCGAATGAGGTTCACCGGGTGCGGTGAGGGGGCAGCTTGCTGAAGAGAGGAGCCAGGGTGGGGAGTGGGGTGGAAGGTGGAAGGGCCTTGGGTGGCCCCCCATGGTTAAGTCAGTGTGTTGGAGCCTCTGGTGCTGTTGGGACAGCCCAGCCTCCGTCTGTGGGACAAACCCCGGTTGGCAAGAGCTCAGGGTCTAGGAAACTGTTTTCACTGCTGGCTCGTCGACTCCTTGCCAAGGAACGTGGTCGCAGGACGTCCATGTCTTGGTTTAGGTCAGTGGGCGGGGCTGGGGCCTCTTTGTCGGGAAGCACGGGGCGTGTGCAGGTGCCTGGACCAGGGCAGCTCCAGGCCCCGGGGATTGGTGGGCCACATGCCCTGCTGAAGTGGGAGCCCCTGCCCCCCAACTTGGGTGGGTAACAGACAACCTCATGGAGAGGCAGGAACACTTTTATTCCCATCAGTGATGCTGATGGCGCTTGACCCTTTACAAAGAAGGATGTTAGGAAAAAGGAAGAGAGGGGGGCAGAGGAGCCTCCATTCGCAGTGCCTCCACCCTCTCCCCTTCCCTCCGTCAGTGCCTCCAGACCCGAGGGGCGAGGGCTTCATCCTGGCCAGGGCTGGCACGGCGGCTCCCGGGCAGGGCTTCGCAGCGGAGCTGAGGTGAGGGCGGGCAGCCCAGGCCCAGCGAAGCTCTTCTGCACACGGCACACGGGATGCGGTGTGACAGGCGGGTTTCCCCTTGGTGACCAGTCCTGGGCTTTCGGCGCCCTCCGAGGCCTCAGGGGGGCCCCTGCTGGCTCCGCCTCTCCTCCAGCGCCCTGCACACCCACATGGACACCACAGCCGCGTTGCCGTCATTGAACTGCACGATGAACGGGTGGCCCTGCAGAGAAGCAGAGAGGCTGAGACAGGCAATCCCCAGACTTGTACTTCCCTATACTTGCCAAGGCCTGTTCTCAGCCTGGGTCTTACTTCTTCTCCCCAGTAGCCCCGTGAGGTGCAGCGGGCAGCGAGCAACCCATGTCACAGCCGGAGGACGGAGGCCCAGACAGCGCAGCGATGTGCACGCCCGGAGCACTGGAGCCCACTCAGGCTCTGCCTGGTGCTGGCCACCTGCCCTGAAGTGCCAACCGGCCCGAAAGCTCCCCCAGGGGGAGGCCTGTCCTGACCCCACACTGCCCCTTCCTCGGCCCGGTGCCACTCCAACCGCTGGCCAGCCGAGGCCTGGCTCCGAGCTGCCCGGTGACCACAGCACCACTGGCCAGAGGCTGTGGATCCCTCCGGTTTCCTTCCTGGTCGAAACCTCTATGAAGAGGTCACAGTCTACGGTGGGGGCAGGTGTGTCAGAAGGAGAGGGCTGTGCTGTGTGTGCGCAGATGTGTGGTTCTTGGTGGGAAGCTGGGGCTGGGCTTTGGAGGGGCCTGCCTCGGGCTCTCCCCGCTTCGCGATCGGCAGGCTGGGCTGTATTTAGCCAGTGCCCTCCCTGCTGCCCTGAAGAACCAAGGTTCCCACTCACAATCTTAGGGCCTCCTGGGAGTTCCTAGGGAAGGCCAGAAAACAGCAGGGGCCACAGGTCAAGGGTGAAAGGAAATCAGAAGAGCCTTCTCCTCTCTCCTCCTCACCTGTGTCTTCTCTGCACACCTGGCAGCTCCCCCACCAAAGCAGCCACTGGCCCCAGGAAGCCACAGTGGGTGAGCGGAGAGAGGGGGGCTCCGTGCCTTTCATTGCCCAGCTCCTTCGCCCCTTCCAAACTCCCAGCTTCAGCTGCCTTGCTCCCCCCTGCTTTCCGTGCTGTTCCCGGGCCCCTTCCTGCCCCAGAGCTGGTTCTCAGCTCTGCGTTCCCAATCCAGCCAGTCTTGACTTGCAGGCCTGAGGGCTAGCCAGCCGCTGGCCACATGCTTGGAGCTCCGAGCTGCTTCCAAGTGAGCCCATCGGGTGGCTGTGAGGGATGTGGGCCCAGACGCCAGGGCAGGGCAGGGGAAGGGGCGGCTTGGTCAGACCTGAGATGTGTGTGGGGACTGGAAGGAAGCAAGCCCAGGCTCTCACCTTGGGCTGACACTGTGTCCCTTTACCCAGCTTTCCCAAGCCAGGCGAGAAAAACGACCCCGGGAGAATCCTGCACTGCTCCATCTACTCAAAGGCACGCCGAACCTGTCAGAGGTGCAGGGGGAGGAAAGCAGCTTAGAGGGTGCTGGGGGCACCCAGCTCAAGGCAGGGACTCACCGAGGCCACCAGGGAAATCAGCCTGGAGCCCAATTAGGTGTCTCCTGTGATCTTCCCATGGCACTCTGTGTGGGACCCCAAGATACTTGCAGGACCACAAGGGAGCAGGTGCCTGGTTCTGACTGCTGCTGGGAAGGGGAGGTGGAACCAGGTTGGGTGGGTGTCCTCAGGCAGTGGGAGGGGGAGCTGAGGCAGGAGAGGCCAGATGGGACTCTATCTTGGCTCCCACATGGCCTACACCTGCCCTCTTAAGTGGTTGCCTAGACAGGGAATTCTTCCTCCACTTACTCCTTTTCACGAGGCTCAGGAGAGGCGACCTGTGCCCTTGTGAAGAACAAAGGGAGAGGCTGTGCTCCAGAGCCCACGGCCCCTCCCACCAAGCCCGGGTACCAGTGTCACTTTCCCAGAATGCCCGGTGACTTTGGGGCCCATATGCTCCATCTCTGTTATCATCTGCTCGGGAACAAGCAGAGCGGAACTGCAGGAAGGAGAGGGGAGCATTCCTCCAGTTGGGAAGGCTGATGGCCGCCCTGCAGGGAAGCATTCTGCCCAAGTGCCCTGGGAGGAGGGGAGGGAGCAGAGTGGCCATCCAGGGCGCTGGTGGAGACTCTCCCCTTCCTGCCCTCCTTGGCTGGGAAGCAACTCCTATCCCCTGCATATCCCTCAGGCATCACCCCACCCTTCAAGGGAGTGACCTGGACAAGCGGTTCTGTCCTCAGCTACTGTTGACTGGTTTGGGAGGGATGAGAGGGGGAACCACAGAGGGAGACAGAGCGAGCAGAGACACATATAGACATGGAGGGGGGCTGCAGCTGCTTCAAGCACCCAGAGAATTTGGGAGCCGCTGACAGCGTGGATCACCACGTGATGGAACATACGAGAAGCCGGTGGGCTGGGAGCAAGGGCATAGACAGCTGCTTGAGGGAAGCCGAGCAGGGCAGAAGGGTTTTGGAGACCCTGGGTTGGGATACCAGCCTGGCAGCATCTCTGCCTGCGGGGTTCATGAGCACCTCACAGCCTGGGGACAGGTACCAAGTCACATGGGAGGGTACTTTACAGGTAAGGAAATGATTGACCTGCCCAGGTTCCTGGAGCTGGGGCTGAATCAGAAGTCTCTGACCCAAACCCACTGCCCAGGGCTCTCCCAGAGCCAACTGGGGGCAGAGGTGGGAGAACTGGCGTCTGACTGCAGTTTTCCCTGACCTGTTTCCACCAGAGGTGGGACCAAGGCCGCAGGTTGGGCCGTGGACACACTGGGGGAGTGCTCTGTTGCAGTGGTCGGCCACTTTGACAAAACTCTCCCTCCTTCCATCAGCGCCGTGTGAGAAGCAGGGAACGCACACCACCACCCACTTCACAGAAGAGGAGCCTGACTGGGAGCTGAAGTGACCAGGGTAACTGCTGGGCTGATCAGGGTTCCGGTTTCTACTCTGGTCCATCCTCAAGGCGGGGCTGCTTCCCCGTGACTTGCCAGGTGTGTTCCCTCTTGCTCCCGGAGTCTGGCTGACACTCCTCTAGCTCCTCCATGTGATGCAAGGATCCCTCACGAATTGAAGGAAAAGGAAACCTGGTGGACGATTCTGTGGAAAGCAGGCCACCTGGAGGTGCCTGAGTTCCCAGGTGGCTCCAGGCCCGAGCAGAGGCCGGCCAGCCAGCTGCGTTAGGGGTCCTGCAAGGCCAGGTGCCTGGAAGTGGAGGAAGTGGCTCTGAGCAACACCTGTTCTGAGAGCAGCACCAGGGCTGTGGGCCAGGGGTTTGCCCAGGGCTTTGTCCCGATTTTCCCACCGAAGCCCACATTCTGGGGGTGCACACAGCCCTGCATCTCCGTCTGTGGGGTGAGGAAACACACACTTCAAGGGCCCATCCGAGGTCACGGAAGCAAACGGCTGGATGGACTCACACCGTGAGTCTCCTGACTCCAAAAGCCAGGGGCAGGATCCAGTGCAAACCTGCACCTGCAGCCAGACAGCTGGCCTCGCAGGCCCTCTCTGGTGTCCCAAAGGCCCTGCGACACTTGGGGGGAACACGCTCCCTCCGAGGCCGAGGACAAGCTCTCTCAGCCCCATGATGCTGCAAACAGTGGGAGCATGGCGTGGTCACCTCCCTGGAGCCAGCATGCCCACATGCCGCTTGTCAAGAGCACCCCCACCCCAGGTGACCGCCTGGGTGTCCAGGTGGACCTCTGTCCTCCATGCGGAGAGCGCCCCGCGGAGGAGCAGAGACACATATAGACATGGAGGGGGGCTGCAGCTGCTTCAAGCACCCAGGTAAGGAAATGATTGACCTGCCCAGGTTCCCGGAGCTGGTACCTGGGCAAGTTCCCATGTGACTTGGTACCTGTCCTCCATGCGGAGAGCGCCCCGCGGAGGCCGGCAGGGCACGTGCCGGGCCAGAGCTGCTGGATGACCTCACTGCCCTCATCTCCAGGCAGTGGGAGCCGGTCTCATTTCCTTGATTCTCTCAGGGCCAATTGCAACAGTTAAGTCGGCGCGGGTTGAATTATTATGGTCCACAAACTTTGCCACAGAAGATGGAGACATAATGAAGGGAAAAGGATGGGATTATAAGGGCAGGATGGATCCAAAAGTGGGACACAGGGGAGAGACACGAGTCAACAACAACCAAAGTCAGCTGGTGGCACCTGGTGGCGACGCCTCCGCCAATGGGGCTGAGGAGCAAATTGTGCTGATGCTAGGGAGGGTGTTGGTGCAAAGGAGGGCGCTGGCGAAGACCCAGCACCCCAGGGATCGGAGCTGCAGTTTCCAGGCATGCTGTCCGGTGTCCCACCAGAGTCTGCCTCTCTTCTTTTGTAATGAAGTCCCTCATTTTACCCCCCGTTTCATCGTGCTGACAGCAGGGCTCCCCGGAGCCCCTCCCGCGGGGCAGCTCTGCCTGTCCACCGAAGGAGGCAGGGCAGGGCGGGTTCGTGTGCCCCGAGCCTGAGGTGGTGGTAAGTGCTGCCTGAGGCCCAGGTGTCCGGACTCCAGGTCCAGTGCTCACTCACTGACACCTCACTCTCTGCTCTCAGTTGCTTTCTGAGTTTCATCCCCAATAGGCATTTACCTATCTGGGGTCGCTACACTTTTCTTCTCTCATATAACTTTCTAAAAAACACTATGCGTTTGAGTCAATGAAAAACTTGCCATATGGCTGCAAGGCCCTCAATTAGTGGGCTGATGGCATGATGAAGTTATCCGTATATTCTGTATTTATCACAAGCACCTCTGTGCGCCTCTGGCTGCCCTACATCGGCACCTGACATTGAACGCTCAGCACCCCCACTTACAGGCAAAATAAACTGAGGTGCCATGAAACCTTATGTGGGGTGAGGTTCCAGAGGTGGAAAGTGGCAAAGTCAGGGTCTGCATCCTGGACTCTTCTGCCATGAAGGATACCAGCTATTGTGCTCTCTCAGGTTGGGACAGTGAGTGTTAAATTTCTACTTAAAAAAAAAAAAGAGTATCTTGTACATTATAGGTGCTCACCAAATACTGTTAAACTAATAAATTGAAGTTAGAGTGGAAAAAAGGCATACCCAGGCCCTCCCAGCTCAAATTCATATGGGCCAGTCACTTCTAATCAAAGAACTTATTCAATACTCAGCAACTCTATTAAGTATTAAAATTATTCCCCTTTTACAGATGCAGAAAATATAGCACAGAAGGATTACGGAGCTTGTCCAGGGCCACAGAGCTTGACTGTGCCCAAGTCCTCAGTTACTATGCTGTCCTCTCTGCTCAGTGCCAGGGCCAGAGAGGTGGTGGGGCCCACCCTGCACAGCCCACCTCGTGTATGAGCTGGCAGTCTGTCTCAGAACCCTGGTTCTCCATTCTTAGTCTTTAGGTCTGGACTCCATAGAAGCATGAAAACAGAGGCCCAGGGCTTGAGAGACAAGAGTTACAGAGACCAGACCCTGGAGGGAGGAGCAGAAAGAACAATTAAGCAGGAGATGCCCAGCAGATTACACCTTAACCTAAGACACACCTCTACAGAGCCTTCCCTCCTGCCGCCTCCCAACAGATGCCACCCCTCCCAGAAGAACTGTGCAAACACTTGTCAACCTCCCTGCAGTAGAGCATGCACTGATTCTGCTGCATGTTACCATTGTTCAAGTCCGTCTTATCCTAACCCTGGACTAGAAGCCCCTGGAGTGGTGGTAATCAGCTAGCCACCTTCAAGAAAAGTTGGCTGGACTGACTGGTAAGTGACAGCATTTCCCCAGGAGCCTGATGCTGGGCTGAGAAGCATCGCAGGTTGGGTGGGCAGGCCTAGGGAGAAAGCGCTATAAGCGGAGGCCGCTCTAGACTCTGGGGGTCCTCTCTGGACCACAGGCCTCCGCTTCTTCAGGGCGAGTCCCAGGTCACCAGGCACCTGCTCTCCAACTGAGGACTCTGCATGGGAGGGAATGCCAACCATGCACAAGCCTGTGTGAAGAAGTCAGACCTGGCCCAGGGGCACCTCAGCCAAATCCAAAACAAGGAAGGAGTCCCACAAGTTGCTACAGTGAATGGGCAGGGGCGGTGCCTGTAAGAGGGGAGCTGAGAACCTGGGGGGGGGGGCATGTCTACGTGTTGCCCATCACTCCACATTCCTTGCTGGCCCTGCGAGCCTTGTTTGAAAGCTCTCTGCACGTCACTAGGATCCCAGCCTTAGGGGCAAGGGTAACACTCAGTCCCTCCTCAGCAATAGGAGGTCGGATTATAGATGGGACCTCGGGGCCCGTGGAATCAGAGGGGCTGAGGTGGGTGGGGGCTTCTCTGGATGTTTGATTCAAATTGTTGAGAAACATTTTTAACTGTATTTGTACAAACCTAATTAAAAAATAACATACATACTCATCTATGTTCAACTCAGAATGTTGAAATCTCATGGATGACTTTATAAAGAAATATTCAAGATAAATACTGATACATTCATGCAAAACTTTTCAATGGTATATTAATCCTGAAACTCTGCATTAATTTTAGGTAATTTTACTTCATGGTAAAGGTTCACAACTACCTATCTAATGCCTACTTGCCCAGGAGGTAACTTCAGATTAGAGAAGTTAAATGACTTACGGAAGGAGGCACAGATGTCCAATGTCTGCTAAACTGCTGACAAGTGGCGGGCAGCGGGCAGCCTTTATAATGTGAGTTACAGAAGCAAACAAGCCATCCTCCTCCCAGGGGCAACTCTCCCTTCCAGGCTGGCCACCTGGGGAGTCAGGGCAGGAGGTGCTGGGATTGAGGTTGGAGAGAAGTCCCCACGAGGGACTCAGCAGGGGGAAAATCAGGCATCTCAATCAAAGTCCTTCTCTCTGCCCTCTGTGGGGGTGGTGCCAGGGGCAGCAAACCTGCTTGTCATCCCCGGAGGGCTACACTGCCTCACCTACAGAAGACACCCTACAGGACGAGCCTCCTTCCCTGGGCTTCATCGTTGTACATGGAAGGACTTCTGTTACTGCACTCCTGGCCCTGCCCCCAGGAGGAGGATGGAAGGACTGAACAGGCGATGGGTGGGGTGGGGTGGGGTGCAGGGTTCTGGCCTGCCCTCTAGGGAGGCTCTGACCCCATGGAGCCTACTGTGGTCACCTCGGACAGGGACTCAGTGGTAAATTCTCAGTAAGACCATTGGGGCCACACAGGTGAGCACATCATTTAATCCAGATCTTTATAGAAGGGAAGCTGATACTTCTATTCTGTCATTTTCCGAGCCTTGAATCTCAACAGGTTTTGAACATGGAGAGGCCTTGTCGCCCTACCAAATACTGCTGTTCTCCCTTCTTCTTATTTTTTTTTTGGGGGGGGCGGTGGTCATGGGGACTGACTGAGACAGTGAGAGGGTGGTCATTATTTCTCCACATGGAACAGATTCGGGATGCGACAGGAGGTGTGGGCTGGAGGCTTGTCTCTCTAGCCTGGCTTAACTGGGCAAACGCCACCGTGCAGGGCCTTCTGAGCAGGGCGTCTGTTCTGAGACTGCTTTCTGAGCTTCTGATTTCTAAAGCCCTTCCAAGCCTGGAAGTGGTGGTGGTGGGGGGGGAGCGGTGTCCCTTTCAGCCCTTCATTTTCTCTTAAGACCTTAGAAATGGTTTGCAGCTGTGACCTGCTATTTCCATCAACCTTCTTGAGTTTATTCTTCACAAGTGCTACAGAAATTGATGTTTCTCCCAAAATATTCAATTATTAGCAGCAAATTGCTTACCTCTAGCCATGCCAGACTGTACAGAGCCATCTAACAGGGTCAAGGAGCTCTCTACCTTTCATCTGAGCAGATCTATGTGTTTGTACACAGAGTTAATTGGTCTGAAAATGGTCCACCGAGAGAACACAATGTTTCCTGAGGTCTCTGTGAGTCATTCCAGGGCCAGTGCAGCCACAGGACCAGAGCAGTGTGGTGGGGGGCGGGACATGAGATGACTCCAGCAGGCATGGTGAGGGGGCAGACATGCAGGTGCTAGCATTTATGAGCTGATGTCAGAGGGAGGTGAGCTATGTGAGTGGCAGGGTGGTGCCTCTGGACCATTTAAGGGGAGATATGGGGGCTGCCCTGTCATGGAACTTATCTAGGACTGGGGAGACTGTGAGGAGGCTGCCAGCTGCCCCAGGCATCTTGAGTTGGGCAGATGTCCAGAGGAGTTAGGATCAGAGGGCGCCAAAGGGAGAGTGGGGGCCCTGTTCCCACAGTGCTGAGAACTCCCCAAGAGGCTGGATCTATGGCTGCCCATGCAGTGATTCTGTGGCCAGTTACAGGTGCCCAGACATTTAAGGTTTGTCTCTGGGGTGATGACTATGGCTATAGCTGCAATACTCAGAAGGATGGATTCTTTCCTGCCCTCTTGAGATTTGATGTTTGAGCTCTGAGACCCTAGCTGTGTGCATGTGTATATGCTTATGTGTGAGTGTATAGGTGGCCATGTGAGTATACAGAAAGGCGGAAAAGAGACAATGAGATCCAGCACAATTTCTGGCATCCAGTGGGAACTTAGTAATTTTGTTGGGGAAAAAAAAAAAGAATGGAATGATTCTGACAAGGAGTGAATGAAGAGATGATGAGAGATGAAGACAGCCTAATAGCTTTCCCTTTACAAAGCCCTCACCATGAGAGATAAAATAGAAGATTTTTTAAAAAAGAAAAGAAGTCTGCAAGTGCTAAAAATAAAGAGGGAACTGAAAGCCAGAATTATAAAAGTATAAGTCTTGTGGCTCTAAGCCTAAGGGGAATTATTAGTTCCAGGAACATAGGACCTGGATGGCATGAAGAACAGAATAAGATCCATCTGGGGAGATGACCCAGGGACCCTGAACAAAGCCAGGACTACAAAGGGGTGAGCTAGGAAAGTCTGCCCATCAGCAAAGGCGGCTCTGAGGGGAGTGGCCCAAGAAATACAAAAATGAGGCTGAGCCCTGTGCACTTCTAAGGTCTAGGATTCCTACTTAGGCTGACAAACTAATATAACATTCTCCTTCTTCTTGTTTTTTAAATTGCTCTTGATCTAGCGATATTCTGAAATGTCTCTCAGCACAAAAAACCGTTCTGAGGCAATACTTCTGAAATTCAAAAATTTCCACAGTAATAAAGACCTTAGAAATGGTTTACAGCTGTGACATGCTATTTCCATCAACCTTCTTGAGTTTATTCTTCACAAGTGCTACAGAAATTGATGTATGAGTTTTCAGTGAAAAGTTCAAAACACATGAGGGAACAATCCACAATGGATAAGAGTCAGCAGACACAACACGCAAGAAAGTTCGAATTATTGGAACTGAGATAACAGAAAAACAATAGAAAAGAAAATATACATTTGAAAAGATTAAAGACATAACAGGAGAAACTGAAACACCAAGAAAAAGATATTTTGAAAAAGGGAACAGAGAGTAAAAAATAATCAAGTGCAACATGGAAGCAAAACATATATCACCATAAAAAAACCACAACTCTTTGTGGTGCTATTAGATAGAGCTAAGGAGAGAGTTAGTAAACTAGGAGAAAAGTCTGAGAAAATTACCCAAAGCACAGGAGAGAGATAAAGAGAGAGAGAAAGGGGGGGGGGGAGGGGAGGGAAAGAAAGAGAGAGAGAGAGAGAGAGAGAGAGAGAGAGAAAGAGAGAGAGAGAGAGACTATGTAAAGTGGGGGAGAGACAATATCCAAAGAGCTAATAGCTGAAAATTCTGAAAACCAATAGAAGGTGTGAATTCTCAGATTCAAAAATCACAATTATCTCCAAGCAGAAAAATATAATGAAATCTATTATCTAGAAAGTGGTAGGGAAACTGCAGAATACTAACACTGGAGATGTTAAAAGCAACCAGAGAGAAAGACATATTGCCTACAAAGGGCAGGGATTAGCACTCAGCAGATTCTCACCAGGATGAGTAGAAGCCAGTAAACAACGGAACACTTTGAAAACTCTGGGAAAAAATTGTCAACCTAAACTCTGAAACCCAATTAAACTAACAATCAGGAGTCAGGGCAAAAGGAAGGCAATCACAGAACAGAAACTCAGTTTTACCACTCACAGACTCTCATTGACAGAACTCTTAATATACTTATGAGAAAAACCCCAAAACAAAATGCAGGAGGAGGAAGAAGGATATACTAGCAGTGAGGAACAAATACCTGGCAAACATATGGATAAATCTAAATAAACCCTGATTATAAAGGGATGACAATAGTAATAACTAATTTTGAAGCTTGGACTATGATGACATGTAAGAGGAAGGGGAGGAGCTGACATTCTTAAGGTCCTCACGTCTGCGGGGAGAGGGGCTGTGGCAGAGACAGTTATTGCCTCTTAATGTGCATTCCCTCTTCCTACTTAATGACATGCATCCTGATTTTCTTTTTAAAAAAGCCTTCCCTGAGGATATTTTTTCCATTGATTTCTAAAGAAAGTGGAAGGGAGGAAAGAGGGGGGGCGGGGAGAGAAAGAAACATCTATGTGAGAGACGTGTCGATTGGCTGCCTCGTGCACGCACCCCTACTGGGGATGGGGAACCTGCAACTGAGGTACCTACCCTTGACTGGGAATGAGCCCATAGCCCCTTTAGTCTTTGGGCCAACACTCTAACCACTAAGCAAAACTGCCCAGGGCTGAATCCTGATTTTAACAAGGAACACTGTCACCTAGTTCACATGGTATTTTTGGCCAATGTCATGTGAGCACAATATCTAGAAAAGAAGGAGCAAGCTTTGCCACTTCCCTTTCTCATTTCTGCTAGCTGGAGCTCAAATGCCCCTTTGCTGGTAAGATAGAAGAGCTGCCAAACTACTCTGGGCACTTCACTTTCTGTCTTCTTTAAACGACTAGGAAATACCCTGCTGTCTTATGTGAGCTGCTGTTAGTTTGTTATCACATGGAGTTGAAGCTAATTTTACCTGATACAAAGGTAAGAGATTAAGCTGAAGGCTGAGTAAGGTTTGGGAAGAAGGTATATTTAGTGATTAACTTTAGTCATTGCTAAATTAAGTTAAAAGTTCTGGGATAATCAATAAGTGATTAGAAATAGAATATAATTTCTAAACCAATGCAAAGAATAAAAGGGAAGAAAAATATTAATCCCATAGAGTGGAGGAAAGAGAAAAAAACAAAACAACAGAGTATTGTAGAAAGTACAAAATTGATAGTAGGAAAAAGTATTTAAGTATATCATAAGTGACTTCCAGCCAAGAACATGGGTAGGTAAGCGCAGTGTTCACCTTTTCCCACAGGCACATCAAAATTAAAACTAAAATATAACTAAATAAATACTGATTATAGTGTTTCATTCAGAACTGTCTGAAACTGAGCTGAACGGAAGTCTTACAACTATGAAATTAAAGAAGAAGCCACATCAAGACTGGTAGAAGGGGTGGAGATGCAGAATGGGCTGGGTCCCACACCCATGTGTGGCAGATAAAAATCAGGGGGGCTATCTCAGCTGCAGAGGTCCCCCCTGTGGAGCAAGAAAACCTGGCCCCAGTCCCCAACCAGGCACCCCAGCTGAGGGTTCCAGTGCCAGGAAGAGAAGTCCCCATAATTTCTGGCTGTAAAAACCAATGTACTGAGACTGAGGGAGAAGGAAGGCTACTGGAGTTGCAGGTAGTTCCTCTTAAAGAGCCTCGGACTCCCTCCTTCCAAGCTCCAGTGTGGGGACAGCAACTTGAAAAGCACCAGAGACATTTAGGGAGGAATTGAACTGTTTGGCAATAGGATGAGAGCTGGAGGGGCAGCTTTTTCTCAGACAGTAGTGCTGGCAGAGGCCATTGTTCCTTTGATGAGCACTTACCGCACAGAACCAGCAGAGGGGCACCATATCTGAGACTCTAGCACAGTGGTTTTCAACCTTTCTAATGCCGCTTACCCTTAAATAAAGTTCCTCATGTTGTGGTGATCCCCAACCACAAAGTTATTTTTGTTGCTACTTCATAACTATAATTTTGCTACTGCTAATGAATTGTAATGTAAATATCTGTGTTTTCCCGATGGTCTTAGGCTCTACAGCAGCAGTTCTCAACCTGTGGGTCGCGACCCACAGGTTAAGAACCACTAGCAGGGACACCTAAGACCATCAGAAAATACAGATATTTACATTATGATTCATAATAGTAGCAAAATTACAGTTATGAAGTAGCAACAAAAATAACTTTATGGTTGGAGGTCACAACAACATGAGGAACTGTATTAAAGGGTAAGTGGCATTAGAAAGGTTGAGAACCACTGCTCTAGCAACTTGGTGATTTCCTGAGACCCTGCCCTATCAACTTTCAGGCCCACCCAACCTGTTTTCAGTGGCTTTACCATAGAAATGGACTATCTTGGCTCATGCTTCAGATTTTCCTAAAATCTCTCAAACAAGCAGCATCTGGCCTCAGCAATCTTTAGATAAGTGGCCTCAGGCCCTGCACTAGCAGTAGCCAGCTTTGGTTCACAGCTTGGCCTCACCATCTGCAGACTGTTTTGTAATTTATGGCCTGTGGCTCTGAGCAGAACACAGGGGTGTGTGTGTGTGGGGGGGGGTGGGTGGGTGGGTAGGGGTGGACGATGGCTGAACTTGCCTGCACCTCCCGAGTGGCCCCAGACCCAGCATACCCAGTGGATAGCTCCAGACTATGTTGAAGTATACTACCCAACCACCTCCATAAGGACACATTCAAAGGCAGACTCAGTGGGTACCGGAACCCTGCTGAAGTAAGTCTTACTCTGGGGATGGGTCCAAGTACAGTTGATTCTTCAAGATGTTGGAGGTCAGTGGTCACAGCCAGTCCTTGCAGCTGATCAGCCTGAGTAAATGCCTCTCATTAATGTGCCAACAGCAATCAAGACTCAACTACAATAGGAGAGTGTATAGCACACATGGGAGGGTGTACCTTGAGTGCTCAGGTAGGGTGATCAGGGAGGCTGTGCCACTGGACCCTACATGACACTTAATACATTAGGCCACACTACCAAGCCTAGGAGATATAGTAGCTCTACCTAATACATAGAAACAAACATGAGAAGTTGGCTAAAATGAGGGTACAAAAAAATATGGCCCAAATGAAATAACAGAACAAAACTTCAGAAAAAGAACTAAACAAAATGGAGATATTTAATTTATTAGATGTAGAGTTCAAAACACTGGTTATAAGTATGCTCAAAGAACTCAGTGAGGGCCTCAATGGCATAAATAAGGACCAGTTAGAAATGAAGGCTATACTATCATAAATAAATAATAATTAATAGGGAATCAAGAGTAGAGTAGGTGAAACTGAAAATCAATTCAGTCATTTGGAATATAAGGAAGAAAAAAACACCCAATAAGAACAACACAAAGAAAAAATAATCCAAAAAAATGAGGATAGTGTAAGAGGCCTCAGGAACAACTTCAAGCATACCAAATTTGCATCATGGGGGTGCTAGAAGGAGAAGAAAGTGAGCAAGAAATTAAAGAGTTATTTGAAAAATGATGGAAAACTTCCCTAACTTGGTTAAGGAAACAGACATACAAATCCAGGCAGCACAGAGAATCCCAAACAAGATAAACCCAAAGAGGCCCACACTAAGACACATTATAATTAAAATGCAAAAGGTTAAAGACAAACAGAGAATCTTAAAAGCAGCAAGAAAAAAGCAGTTAATTAACTACAAGGGAGTACCCATAAGACTGTCAGCTGATTTCTCAACAGAAACTTGTAGGAAGTGGCAAGAAATATTCCGTGATGAATAGCAAGGACCTACAACCAAGTTTACTCTAACCTGCAAAGCTCCCATTTATAATACAAGGACAAAGGGCTTCCCAGACAAGAAAAAGCTAAAGGAGTTCATCACCACCAAACCAGTATTACATGAAATGTTGAAGGGTCTTTTTAAAGAAGATAAAAAATATGA
Source organism: Lasiurus cinereus (assembly GCA_011751065.1). Taxonomy (NCBI): domain Eukaryota; kingdom Metazoa; phylum Chordata; class Mammalia; order Chiroptera; family Vespertilionidae; genus Lasiurus; species Lasiurus cinereus. The sequence goes on from JAAGEH010000076.1 coordinate 34,260,688, forward strand.
ACAACAAAATGACAATAAACACATATCAACATTAAATCTACAAACAAAATGAACAAGCAGAACAGAAACAGACTCATAGATACCCAGAACTTTTTATTGGTTGCCAGATAAGAAGACTTTGGAAGGAGATGGGCAAAAAAGGGATTAAGAAGTACAAATGGATTGTTACATGGGGATGTAAAGTACAGCAGAGAATATATAGTCAATAATATTCCAAAAACTAGGTGTAGTGCCGTATGGGTGCGGGATTTATTGGGATGATCACATGTTAAGTTATGTAATGTCTGGTCACTAGCATTTAGTACACACACACACACACACACACACACACACACACTAGAGGCCCGGTGCATGAAATTCATGCAGGGGGGGTGGGGTGGGATGTCCCAGCCTGCTCCCTCTCCAATCTGGACCTAAATCAGCAGTTGGACATCCCTCTCACAATCCAGGACTGCTGGCTCCCAACTACTCACCTGCCTGCCTTCTTGATTGTCCCTAACCACTTCTGCCTGCCAGCCTGATTACCCTCTAACCACTGCCCTGCCAGCCTGATTGATGCCTAACTGCTCCCCTGCCATCCCGTTTGCCCCTAACTGCCCTCCCCTATGGGCCTGGTCACCCCAACTGCCCTCCCTGCAGGCCTGGTCCCTGCCAAACTGCCCTTCCCTGCTGGCCATCTTGTGTCCACATGGGGGCAGGATCTTTTGATCACATAGGGGCAGTCATCTTGTGTGTTGGAGTGATGGTCAACTGCATATTAGTCTTTTATTAGATAGGATAGAGGCCTGGTGTACATGTGGGGGCCAGCTGGTTTGCCCTAAAGGGTGTCCTGGATCAGAGTGAGTGTTCCCTTGGGGTATGGGGCAGTCTCAGCAAGGTGCCTGTGGTGGTTTGCAGACTGGCCACGCTCCCCGGTGACCCAAGTGAAGGCCCTGGTATATGAGATTTATTTATCTTCTACAATTGAAACTTTGTAGCCTGGAGCGGAGCCAAGCCTTCTGCTCACACAGCCACTGAAACTTTGTTGCCTTAAGCGGAGGCCTGCCGGCCAGCGTGTGAGAAAAGCTTGGCTTCCTCCATTGCAAGGGGCAACCCAAGCCTCCCTCCTGCTCTCTGTGGCTGTAGTCATCTTGGTTGGGTTAATCTGCATACTCGCTCTGATTGGCTGGTGGGGGTGGCCTATGGGTGTAGCGGAGGTATTGTCAATTTGCATATTACTCTTTTATTAGACAGGATATATATATCTATATACCTATATATATAATTAAAAAAGTATATCACAAACAGTAAAAACAGTAAGTATAAATGATGAAATGAATCAAATAAAAAAGTCTTAGGTAAAATTAGAAATGCCAACAACAAAATGCCTAGATACATTTAAAACAAAGAAACACAGGGATGATGAAAACAGAGGGATAGTAAAATACAGAGCAGAAAAATTCTAACCAAAAGAAGACAGCGTAGGTATAGCAGGCAAAAATAAAATTGAAAGCACAATATGTTAGAAATAAAGAGACTCATCACATAAAGATAATGGGAACACTTCAAAATAAAGATATAGTATTTTGACATAGTTATCTAACATTACCACTTTAAAGCAAACACTGACATTCCAACACAACTCCCTTAGTAATTAATAAAGCAGGCAGAAAATAGGAAGGCCATAAAATATTTTGACTAATACAATAAGTTTGGTCTATAGGATGTAAATAGGACACGGTATTCAACAATTAGAGAATACACATTTCTTTCAAGTGAGAAAAAAAGAAGTTGACCATGCAGTAAGGGAATCACAACATATCACAAAGATCTGATACTATATGGACTGTGTTCTCTGACCATGATGCATGAAAAGTAGACAGCAATCACAGGATAACAAAAACCTCTGGGTATCTGCAAATAGGAAAATACTTCTAAATAATTCATGGGTCAAAAAGAAATCCTCGCTGAAATTGAAAATTACTTAGAACCGACTGACAATAAAAAGACTACATATAAATATTTGTGTGATACAGCTAAAGAAATACTTAAGAGACACAAAGGAATTAAACAGAATGATATCAAAGAGATGATAAATTCAATAAAATGCTGGTTCTTTAAAAAGATTAGTAAATTAGATTAATCTCTGACAAAATTGAAAATGCAGAGTGATAACTCAATAGGAGAGAGACAGAGATAGATAGATAGACAGACAGACAGACAGACAGACAGACAGATAGATGGTGGAGGCAGTGGGAAGGGTGATAATGGTGGTGAGTGGGAGGTGCCAACGAATATTGCCAATATCACCCCTGGCAGGTGAATCACAGGTTTTGAGTCCTGATATTACACTTTAAACTTTTCAAAGCACTTCATATCCACTGCCTCATCTTACCTCAATCAAGAAGCATCCAATTAAATAAAGGCTGCTGCCTCTTAAAATCTTCCTTAGTAATAGTTTTTCTGGTTTCTTATTAAGGAGAAAAAACCATTCATACAAAGACTGAGACTAAGGTGGAGATTTTTGTTGCAATAAAATCAACAATAACAACAAAAACAGATGAACAACTGCTAAAGATACTAGACATCAAAATTGTTTTTGGGCAATTAGCTTTAACTGAAATGTCATTTTTAAAAAAACTGTTTTGAGCTATGATGCTTCAGTTCTGTGAGCCTATTCAATTCAAAGGAATGGGTTACTATTGGGTGAATGTGGGGCTATGCAAGAGGGCTGGCTGGTGCAGCCCTTTAGGAAAAATTAAAAGAGCATAATCAAGGCCAAAGCTATCACACCTAGTCTATAAAATGCAGGACTGAAAATTCCCAGTTATTCCAGAGTTAGTGTTGTCAGCAAACAACATTTTCTATTTGAAACTATTCAACCCCCTGCCCCCGAGCTTTTAAAGGAAATCCACAAAAAGGAAGCAAACCATTGGAAAATTCTGATCATTTTGTGTCCCAACAGCAAATAAAAATCATCAACAGAACCCACTTTTAGCCCTGAGCTATATTTTCTAAAACAAAACACAAAGAACCTGTAGTACTTAACTATTCTGTTATTGATTTACTGTGGTTTGCAAGGTAATGTTGAAGAAAATTAAACAGACGAAAGCCTGAAATGCAGTTTCTGTGGTGGTTGAATGGCATGCCCAGTGTTTTGTGAGGCAGTGTTGTTGTCAGGTGCGCAATGAATGACTAAGGGCGCTTACTTCGCCTGGTTATAAATAAGCTGGCTACCTTATGAAACCAAAGTCTGTTTTCACCGTCAAGAAGGACAATTATTCAGTTACAAGCTTGCTTCTTCTGGTAGCTTTGCTCCAGTTTACAAGGAGTCTTTAATTCCATAAAATTCAGTACGGATGGACTGAGAGGCCTGGCTCTATGGCTGATTTCAGAGGCTAAAAACTTTCCTTGGTACACCTTCTTGGCTTATTTGGTCCTCTTAGAAAACAACAAAACTTTAACAATTCAGAGTCTACACTAACTACTGATTCATGAGCAAAGGGTCATATTGTTTCAATCCTGGGCATTTATATGTAACATTATCAAGCAGTATATTTAATGAAACAGCCTTGTTTCAAAACTAGAGGCACTTGACATATCAACAGGTCTCCATAATTTGATACCCTGAGTTAAGGACTGAAAGACTGAAAGTTAAACTAAAACTGGAACACTTTACTTTCAGCTAACCCTTCAGGCCTTAATTCAAGCCAATTTTCTGTTATTTTAGACTTAAAGCTTCGTGTTTGGTTTCCCAATATAAGATGTAAAAGAAAGAGTCAAATGGAAGAGAAGGAAGGGAGGGCTGATGGAGAAATAAGGACATGGTTGAGAAGTGACACCTATTGGCAACATTACCAACAAAAACAGACAGCCAGCTTTGATTTTAAAAAGAAGGGATTTCAGTTATTGGAATACTTTCCTTCTATGGAGCCACTCATTCACCGATGGTGCCGAATAAAAGACGTGCTGCCCTATGAGTTTTAGCATGTCCGAGTTAAACACGGAGTCTCCCTCATCCCTCAGCTGCCTCTCTGCAGAGTGAGGTCACCAGGTAGACAAGCCTTCTGATCTTCTGAATCTAGGAAAGACATATGGGGCCACTTAGGGCCCAAGTTTATCTTGGTTTCCTTTGCAGAGAGTTTGATTACTTCTGAGATTTATGGTCTTAGAGGAGAGAAAAAAGAAATACCTCATAGAGGAGATTTATAACTTCATCTTTTTTTTTTTGTTCCCCCTAATAACATTAGGAATGACATCCTATGACAGAATCTTGGCATGACTGCAGGGCAGCTTGGAAACTCAGTGGGAAGTTTTATATTTTGAGGTTCGGAGCATGTTGTACTTGCAAAGGTCAGGCAGGAAAAGACCAGGGAAATGAGCCGGGGAGATGGTCAGAGAGTGTCAGCAGGTTTAATTTTCTGTGTCAATTCTGAAAATTAGATAAACAATGACAAACCAGGCCTTTTAAATGAACTTGTCACTTCTAGTTTTCTTGACACAGAGTAACATTTTCAAGTCTTGGTAGTCCTAAGGACAGATTTAACCCCTGAGAGGTTTACCTAAGGGTTCTCCACACCTGAAAACAAAAGATGTAGTCCAACACTATAACCCTTAAAAGAAAAACTAATTATTCTCGAAACTTACTTTTCTCCTAGCAGTTAAGGGAACTTTGCCTAGAGCCAAAAGGTGTACCCTTTTGCAGGACAGTCTAAGCAAGTTCTGATTTTTTTCTTTCCATCATTTTCTTGGCTCCTCAGACCAATGCAACTCTTCAACATGGTCCTCTGACCTTTCAGTCATTGTTCTGACCAGTGCTGCCCACCTCAAGCAGGTACTGGTTCTCCTGGCACCAGTCTGGGTGAGCAGACGGCTCCTGCCCTGCTCTGCTGCTCTGTGGTGATGATGTGGACTATAGTTGCCCTGACTTTTGTTTTTTAATACATATATACTAGAGGCTGGGTGCACAAAATTTGTGCATGGGGGTGGGGGTGGGACGGGGCATGTCCTTCAGCCCAGCCTGCTCCCTCTCCAATGTGTGACTCCTTGAGGGATGTCTGACTGCCCATTTGGATCGGGCCTAAACAGGCAGTCAGACATCCCTCTCACAATCCAGGACTGCTGGCTCCCAACTGCTCACCTGCCTGCCTTCCTGATTGCCCCTAACTGCTTCTGCCTGCCAGCCTGATCACCTCCCTAACCACTCCCCTGCCAGCCTGTTTGCCCCTAACTGCCCTCCCCTGTGGGCCTGTTCATCCCTAACTGCTCTCCCCTGCAGGCCTGGTCACCCCTAACTGACCTCCCTTGCAGGCCTGGTCCCTGCCAACTGCCCTCCCCTGCTGGGCATCTTGTGTCCACATGGGGCAGGATCTTTTGACCACATAGGGGCAGTCATCTTGTATGTTGGAGTGATGGTCAATCTGCATACTACTCTTTTATTAGATAAGATAGAGGCCTGGTGTACGTGTGGGGGCCAGCTGGTTTGCCCTAAAGGGTGTCCTGGACCAAGGTTGGGTGTTCCCTTGAGGCATGGGGTGGCCTGGGTGAAGGGCCTGTGGTGGTTTGCAGGCCAGTGACCCAAGTGGAGGCCCTGGTATCTGGAATTTATTTATCTTCTACAATTGAAACTTTATAGCCTCCACGACAGCAGCCATTGAAACTTTTTTGCCTTAAGGGCTGGCCAGGGTTTGTGGAAAGCTTGGCTTCCTCCATTGCCAGGGGCAACCCAAGCCTCCCTCCTGCTTCTCTGTGGCTGTAGCCATCTTGATTGGATTAATTTGCATATTTTCTCTGATTGGCTGGTGGGCATGGCTTGGGGGTGGAGCAGAGGTACAGTCAATTTGCATATCACTCTTTTATTTGATAGGATATTGATTTCAGAGAGGGAGAGAGAGATGGAAACATCAAGAATAAGAGAGAATCATTGATTGGCTGCTTTCTGCATGCTCCCTACTGGGAATTGAATCCACAACCTGAGCATGTGCCTGACTGGAATCAAACTGTGACCTCCTGGTTGATTGGTTGACACTCTACTGAGCCACGCCACTCGGGTTCCCTGACTTTTATATGATTGTGCTATTGTAAGTCTACATTTCATCCAAGACATGCTCCCTGGTGGTGAGGGGAGCAGAACAACCAAATGTTGCTATAAGGATATTTATTCAAATATAACCCAGTTTGAATATGTTGATTTGGAGAGAGAAATACATATATTTGCAGATAGCAGCACTTGAGTAGGGTTTTTGATTCTACCAAGTGCTTTCGAGGTCATGATCTAATTCAAGTGTCAAAACCACTTCAAGAAGTAGCTGGATAGCATTACTGTTACTACCTCCAATTTGTGGATTTGAAAACTAGGTCCAGAAAAGTTAAGTGATCTGCCTAAAGTTGAAATTTAAACTGGACATCAGCTCCAAAGCCTGTCTCTTTTGTTATAATATGGTAATAAGAGCAATATAATCGCTGACAGTGTGAGCACCTATCCTGAGCCTGGTACTAATGAGGTGTTTTAATTTACATTATTTCATGCTCTCCAGCCCTGTCAGAAATAGACATTACCCTATTTTATCAACAAGGACACTGAACTCCTAGTCTGTAAGGATGGACTGCAGGCTGAAGTCTCAGCACTGGCCTGAGCCCAGGTTTTGGAACTCATGTTGTCATTCTTTCCGACCTGACAAAGCACAGGGGCCATGGTCTGCCCTGGATTAAAGTATGGAACAGGTGATGAAAGCCCTCCGATCCCAGTCTTTGCCTCATCCCTAAATTCTGAGGCCCTTTTCCTTTTTGGTGTAGAAGAGTTTCCTTTTCCATAGTTTCCCACCCTTCAAAATCAGCTCTGCTGCTAGCAAACTGTGGAGGGGAAAACCATCAGTGACTACTAAGAGCACTGGGCTATGCACGTTTGAGGGGATGCTCGCCCAGCAAGCCATATCTCCCATTTCAGGTGGCTCCTGGGAGCCTGTGGGCTTTATTCTCCACGTGCAGCTTCCCCCTAGTTCTGGGACTCTGTCTTCTGTAAGATAAGGAGGGCAGCACTGACTCCCAGGAAGGCTGTGAGAGAGCGTCCCAGCACAGAGGCGATCACTGACACCATCCTGGAGCCATGACCACCAAAGGCCTAAGCTTGCAGCACTTACACTCCTGTTCTAAGGACATGCTTACAATGCCTAACCCATGTTCACTGTGAGTGTGGGAGCCCTGGGCCAGCTCTCTGACAGCTGCACACTGAGGGGCTGGGTGGGCAGTAGCGAGCTAGGGGCTTTGCTGCCAGGTATTAATTACGGACTCTCACCACTCATTGAGCAGCCCTTCCCCTGGGCCCCTTATCACCTCGCTCCCCCATTTAAAACAAGAATGAGGAGCCTTCCCTGGGTTCAGAATTCCATGTAACTAACACACAAAATAGAAAAAAGGCATCCCAACTGTTGCACCCGTGCACTGACTACAGACAAGACGGCAGTGCCCTCAGACAGCATTTCAAATACAGTTTATTAGTGTGCGATATGAAAAGGGTATTTTTATTGCATGATATAATGCAATGGGACCTTGGGCGCTCTGTGGAAAGACCTCACACTCAGAAGTGTAATAAACCCGTAGTCCCAAAAACATTATACTGTACATTAACCTATCATTAATGGCACATTAGGGCTAGGGGCATTGCACGCTTGCTGGTCAGGGCTCCATCAGGACAGTGTGGAGAAAACCATACAGCCTTCCCAGGCTTAAAACAAATAGAGAAAATAAATATTCCTGATGTCTACAGGCAGCTTTAAAGGAAGTCCAATCCTAGCGCTCTGCCTTGTAATTTCCAAGCCTGCTTTTTTTAGAGGAAGACACACAACTAAACAAAAGAAGAAAATGGCTCTCTTGCATCTACTCTCAGCTATTGGCTATGCAACCTCAATGCTGGCTCAGCAAGGTCATGGGAGAAGGGCACCTTTGGTGGCATGAAAGATGCCCAAAGGACACTCAACCTACAGGTAGAAGGGGCCTTGGAGATGATGCATCTAGCTCCCTTGCTTCCTAGGCTCAAAAAGATGAAGGAAGTGGGACAATCTATCCAACAGAAAAAAGACCAAAGTGTGAAAACATTACAAATGGCTAATAAACATATGCATGTGTTCAACTTCATACTTAATAAGAGAATGCAAACTAAAACAATAACTTGAAACCATTTACCATTGATTAGACTGGCAGAGATTAAAGTCTGATAATTCAATATCAGAAGAGGTGAGGGGAACTGGTTATTATAACCCGTACACCAAGTACGTCAAACTCAAAGGCTAACAGGCCAAATAAATGAGGCATGTGGCCCATGGACCACAAGTTTGACATGCTTGCTGTACACAAACAGATACAGATGGAAATGGTCACTGTCTTAACAGCAAAGGTCTGGAAGTGGCCAAAATGGTCTATGACAGGGTCCTAGAACATTTAAATAAATAGGGCATATCCATGCTATGGAATACCATGTAGCCATTAAAAAGTACGAGGTAGACTTTTATCTGATATATAAAATTCTCAAAGACATAAAAGTGAAAAAGCAAGGAACAGAAAATAATGTTCAAATTCTAGATGAACACACAAACTGTTATGAACAGTGCTTAAATCTAGAGGGTGAAGGTGGGATCATAGGGGTTTGGAAGAAGACCAAGTTCTAACTGTATATCCTTCTGTACTTCTTGAATGTTTAACACAATTTAAAACCTACTTTTAGAAAATGATGAGGCAGGAGCAAGCATTTTGGGGGACCCTCTTATTTTCCAACTACTATGCTAAGTGCTTTATGTGCACAAAAACAGAAAGAGTAAGTTGGACACTCTGAGCTCTTTCCCATTAAGTAGAAACTGAAGTTTCAAGGGGCAAAATAATTTGTTCAAGGTGACCTCTTACCCATCTTCCTTCAATAATGAAACAGAGTATTTGTAAACTAGAGAAATTCTTTCCAAACTGAGGCAGCCCACGGCCACCTTCCTGGGGACAGCTTGCCTAACTGGGCAGTGATGGGGAGGGAAGGGGGTGAGGGAGAGAAAGCAAGGCAAAAAGGCTGCTGACTGTGGCGGAGGTTGAAGCACATTTTTGGAAATATCTCCATACCTCACAAGGAAAGGGGGCCTAGGAACCCCAGGGACACACACTGTTCAAGCAAATAATACTTGGCAACCAGGGCTCAAGTATAAGAAGGGAAATATTTCCCTAATTAAAAATAAATCAATTTCAAAGGAGACCCAGTTGCAGCTCCATGGAGAGGTGTTGTGCAGACCAGCAGAATCCAAAGTGCGAGTGGGGACTGGAAGCATCCTGGCAGCCCGGACAGCCACACCTAAGGACTATCTCTGCCAAGTCTCTTGTCACTGCAGAAAGTTAGCTCTGTTTCCTCATTCCCCCACACTTCCCAATAAAAGTCTTGTGATATTTTGATAACAGACTTGGCAGTGACATTTTAAAATGCTAGATTTTATTTGTCCTATGGTCTGCAAGCACACACTGTAATTAAAATGTTGATTAGTAAACAGTTTAAATATATGACAGACAATGCAGTTAAAGCCTACAGTTAGGTCAATATGTGATTTAGATTTGCCATTTAAAAAATCTCATTTAAATTTTGCATACATTAATCACTACCACACTTCAAGGTTCTGATATCCACCTGACTACAATATTAAAATAAAACTTGCTGCCCCAGGGAAATCCTACTTATTCTTAATTGTTTCGAGGCTTTGATGGGCTTTTAATCTAAGATTAATTTATGCAATTTTAAATAACTCTTCTTATGATTAATAAGCTTGAAAATTAAAAGGAGTCTAAAGCAATTATAATGAGCATTTGGTCATAACCTCATTAGAAGGAGTGAGGGATACAGCTCTGGAATTCTTACAAGACTACAATTTAAGGTTACTTTTAGAGAAGTCAAACATAGTCCCTGAAATTGCAAAGGCAGGTTAGCAAAGGTCAGTGTTAAAATGATGGCTAGCTAGATTAGCATACTAATGATTTTCCCTGATAATGACAGAAAGGACACTGAAAAGAAGACGCATAAAGAGAGACAAATGACATGTTGCCAAGAAGCTACAGGCTCTGAACTCAGTTTCCTACTCTTCTGGCTGGAGACCTTCATGAAATCTCACAGAGTCAAAGGGTTAGGACAATGCTATTCATAAGTCTGTTCCAGCCAGAGTCTGGTCCACACGGAGCAGGCAGAGATCAGTCCTGCATGTCCCCTCTGCCTGTTGTGGTACAGCTCCATTCCTGTCTAGCCACTGCCCTGCTTAAGGACCAACAGCAGCATCCTGCCGCTGCATCTTCTCCAGTGTCCAAAGCCCTGCTGATCCTGGACCCACCTCACTCAGCTTACTTTACCCATATCATTTCTAGGTCTTCTTTCCTCACTGTCCTGTGTCCTCTGGTCTGAGCCTGTGCTGTTTCTTCTCCCTGGAACAGCTTCTCTCTTGTAACAAACTGTGATAATGTAATACTAATGATTACCATTTATTGGGCACTTCTTTATGCCAGACACTATGCTAAGCATAACTCTATCTATCTATCTATCTATCTATCTATCTATCTATCTATCTATGTATCTATGTATCTATCTATGTATCTATCTATCATCTATCTATCTATCTATCTATCTATCTATCTATCTATCTATCATCCATGCATCCATCAATCCGCCTGCCTGCCTACCTACCTACCTACCTACCTACCTAGCTACCTAGCTACCTACCTACCTGATCCTGACTCAAGGGTATATTTTTAAATTGATTTTAGAGAGGAAGGGAAAGAGAGAGCGTGAGAGAAACATTGATGTGAGAGAGAAACACTGGTGTAGATCAGTTGTTTTCCTACTTGCCCTGAACAGGGATTGACCCTGCAACCTTTTCGGTTCACTATACAATACTCCAACCAATTGAGCTACCAGGCTGCAACAACATACTTAAAAAAATGTTTTTATTGATTTTAGAGAAAGAGGAAAGTGTAGAAAGGAGAGAGGAGAGAGGAGAGAGAAGAGAGGAGAGAGGAGAGAGAGGAGTGGGAGAGAGAGAGAGAGAAGACATCAATTAGTTGACTCCTGTTGACCAGAGGACTGAACCCACAATCTAGATATGTGCTCCAACTGGGAACTGAAGTGGCGATTTTTTGGTGCATGGGACCATGCTCAACCAACTGAGCCACATCGGCCAGGCAACATACTTTTATCTCTTAAATTACCTGCTTTGTGAGACTACAGTTTTATAGGCAAGGAACCTGAGCCTGAGAGGGATAGTGAATGTTTGAAGATCAGTAGCTAGTGAAGAAGGGATGAAGGGATGGGAGAAGCTGGCTCTGCTGAGGCACTGCTTTCTGAGTTCCATATTCAGTCAAATCCTAACAACCCTACATGTCCAGCTGGAGCCAGCTGCCTCCCTGATTCCTGAACCCTGGGCCACCGTCCTCTGGCCTCTCACACCCTTCAAGGCAGCAGCACACAGCCCATCCTGTCTTCCCTAAATGCCTCCTCTGGGTTGTCTAGTCTGCTCCTTCAGAACCCAGATAGGTCTTAATGTTCCCTTTGAACCCATCATGGAACCTCACAGACACAGACAACAAATACCTGTCAATTAACTTTCACAATAATTCCCTCCAACAAGATGCTGATTACATGTTATAGATAATAGAAGACAAACACAAAACGTTAGGGCTTTCTACTGACTGGGGAAGAATAACCCATAGAGTTCCATTCACCCTAAGAAATGACCAATTCCTTGGACACTAGCTGCAAACATCCAAGTCCTAAGTCACATTCAGCTCCATTAAACACATCTGTTTTCTAGGAAACTACTAGTTAGAACTGCCCAGGAACATTAGATGAGAAAATCGTGACCCAAGGAAGCTGAATGATTTAGTGCTCCACATGTCTAGCACTCTACAGTTTACAAACACACTTTTATAACCTCTGTTTTGCTAAAAAACAAGCAAACACAACATGTTCAAGGTTGGTATCACTATCCCTATTTTACAGATGGAGCAGCCAAGGCTCAGACAAGCTAAGCAGCTGTTGATCCCCCAGTTACTCAGAGGCAGCAGCTGTACTTGAAATCGTGTCTTCTGATACCCGGATCGTTGCCCTCTCCAGTTTACCATGTTCATGAGAGACTCATTTTCAAGTTCTAGACTCTCCAGACTTCACCTACAGAGGACAGAGTATGTCCTGCCAGTTGTCTGGCACAAACCTTTCTTCCTCTCCTTTGCCCACCTTTACTTTTTTATTTAATTTTTTTTAGAATTACTGCCTTTATTTTTTTAATTAAATCTTTATTATTCAGATTATTACACTTGTCTCTCTTTTTTCCCCTCCATAACTCCCCTCCACCCCACTCCCACCCCT
>JAAGEH010000076.1:34274775-34673413 GCA_011751065.1 Lasiurus cinereus
CAGCCCCTGAGTCTCACGTGACAGGGCAGTCGCTGGAGTGGTCCCTGTGCATGTGCGCACGCAGTGCCTCTAGATTGCTGCCCCTCCGACTCCCCTGCGCTCCGGGACCACACGAGTCTGGGTCCCCAGGGTTTCGCCTGAAACTGGGGTTTAGTGAAGTTAGAAGTGGCACAGTTGGGAGGGTCTGTCTCCCACCCACTCGTGAAAGCCAGCGGCACAATCAGCAGTCTGTCCTCTGCGGCGCAGTGCCGTACGCGCCACCAGACCTCTGATCTTTTGCGACTCCCCTAAAGTTCCATACACTTCTCCCTTTTCACAGTCCAAACTCCCCCCATATGAGTTTCGGCTGGATCTGGGGTTTGGTGTCGTAGGATAAGGAGTTCAATGCCGTTGAGAGTCTCCGTTTCCCTCCTGCCAGAGAAAGCCAGCCAGGTTCTCTGTCACTCGCTCTCTCCATGTGTGCGTCTCCGTACCTCAGCTTTTTGCAGCTCCTCTGGGTCTCTGTGAGCCCCTCTCTTTCCCTCTAGTTGTAGAATTTTCACCCCGCCAGCTTTCCTGTGGTTCTGGATGATATCCGTTCTGTCTTTTAGTTGTAGTTTTGAAATTGTTGTGCGAGACAGCAGTGTAGGTGTTTACCTATGCCGCCATCTTGGATTCTCTCTCCCTTTGCCCACCTTTAAATTAATTATTTATGAATTGATTTCTTTTGCTATTGAGTTGAACAGGTTCTCTCTATATTTTAGATATTCACCCCTTATCAGAGATATGGTTTGCAAATGTTTTCCCCCATTCTGTAGGATGTCCTTCATTTAGTTCTTTTTGATCATCTCCTCAAAAAGAGATTATTTAATAGTAACATGGTGCTTTGTATCATGCCAGCTGCAGGGGATTCAAGGGGTTTTACTTCCTCACCACACTGTAGGCCGTGAAGGGCAAGGTTAGTGTCTGATCAGCCTCTGTATTCCCGTCAGCTGTGCAACTCAAGTAGGTGGTCTGAGAACCGTGTGCTAGCTACTGGATTCCAACAAGATAAGGAGCAATGCCACAATGCACATCAGCACATAACTTTCTTCATTAAGAAATTTTTGCTAAAAAAAGAAAGCCAAATTAAATAGAATGCTTTGAGACATGTTTGACTTATATTCTGGTACAAATTCCTTATCTTGTGTGCAAGAAACAGATCAGGTACTACCACTAGTCTGTGGTCCATGTTTGAGTACTAAACTGTAGCAGCTAGAAATATATTCTGCACATAGCATGTCCTCAGTAAAGATTGCTGAGTGGCCCAAACTAAGGGGACATTTAAGCTGCTCATTTAACCATGATGGTAGAACTGGAAAGGAGAAAAGGCTGTGGCTGGTTCAATGGCAGAACAAACTCCACCACCAGTTTTTGCTGAGAGTTGACAAAACCATCACCAACAATAACACAAATGTTCACAGACCCTCGACTCCCAGCCCCTAGTTACCAATGAACAGACTAGGTTCGAACTGCTGCTGCTTCCTTTCTCTCTTCCTGTGTGGTTGGTTTGCACTGAGGACCAAAGGAGTGAGTGGAACAATCACCCCAGAGGGGCATCTTGGCTTCACTAGCACAAACCACTGCAATCCTACACATTTCTTTGTGGGGTATGTGTATTTAGTTGTATTTCTGATTACAAGAAACAGTTGGACTTATCTGAAACTTTCATACCCACAATAACAATCCCCTGCCCTCTATGCATCGATATTCAGCTCTGACTAATGCTAAACGGTTCTATGTTCTTCCTGGCTGTGTGACTCCAGGCAAGTCAAATAGCCTCTCTGAGCCCCCGGTTTAACACATCAGTAAAATGGGAATAAGAAAAATCCTTACAGTGATTGCGTGAAGGTCAAATGAGATAACTAACTGAAAGAACACTATAAATTCCTGTGTTTAAAAATATTATTTGTTCAGATTAATTTCTCTCTCTACAATATTATCTTTTAAAGGTTAAAGAACAGAAGCTTTTCTGAATTTATCTACAGCTCCACGTTGCATCCAATTTCTTTCAAGTAAGTTCAGGGAACAGAAGTCATAGTATAGATTTTGGCTAGTGTGGCTATTGGAGGGTCTGGTGCTTTCCCTTACGATCTCAGCTGTGTTTCACATTGTGTGCCCAGGATAATACATTCACATAAATACCCAAATGTTATTCTTCGAGGCCTGGCTCATTTATTACCCCATACACAAAGTCTCTCCAGCAAACTCGGGTTGAAAGAAACTCTGCCTTCCCAAGAACTTTTCATCTGTTAAATTCATATCATTTCAATTCAGTAATTGTCTAGTGAGCATTGCACTTGGGGTTATGGATGGGGTTATATGCCAAGGCTACAAAGGTAAGTAAGACTGATCTCATCCTCCAGGAACTCGTGGTCTTATTGATGCACTGTTACCAGTCATACAAACAAGTTACCATCACAAAGTGTGAAAAGTGCACTAGTAGCAGAGCTTGCCAGGAGGAAGGATGGCATACAACAGGAAATCGTCAACTTACTGAAGCGTGCCTGGGAAAGCTGCAGAGAGGCTGTGTCAGTTGGTTCTTGGGGACTGAATAGGAGTGCACCAGGAGGACACGAGGAAAGGTTATGCCTGGCTGAGGAAATGGCACAAGCAAAGGCATGACCATATGAGAATGCGCCAAGCATCTGGGGTTGTTAGAAGGGCAGAGCACAAGGTACGTGGAAAGGAATGCCACGAGGTGAAGTGAGCAGGAGTAGGCGAGAGAGGGTCTTTGGTGAACTTCACACTCTATCCTGTGCTTGGCTGTTTATAAGCTCCTCTTTCTTGCTATACTGTCAGGATTCAAGGCTGACATACTGATTCCTCAGCATCAGAGAGAATGCTCAGGCAAAGAGTTCAAGAAATGCCCACTAACATGCACACCATGACACTCACAGCATGTTTTCGCCCACTTCACACTTGCAAATAAAGGCTGAAACATTCATCTGCACCCAGTGTGCAGTGGGTTAGAATTCCGTCCGCCCCTCAAAGCTATCCTTGCACCTTCCTCTGGTGTTTAACCCACTTTCTAGACAAGGCGGCACCAGTGCCTGCTCTCTGCACGGGAGGGCTGGAAAGGGGGCCCTTTCCAAGGCGAGGAGGAGACAGCCAAAGCTCCACTCTCCTCCCTGATGGGGAGGAAATGCCTATTTTGGAGAGAGGCCTTTCCAGCCTCAGGCCCTGCAGACACCAGCATTCCAGGGTGGCCAATTGGCCTTCCTGAGAGTTAAAGCGAGTATTCCAGAGGCAAGGCTGTGGCTTGAAAAAAAAATCATGTTTAATTTAAAAATTAGAAACTGGAGCAGGCTGTGAGCACAG
The DNA here is from genome assembly GCA_011751065.1 of Lasiurus cinereus. Taxonomy (NCBI): domain Eukaryota; kingdom Metazoa; phylum Chordata; class Mammalia; order Chiroptera; family Vespertilionidae; genus Lasiurus; species Lasiurus cinereus. The sequence goes on from JAAGEH010000076.1 coordinate 34,278,115, forward strand.
GGGTTGATTGAAACAAAATTTAAATTCCTGTCAAGCCCATTTAAACACGGGGGCCCTTCATAGACAATTAGCTGCTCCCTGTGAATGCAGAATAAACTCAGGCCTGGTCACTGCGAGAAGAGAGGCGCCTACTGTGAGGCACTGGGAAAAAAATTAACTAAAATCAGGCTGTATGAAATATTTAGCCTTCCAGTATATCACAGGGGTTTGAAAGTGTAAACAAGACAAAAATCGATTCCTTGGTGCCCTCAAATCAATCCCCCAAAATGGTTAGGGCATCTGTTTCTGCTAAATTTTGTTTACATCGGCAGATTTGCCTTAATTGCAGTTGTTTATCTCTCATTGTCCCTGGGGCCCTAATCTCCCGATTACTAATACTTAACACTCATTTCACATCTAAAGCTACTTCTAATCCTCAACAGGTTTTGTGGGCTCTTAAAATTATTGAAACCGCAGAGGCAGGAGACACAGCCTCTTTGTGAAAGGAACATTTTCTTATCTACTACCAGCTGGGTCCAATTGTCACCAGGGATGGTGACAACAAAGGTGCTAAAAGGCTCTTCCACAATGACTGCTGCTCCACTGGGGATTCAGAGGATAAAAAAGAGCTTTGATGGAAAAATCTGAACAAGAGGCTAAAGCAGTCCAGCCAAATAAAGTTACTGTCATAATCAAATGCTGTCAATCACCATGAAAATCCAATTAAAAATGTTTCAGCACAGCCCTCTTAAGTGGAAAAATGTACCCTATTTATACAAATTTTTGTCAACTCTACACCAATCCCACAATCAGAAAGTCCTGCTATTAATTAAAGCCCACCCCCCCCGCAAGTTTAAAAAGACATGCAAGCCATTTAGAAACCTTTTGAAGGAGCAGACACACACGCAGGCCATTGGTATACAATTAAGAGTTAATCGGGTTACATTTGAAAAATTCCATTTTTATTTGTATCAAGGGAACCTTTGCACGAATAAATGAATGGTACCTATTCTCCTACTTCAGAATCAGTGACCATTTCTAAGAGAACAGAGAAATGGTAAACCAGGATACCGGAAAGAAACTAGTCCCTGCTCTGGCAAATGTCTCTCCATAGACCTAGGCCTAATGTTTAATTCTAATCTTGAAAATTAAATAGAGGACAGAGGCCCAAATGTCTCCACTGCCTTTCTGCAGTCTCCAAAGGCCAAGTGAACCTCAAATGATCTGCAGGCAGCTTTGACCCCCCAAATAACTGTGTATCTACAAAAGGCCTCACTGAAACCACAAGACATGCAGTCCCCAAAGGTCTCTCTCAAAACTGCTACAAATTAAAACGCAAACAACCCATTAAACAAATCCAGCTGGTTACAACTGTAAATAGGAAGCATCTAGGATTTTTCCAGCCCTTGAAACTCTTGGTTTGACTCATTAATTATTGAGAAGAATTGCATCTATTTATTGGCGGTACTTATAGGAAAACAAGTTTGCTGCCTTCAATAGCAATTCCCAAATCACAGAAACCAGGTTTCAAGACCCCCTTCTATTTCTCTGACAAATGGCTCAGTGTCTCTGGTGTTTCTCAACCTAATCCATTATTCCTAAAGGGTGGGGTGAGTAGGTGGGGTGGGATGCATCTGATACTCTGCTAGATAAAAAAAGACCTTGGGCTGAAACCGGTTTGGCTCAATGGATAAGGAGAGCGTCGGCCTGCAGACTGAAAGGTCCCAGGTTCGATTCCGGTTAAGGGCATGTACCTTAGTGCAGGCACATCCTCAGTGTGGGGCGTGCAGGAGGCAGCTGATTGATGTTTCTAACTCTCTATCCCTCTCCCTTCTTCTCTGTAAAAAATCAATAAAATATACTTAAAAAAAAAAAAAGACCTTGGGACCCTGCCATCAATCTAACCAGGCGGAGTGGTGCTGGCTATGTGGTCTCCTCTAGGTCTTAGCTCTCTAATGACCTCCTGATTTGGAATTAACTGTTGGAGGTGGTCAGAACGCAAGCTGTTTAGCAACACCTGCTTAATGTCTTCTTGCTCTTCCCAGGGTGGAACAACCGATTGCTGGTGCCTGTTCTCATTCGCCAGGTCCATACTCCATTGGTTGATAAAGGCTTTGAATGTTATCCCTACAAACATTGCTAAGTCCTAGAAATTCCTTATTTTTGGCACCAAATTATTTTACCCATATGACCTCTCCTAACAGGAGGTTAAACGAAAACCTCTGACCATGAATTCTAGTATGGTCGTCCTACCTAGTATGACATCACAATGCCCAGGGCGGCTTGCTTCTTCTTCTGTCAGTCTCCTCAAGATTACCCTGTGTGTTCCTGTGGCACAAGGGACATCTTGTTTGTATTTATCTGTTGCCTAGTACGGTGTTTTTTTGAAATGGATTAGAGAGAATGGCACATGCAAAGTATAATTGATAGTGATTTCTTTTAATTAGATCAGGGCCTGAATAACAGTGGCACAGAAACAAGTTAGGCACTGAGTTCTAAGACCATGACCCACTTCAAGGAATTCATACTCTAGTTGGAGAAAAAGGCATTAAAAAATCAGTAAGTTTTTAGCCCTGGCCGGTGTTACTCAGTTGGTTGGAGCGTTAATTCCTGGTGAGGGCACATGTCTGGGTTGCAGGTTCGATCCCTGGTCAGGGTGTGTGCAGGAGGTGGCTGATGGATGTTGTTCTCTCACATTGATGTTTTTCTCTCTCCCCCTCTCTCTTCCTTCTAAAATAAATAAATATCCGGGTAAGGATTAAATAAAAAAATCGGTGCATTTTTCCTCTGCAGCTCCTTATAAATACCTGGAGAGCTTTAAAAACAAAAAAGTACCTGCTCCCTGGTACAAATACAAAGATTCCTTGACCTGAGTTGGGATCTAGAGATTTCCTTTTCCTTTTTTTTTAACCTACTCAGATGATTCTGATGAGTTGCTGGGGTTAGAAACCACTGTGCCACATGACCCACTTGTAAGCATAAGATGAATTATGTAATTCATGCAATTAAGTGCTGTTCCAAGTTGGAGACAATAAATTCTGGAGAGAAGAGCGAGCCCTGTGAAGGGGAAAAGTGGGGAAAAGCTGAAGAAGGAGGACGAGACCCTCTGGGACAGGGGAGAGGAGGGCTTTCTGGGCCAAGGCCACCCCCCAGTTAATAGAAACTGCCGATGAGGAACTAACATGCAACACACTCCAAAGTCCCAGCTCATCCCCTCCCGAGGAAGTGGTACAACACCGGAGAGTACCCTGATCGATCACTTGACTGCATTCCAGGTAACTGAACTGCTGTGGTCAAGGTTACAGAGCCTCATTGTGCCCTGAAACGTGATGCTGGAAGATGACAGTCAGTGCAGTAAAACAAAAAAGCAGCATTGCAGGCAGGAGTTCAAAAAACCGCAATCTTAAACAGGCAAATCATCACTATATTAAAAGATCTGACTTGACTGATGGAGAAAAAAGTTATCCTTAACTGGGAAATTAAACCTGTCACACTACCATGATCAAGGAGTGACAGATTTATCTATCTGTATCTCTCTTGCTATGTGCATGTATATAAATACTCACACACTTATCTGTGAAAGTCTTGTGAAGAGATTAAGCAGTCACGTTTATGGAAAAACAAAGCTTGTTTTCTGGGGTTATAATCTCTCTGTTCTTGCTGAAGTGTTAACGTGTCATCAAAATTTCAAATTAAAGTTGTCTGATTTAGTGCGATCTCAAGCATCCAGACAGTGATTCTGCTGTTGTAATTATGTGCAATTAAAAAGCTAAACTCAACTTCTTACTAGTGAATTCCTATTTATAAGCAGGCATAAAGAGATGATTTTAATGGCCATCAGAACTTGAAAATAATAAGTCATTACATGGTTGTCAACTGGACCCTATGTAGAGCCCCCAGGCTTCTGGGATGCTTTTTGTGTTTGAAGGAAATATTTAGTTGAAGTTACAATCCCAGCCGGGGTTCTCCCTGCAGTTTTTGAGTACTTCACTAATGAACTGATTTGCACCTCCAAATGAATAACCTAAAGCAAAAATATCTTTAAGAGACACATGTATGAGTCTGGCCCTAATGGTCTATTTTAAAATATGCTATATAGGACACAGGCAATAGCATGTTGTAGTTGAAATGTAATTAACTACAACCAAGTTCAAAACTGCTTATTAAACCATCATTAGTGTCTTGAGAAGCTTAGACTGCAAGCACAGTGATCCTTTGAGCACTATGCAAGGGAGCTGGAGAAATGGGCCTGTCTTCACACTTGCTTAGGACACACGTAGGCCCTGGATCAAAATAAACCGAAACTCATCCTTGCTCCATTTAGTAGAAGGTGGTGAATTTTACCTGAGCCCTTGTGCTCCCAGAAAGCAGTGGCAGGTGAGAAACTGCCCTACTCTTTCCTTAACCACAGAGGACCACCCCTTATCACAGAGATGAGACCTTTCTCATCCTTCCTCAGGACTTCCATGGGAGGCCGATAACTTCCTTATTTACCTGCCTCCATAACCTTGGCTTCCTCTCTTGTATTTGAGACATTCTTTATTAATTAACACTCTCCCCATTGCAAACTGAATAAAATAATTTCCTTAATTATCTGGTGCATTTTGTCTTTCATGGTGGTCAAAAGGTTTAGGTAGAACGATGGTGAACAAAGACATTTGAGTATAAACCCAAAGTCATACTGGAATTAAGAGTGGAGAGACAAAATCTAATGTGATTTCTCAAAAACAACACACACACACACACACACACACACACACACACATACACACAAAAACAAACAAACAAAAAAGATAAAACCAAACAAAACAACAACAAAAAAAACCAAACCAAACCTTTTTTGATTAATGCTCACCCAAGGATATTTTTTTTCCATTGATCTTCAGAGAGAGTGGAAAGGGAGAAAGGGAAGGTGACAGGGAGAGAGGGAGGGGAGGGAGAGAAGGAGGGAAGAAGGAAGGAAGAGAGAGAAGAGGGAGGGAGAGAGAAACATTGACGTGAGAGATAGATTGGGTGTCTCCTGCATGTGCCCAGATTTTTTTTTTGTGGGGGGGAGTGGGGGAGAAGTGCTGGGGATAAAACTTGCGACCTAGGTATGTGCCCTTGACCAGTAATAAAAACTGAGACCCTTTGGTGTGTAGGTAGACACTCTAATCACTAAACATATTGGCCAGGGCTTTTTTCTCCAAAATTTAAGAGAGACCACATAGATGCCTAATATATCACATACTTTGATTAACTTGAGAGAACAATCAGTCAAACTATCTGAAAATGTAATTACAATCAGGTTTGGAGAAGCAGAAAAGCTACCAGTGACAATTTCATTTAGAGGAGTTAAACAAGTTAACATCTCTTTGCAAGTAATTAAATGTTTAAACAGATTTTTCTGGAGCAGTTTGGTGTTTATTAGCCCAAAACAATACCACCTCTTACACATAAAGCCTTCTTTGAGAAATGAGATGCCTTCACATTTGCAGCTGCTGGGTTTAGAAGGAAAATACCTAAAAGTACTCTTTTGATTATAACTGACATATCTCTCCCAAGACCCACACCTGAGTCATGTACCTGAAGTCACACTATTTACTTGCTTTCTAAGCAAAACGTCAAATTTCAATTGCAAACTGCTCTCTATGTTTCTTCTTAGGAGCCTGAATACCAAACTTGAGGAAATGCTAAACGAGGATACCCTGCTCCGGAATGAACATGGAAATGCACACACACACAAAACAGGCATTATTGGAACCTAAGGAGAAAACCCGCATTTTTAAACAATTACTAAAGCAGTATAGCAATAGCATAAAGACATTTCTGCACCAGCTTGTTTCTCTGAAATTCACTCTGCCACTGAACAGCTAGAACAGATAATAACTATTAGTAAATCAAACTCCTCTGCAATATCCAGCTGTGCCTCACACATTTACATACAGATAGAATGGGTATATGTTTTTAATATGTATGTGATACGTACTCTTACCACAGCCGAAGTGCATGCTACAAAGGCGGAAGAGAATGGGAATCGGATCAGCATGAGATAATAAAGTGGCCTAGATAAAGTATTAGCCAGCGATTGATCTCAAACCGGGTGCTGCTGCTTCTGACCTGATTACTTACTATGCATAGATTCCATTAAATAGAGCTTAGACATGGAAAGCTTCTGGAAATACTTTAAATGCATAGAAGGATCTACAGGACTCTGCACCCAAACTGTAACTGCAGAGGTGTCCATGGCCCACACCCTCCCTGTTAAGTCAAGGCCCACAATCAGGATGGGCGGGGAGGGGAAAGGGCCTTCTGGCAGTTAGTGGGAGGCCTGCCCAGCCCCACAGAGATCTTTCCTTCCCTCTGCACACCAAGCAACTACCCTCCCAGTGAATGCCTCACTTCAGAGCTCTGTTCTGGTTCTGGCCACAAAGCTCTAACTAACAGAATGGGAAGATAGCGAGGGAGTTTTAACAATCATTCAGGGTCATGATCCCCTTTGAAAAACTGATGACAGCCATGAATCCCTTTTCAGGAAAAAAGAAAAAGAAAAAGAAAAAAGCAGCAAATCCCCACATGCATGCCTGATTTGAGATGTAATTTCAGGGGCTCTCACAGACTTCCTGAAGTCCCAGACCATAGGTCAGGGAATGCTGATCTAGTCCTCCCCTTCATTTTGCAGATGAAGACACGCAGTGGGGAGGGAACTGGGAAGCGAAGTGTGGAGGCCTTCCCTGCTAAGTCACAGCCTGACCCTAAAGGAAGATTAATTCTGCAGAAGGGGTTCTCTTGCCTACACCATAATGTTTCTCCTCAAATCCCTTTTATTAAAAAATATTTAAGCATACACTTTGAATAGCAAACCAGACTAGGACCTCTCCATCTCAGTGTTCCCATCTAGGCTGTATCTGTCCCTGAATTTGAGAGTCTGATTTTTAATTTTTTGCTTTCTCAGTCCCATTATTGACATTCTGGGATAATTTCTCTACCAGCTTTGTATCATTTTCCTCCCTTTCTTGCTGCAGCCTCACCAATCTTTTTTTATTTTTTATTTAATAAATCTTTATTGTTCAGATTATTACAATTGTGCCTTTCCTCACCCACCCCACAGCTCCCCTCCACCCAGCTCCCACCCCTCCCTCTGCCCTTACCCCCCGCCCCCATTGTCCTCATCCACAGGTGTATGATTTTTGTCCAGTCTCTTCCTGCACCCCCTTCACCCCTCTCTCCCTGAGAATTGTCAGTCCACTCCCTTTCTATACTCCTGATTCTATTATATTCACCAGTTTATTCTGTTCATCAAATTTTTAATTCACTTGATTTTTAGGTTCACTTGTTGATAGTTATGTATTTTTCATAATTTTTATCTTTACTTTTTCTTCTTCTTCCTCTTCTTAAAGAGTACCTTTCAGCATTTCATATAATACCGGTTTAGTGTTGATGAACTCCTTTAGTTTTTTCTTAACTGTGAAGCTTTTTATCTAACCTTCAATTCTGAATGATAGCTTTGCTGGGTAGAGTAATCTTGGTTGTAGGTTCTTGCTATTCATCACTTTGAATATTTCTTGCCACTCCTGTCTGGCCTGCATAGTTTCTGTTGGAGAAATCAGCTGACAATCATATGGGTGCTCTCTTGTAGGTAATTAACTGTTTTTCTCTTGCTACTTTTAATATTCTTTGTCTTTTGATCTTGGCATTTTAATTATGATGTGTCTTGGTGTTGTCCTCTTTGGATTCCTTTTGTTTGGGGTTCTGTGAGCTTCCTGGACTTGTAAGACTATTACTTTCACCAGGTGGGGGAATTTTTCAGTCATTATTTCTTCAAATAGGTTTTCAGTCTTTTGCTCTCTCTCTTCTTCTGGCATCCCCATAATTCTCATGTTGGTATGCTTGAAGTTGTCCTAGAGGCTCCTTACACTATCTTCCAATTTTTGGATTCCTTTTTCTTTTTTCTTTTCCAGTTGAGTGTTTTCTGCTTCTTTGTATTTCAAATCTTCGACTTGATTCTTGCATTCCTCTAGTCTACAGTTAGATCTCTGTATAATATTTTTTATTTCAGTCAGTGTATGTTTAGTTTCTAGTTGGTCATTTTTCATCTCTAGTTGGTCCTTTTTCATCTCCTCTTGGGTCTCGCTAAATTTATCTATCTTTTCTAGGAAATTCTTGAAAATCCTTATAACTGTGGTTTTGAACTCTATATCCAGTTGTTTGTTTTCCTCCATTTCTTTTGTTTGTGATCTGTTCCTTTGTCTCCACATTTTTGCTGCTTCCCTGAGTTGGTAGAATAGCTTTGTGTGCTAGGTGTCCTATAAGGCCCAGTAGCTCCGCCTATCCAGTTACCTGAGGTGGACTCTCCTGGTGCACCCCTTTGTGGACTGTGTGTACAGCCTTGTTGTAGTTAAGTCTTGATTGTTGTTCACTGGGGGTAATTGACCTCCAAGCCAACTGATTGTGAGGATCAGCTGTGTCTACACCAGGAGAACTTCTGTGCTGGAGTCAGCCTTATGATACAAGACTTGCAAAATTGCAAAAGCCTCAGTATTCAGCTTGGATGGGGTGGAGTCTCAGGGCTGAGCAGACAGCCTTGGCTTCCTGTCAGCCCTAACCTATGCAGCCCCTGGATCCCAGTATCTCTCGGTAATCGCTGCAGCCCCCTCTGCACGCACTTGCACGCCTTCAGATCTCTGTCTTTCCGGCTCCTCTGAGTTTCCGTGTGCTCTGGAGACCCGTATGAGTCTGGGTCCCAGGGTCTTGCTCGAAACTGGGGTTCAATGCAGTCAGAAGTGGATTTCAGCACAGTTGAGAGGTTCTGTCTTCCTCCCGCTAGAGAAAGCCAGCGGCACAGTCAGCAGTCAGCCCTCTGTGTGTGCACTTGTGCTCGTGCGCCTCCAGACTTCTGCCTTTTGCGGCTCCCCTAAGTTTTCATGCATTCCTCCCTTTTCACGAGAATCCAGACTCCCCTCCCCCACAAGAGTCTCACCTGGAAGTGGTGTTCGGTGCAGTCGGAAGTGGGGTTCATTGCAGTTGGGATTTTCTGTCTCCTTCCCGCTAGAGGAAGCCAGTCAGGCACCCTGCCACCCTCTACGCCCATGTCTCCGTACCTCAGCTTTTTGCAGCTCCTCTGAGTCTCCGTGAGTCCCTCTCTTTCCTTCTAGCTGTAGAATTTCCACTAAGCCAGCTTTCCTGGGGTTTTGGATGATGTCCGTAGTTGTAATTTTGAAATTGTTGTGCAAGGCAGCAGTTTAGGTGTTCACCTATGCCGCCATCTTGATTTCTCTCCCAATCCTTTTTGAACAGCTATTTTCTGTTTTTTCCTTTACAAAAGCCGTGACATCCCTGCTTGTCTGAGTCCTGTGGAACATTCTGTCTGCACCTTTAGAGTTGTTGCAGCCTGGGGATGTTTCTCTAAGTCTGCTGGACCAGGTCACAGAACTGGGGCAGCAGAGACAGAGGTCTTTCCTGCGACACACTTCTGGGTGATTGAAAAGTGTGTCCCTTCATGCTGGCATCAGCATTGCAGGAACAGAAAGAGGGCATATGGGGTCCTATCTGGTTGTGTGGCATGCTCCATGTTCTTGGCTGCCCACACGGCTGCTTTCCTTTATTGGGTCCAAAGGTGAATCCCTATAATGAATGGGAGTCCACTCAAGAGCATTCATTCAGGGAAAAAGGCATGTGCAGTTGGGTGCACTGCTTCTGTGTCAGTTTCAGGCCTGGACATTAGGGTTCCTTTTATAAGAAATGGAATTTCTGAGCAGACTGCACAGCTGGGGGTGAATACGTTGCCTATCTAAATTCCACATTTGTGGGTGTGGGACTCCATGAGGCCAATGGTGAAGGAATTTCTGGTCCAGCAGACAGCAGAGGTTTCGCATTGCTCTGAAAAGGTCTGGGGCCTCTACACAGGCACGTTTGCCTGAAATGTCCCCTTGAAACACTCTCTTAAAATTTAATCCATCCTCCAAAAGCCCTTTCAAATGCTACCTTCTCCATGTAGCTTTCCTCCATTTCCCAAGATGGATCCCCACAGCACCGAGTCCTTCCCAGCAGTTATTTTATTGCCTATTATTGTATATTTCCACAGCTCCTGCAAGACTGTATGCATGTTTCCACTCAATCCATCTGACTTTCTTCCTTTAATTTGGAAAATGCAGGCCCATAGGGAAACCTTGACAATCCTGCAGGCCTCACAGCTGATGTGGCCCAAGCTGTGCAGACCACGTTGGTACCCTGCAGCCTGGAGTTGTTGTGCTTGGGAAATAAACTGCACTTTCTGTGAAAGGCAGGCCCCCCAAGTACAGTGACAAATGGGCTCTATAGTTCATGCATTCCAGAGGATGCTCTCAGCTTCCAGATGGGAGCACCATCAAATAGATTGCAGGCAGAGAGAGAAAAGGAAAAATTAAAGCCATTAATATGCTAGAAGGAATAAAGAAACTGGTTCTTTAAGATTGGGTCTCCAGGATATGACTCAGGTTCCTGAAACCAGGGACCATCCACTTTCTTTCTCATTACCTACGAGCCCAACATTTTGGCCAAAGGCAGGGAGGGCCCAACCCCCTTGACCACAGGAGCCTTACACACACTCATCTACTGCCTCCTCACTGAACCCTTTCTAAGCCAGGGGAGCATCACTATTGCTATACCTGAGAGAATCCATTCATTTAAATCAAACTGTGAGCAGCACTAGAAATAATGTTAAATTAAGTATAGTGTTTCCTGTGACTAAATTTTTCATTGTGTTTTACTGATTTATTGATTTATAATTTATAATTTATTAATTAAAAATGTGGAACAGCACACACCAGGATGTATAGTTGTAAAGAGATATACTGAAATATTCATCCCTTGTGTCTCTCTACACACACACACACACACATACACACACACACTGAACATATGACCTGATACCCTGGAATGGTGCTCCTTATAGCACATATGGCCCTATGTACCATCTACACATGTTTTATTTATAAGTGGCCAACTCACTGCAGCACTGAAACATGCATTTACAAACGTATCTGCTTTATGAAACCCTATTGGCCACCCTATGCTATCCAGCTATAGCATAATAACGTGCAAGGTAAATGGGTTCCATATCTAGAACCTGCTCCAAGTTTTCTTAAATGTGACTAACTGCAAGAATTTCCCAACCATCACAGAGAGACCCCACCCCAACAATACCAGTTTATTCTAGACATGAAACCGGCATAGCTACAAATTATAGAGGTTTTAGGGGTGAACTTTCTTTAACTTGAAACTACCCTGAAAAATGAAATTTTGCTCCAGGGGCTACAGGAAGGAGAAAGCTACCTCCCTGGAAAACAGTCATGATGCAAAGGGGACAGGACAGTTATTTTGTTTGGGGATGAAAGTGTATTATACAGAAGTTTGTGCACTCAGAGCGTTTATTAGGACGAAATACATGGATGAAAACCTCTGTACCAGTATCTACAAACTGCATATTGTTGAAAATGGTGAAAGAAAATAGGCTGGAATTTGCTCTGACAGCAACAATCTAAAGACGGGGAATGGTATGAAAAGCATTAGAAAGAGACTATAATTATTACTTATGAATGCTCAATTCTAACGTTACTTAAACAGCTTGTGCACTGTCAACTCAACAATCTGCACTAAACAAATGACCATTTGGGAATTGTTAGGGAGCATCTCTGTTCCTCTCCCTGCTTGACTAAAAACTGTCATTTGCAATCAAAGAAAGCAGTGTTGGAGCTGAGAACACAGCCCCAGCAGCCTTGGGGTTGTCATTCTGAGGAAAGACCAAAGGCTCACATTAACTTGATCTTTTGCAGCCAATATAATTTCATTATACATCAATTCAAGAGGACTCTAGGCCACATTCAAAATTTCCTGTAGGGTTGCACTAAAAACTCAACACGCTATCTTCTCTGTGACCAATCTTTTGAGTTCTGAGAGGCTGGCATAGCAAATGAGGATGAGACGGAACCTAGATTAATTTATGACCCTTAAGTAGACGGCAAAGGAAGAACTCTGCAGTGAGTTTCAAAATGGTGGTGGGCTTTTAAAAAAGTAAAAACTACTAGCTGAGGAACAGAGCTTCAAACACACCTACTCAAATCAAGTATATACGGGTGCTTCTCTAGAGCCTGTGGATATTTAAAATTCCACTCTGGTCCTTTTAACAGAATGCTAAACAGTTATATAAATGGAGAAGTCTAAGGTAAGTGAAAGAATTTACTTACCATCAATTCCTCAGGCGCAGGCCTTTCTTTTGGCTGTTTCCGCATGCTGTAAGAAGAAAAACAAAACCCTAATATTTAGATCACTTGTAAATTTGTGCTATAATTTCCACTACTGACTATTTCCCCTGGATCTGGGGTGTTATCAAAAATTCATCATGCTTAATTCTTGGCCAAGGTACAGGCACATCCCGTTTTAATGTGCTTTCACAGATGTTGCGTTTTTTACAAACTGAAGGCAAGACCCTCCACCAGCAAAAAGACTACAACTCACTTTATTTGACAGTGGTCTGGAACCAAACCCTAAATATCTCTGAGTAATGTTTGTATATTCTTTTTCTTTTACTTTGGCCTTTCATTAATCAGACTTTGGGGGAATCTCAAGAATCAGAAACACACACACACAATTTTTTAAAAATTACTTTTACAATACAATGAATTTAAATTTATCTTAATTCTACTTTTGAAACTAATGTGAAAAAAAAAGCAGCAATATTCTCTTCCTGATTCAGTTGTCAATTTATTTCAAACTTAAATTTAGGGGACATTATACTTTTTGGTAATTGGAATAAGATAATAAAAGAAACATGACTTTCAGCTCAAATGAGAAAACATCTCATGTAATCATTGTTACTCCAAATAACAATAAATAAAAGAGGTTAGGAATCTAGATAATGCTACAAAATTACAAATGGGTTAATATTACATTATCTCATCTTTCATTTATCTTGGCTACAATCAAGTTGCCAACTCATTAAACAGCTGTGGAAAAACTTAAGTTTGTTTAAGCTGCTTAAAGTATATTTCTTGTCTTAGTGCAATAGGTACAATTAGCAGCTATAGTGTGTACTCAGCTACGTGATAAAGCACCTGCATGAGATAACTGTATTTATACAAAACTCAGAGTGTTTGTGGGCTGAAGTCATGAAGACAGATTGCTGCTTCTATTGGAAAATCACACAGATGGTTTTTCTTTATATAAGGCAACCTCTAACCTTCATACAAGCTCTGCAATTGCTGACAGTATTTTTTTTAAGTAGAGAGATTTAATGATCATTTGGTAAACAAGAACGGTAGTTATGAGCCATTAATGGCATCAAGGACATTTGCCTTCCCTATAAATAACCATATGCACCTCTCAAATACTGCATCCATTAGCAAGTAATTCAAGCTGTCTTGCCAATGGAGTTGGGAACAGTCCTAATCTGACATTCCAAAGTAGCTGTATCTCCTGGGAAAACAAGGCTATTACCCATTATCATTTCTGTTTCAGCATGACATCTGTGGAAATTTCAACACAGGTTATCCTCCCTCTGTCTCCAAAAAACTTTTATATAACAGCTGATTAATTTTTTGGATGGGAGGGAAGGCAAAAATAGTGTCTGCTTTTTACCCTGTCTGCAGAGCCAGCCCCACCCCCAGGTTGGTATTAGCCCACACAGTGAGCTAGAGATAAGCATGGTCATCTTGTCACAAATCCAACAAAATCCAACGTCTCTGGAGCCAGTGATGCCCAAACCAGGCGCTCCAGGCCGTTTAGGAATCGCACGGTTTGTTTTCTAATTTCTGCATTTTGAAATTGGGCATTCCCATATGTGGTTCTGAGCGTTTCTAGGAATTCCATGAGAAGGAAATTAAGAAAGACTAAAACTATTTCTGAATAATGGCTCTAATATTAACCAACACGTATCCTTTTTCAACATGGCATAATTTGGAAAAAACTGTTTGCAGAGTGAAAACAGTTTTTAAAAGCAACAGAATATTATGTAAGTATCCTATCTAATAAAAGAGTAAGGTGCAAATTAGCCATTACTCTGCTATACCCACAAGCCACACCCACCAGCCAATCAGGAGTATGCAAATTAACCCAAACTAAGATGGCTGCAGCCATGGAGCAAGTAGGTGGGAGGCTTGGGTTTCCCCGGCGATGGAGGAAGCCAAGCTTTCCACACACCCTGGCCAGCCCAGGCCTCTACTCAAGGCTACAAAGTTTCAATTATAGAAGATAAATAAATCCCAACAAAAATGGCAGCAGCCATGGAGCTGGAGAGAGCAGGAGGCTAGGGTTGCCCCCGGCCATGGAGGAAGCCAAATTTCTGCAGCCCTGGTCTGCCTTACCCTCCACTAAGGCTACAAAGTTTCAATTATAGAAAAGAAATAAATCCCAACAGAAATGGTTGTCACCACAGAGAGAGCAGGAGGCTTAGCTCTGCTCCAGGCTACCAAGTTTCAATTGTAGAAGATAAATAAATCCCAGATACCAGGGCCTCCACTTAGGTCTCTGGGGGGCGTGGCTGGCCTGCAAACCACCACAGGTCCCTCATTCAGGCCGCCCCACGCCCCAAGGGAACACCTACCCTGATTCAGGACACCCTTCAGGGCAAACCAGCTGGCCCCCACCCATGCACCAGGCCTCTATCCTATCTGAAAAAGAGTAACATGCAGATTGACCATCATTCCAACACACAAGATGGCTGCCCCCATGTGGTCAAAGATCCTGCCTCCATGAGGACACAAGATGGTCACCACAAGATGGTCAGAAGGGGAGGGCAGTTGGGAGGGACCAGGCCTGCAAAGGGAGGGCAGTTGGGGATGATTAAGCCTGCAGGGAAGGGCAGTTGGGGAGACCAGGCCTGAGGGGAGAGCAGTTGGGAGGGACCAGGCCTGCAGGGGCGTGGTTAGGGGGAGATCAAGCTGCAGGCAGAAGCAGTTAGGGGCAATCAGGAAGTCAGGCAGGTGAGCAGTTGGGAGCCAGCAGTCCTGGATTGTGAGAGAATTCCCGATTGGCCATTTAGGCCTGATTTCAGGCAGACATCCCTTAAGGGCTCCCAGATTGGAGAGGGTGCAGGCTGGGCTGAGGGACATCTTCCCCCCACCCCCCTGCACGAATTTCGTGCACTGGGCCTCCAGCTTAAAATAAATAGAAATAGTGTTAATAAAATTTTAAAAATAAGGGGAGGAGAAATCTCTTCTCTACATTTTTTTTCTGTAAAATATAAACTATATGAGACAGTTTTATTAAGAGGTAACATATTACACTTAGTCAAAAAGGTGATAAAGCTTGACATTTATATTAAGGAATATTTCTTGGTTTCCCTTTAGCATAATCACCAGATGGATCATGGGGGCTGGGATGGGGACAGTGCGACCATTTCAGTTTAGCGAGGCCTCCCGATCGCACTGTTCCGGGGCACCGCAGGAGTGGAGGGCTCATTGCCCACCAGTGGACATGACTCTGAAGGGCTGATGGAGTAAGGAGCTGAGTGAAGGGGTAGTTATGAAGGAGCTTCAGCATGTCCAGACCAGGCTCTAGCTGGCTCTGTCTCCTGTTTTGGGGTGGTCATTCCTCTGCTCCCAATTTCCTCCTCTCTCCATGCTGGGGGAGGAAGAGACCACAAGGAGGGCAGTGGACGACTGGGTCTTCCAAGGCCACATAAGTGCTGCCGAAGGAGTCGGGGAGAGGTGGATGATGTGAAGGGCTCATAAAAGAAAACATTCTACTGGGAGGAAAAAGGCAAAGCTGAAAAGAACCCTCAGCAGAAAAATGCCTGTTTCCTCAGGTGTAAAATGACAAGGGGCTGCCTGGGGACTCTGAGGGCCCCTTTGGTCTAAATTCTGTGATTCTTCTTAGTTCCTTAATGCTTAAAGTGGACCTGATAGAACCATGTTTTCAGAGTCTTCCAAGCATCAAAATTCATTAAAAAGGGACACCAGTATTGTGTTTAAAAGATAAAAGTTAGTTACTGGAAATCAAATGAATTAATAAACTATGCTGCTTCCACTAAGTGACAGACAGTTTTATGGGTAACTTGAGGTTACATTAATAAAAATAAGTTTCATATGTCTGCTCAATCGGGGCTATGAAACTGTTTATTTCTTAAAAAAAAAAAAAAGTGGATAGCAATAGTATCTGGGCTCAAAAAAGTAGCCCGATTCTCAGCAGTTTGTTAAAACAGAAAAAGCCTCTGAAATACATTTACAGCCCTTTGTGTAAATAACGTTTACATAATTTAAACAATTTCTTCAGCTTTGCTGCCCCATCTGCCCAAGGCCCTGAAGTCCCTCCCATCTCTAAAAAGAAGCAGGGAGAGCCATAAGGTCTCACGGAGCCTCCGAGTTAATGGCATGTATCATTTACATTGAGGGCATGGCATGTTTGCAAACAGGCTCACCACTGAGTGATGAAATGTACAAATGGCTCGGAGAACTCTCCAACCGGAAGGACGGGCGAATCCTGGGATGGAGGAAAAACAAGTCACCAAAAGTCACAATAATTCCTTTTCTTTCTTTATATCCTTCCTCCCCCACCAAAGTAACAGTGTAAAGATTAGTATATAACCAGGATTCACCATCCCCTGGAAAGGAAAACAAGGCCTCATCCAATTATAGGCCTCATCTATATCTCTTTCACTTGGTTATGTAAAATGCCAAATTTAAAGCCACACACATTTGAAATGGTGAGAAACAGGAGCACAAAGAGGGAGCGGGAGGTGAAAGAAGGACAATGATAGCCACAGGGTAGGCAAGAAGGTAGGAAAGTGTAAATGAGAAATTAATGATTATTTAAGTAACACAAATGGTCTTGTAATTAACAAAGAACTGTGGAATTATTCTTGTGTTGACCTTTGTTTCTTTTACTGGATTTGCGATTTATTTACACTTTCCTTTTTATTTACATTCATTTGTATATTCAACTGCTCTTAACTGCTTGCCCTTAACACCATCATTTGGGGGCCGTTTTTTTTTTTGTGTTTTTTTTTAAACTTTACTAGAAAGGCTTTTATAGGAAAAGCTTTCCTGAAAAAGAATTTCAGCCTATTTGCCAGCCGAGGCCAAGTCATCAGATGAGAAAGCCAGTGAATTAAAGACATAAAGAAAAATTCCCACCTTGACCACCACACTGAACTGGGGTGGAGGTGGTGTCACTCTAAGGAGCAGATAACTATACAGCAACAAATGCTTAACACAGGGAACAAACCCCATTACCACTCGAAAAGGAAGGCTTTAAGAATTTAGGACTTTTTCCAAGAATGACAGAGAGCGCCACTGTGTTTATAGTGTAACGGCTCAGGATGTAATGAAATTACACTGCAGAGTACTTTAACAGTCATCTCATTAGACCTACAGTTGGAACAAGAGAACCACATAAAGTAGGCAGCTGCAAATGACTCCATTCTCATCTATTCTCATTTGCTATTAAAAATACCTTTCGGCGGCTTTCTTTCCTCCCTGACATCCCTACACAAAGTGCCCTGCAAAGTATGATACATGCACCTATTTAAATTAACAAAGGAATGACTTATTTTAATCTCACTGTGCTTTGGAGTGCTTTGGCCATTTGGATGAGCAATATATCATTACATACAACCTTCTAGCGCTGCAGGCAAGAAACTCAGAGCATGCAGCATTTGGTGGGAGCCAAACAATTTCTCTAGCACACAACTGTGTCAAATGCATGCATGTATTCATTACTGAGAACGAGAGGAAATGGCTTTGATGTAGTGGAAAAAAGAAGATGATAAAAGCACCTCTGCAATATGTGTGTCATTATCAATGGTGGCAGATAGATACAATCACACAGCCCCCTATGTGATTAGTAAATATACATATAATTGCTGTGGCCAATTATCAGAAAAATGAGATTGGTAATTACAAGACAGAAAATTAACTAGAACTCTTATTAAGGCTTTGTTTCCAATTCAAACAATTGGAAACTGCTGGAAAATACAATTGAATCAAAAGGAACTGAGGGGGTCAAAGCAGCCAAAAATAAAAAATAAAACATCCCCAAAGAGGTTAAAAGAAAAGGAATGTGAACAAAATGTTTCTTAGCTTTTGCCTGTCTGTCCTCTTTGAATGTGCTCTATTCATCCAGAGGAGGGGAAGATTAGTCATTGTAAACTTAAAATTTTCATCAGTAGAGAAAGGCTTCCAAGAGAAAAGGAAAACAAAGGAACATGGGAGTGAAATAAAATCTTGCCAAGTTCAAAGGATTACATGCCGGCATTACATAGAGAGGACATGAAAAATGGGGGGCTGATGAAATCATCTGCTCAAAAGAAACAAGGCACGCAGTGAGATGACAAGTCTTCGATAAAGGTACTATAAAATGGTCACAGAAGTCCCATCGGTTTGAAGAGCAAAAATAAACCATGATATCAATTTCAGCCCAGCCTGTTTTAGGAAAGCCATATATATCACCAAGCCTGCAAGGTTCTACAAGGCCCAGTTCAAGAAATGACATTTTACTGTCTCAAGAACTATTAGTGCAAAGATAGTTCAAAGTCTGAGGTACAAAAATTATGGACTCTGATCAGGTTGCTAGTTCTCTAAGTCATTTGTTCCAAAAATATTTTTGGAGACTGTGGTACTGGAAGTGTCTGAGTAACAGCTGCTTTAAAATGCAATGTTTAGGAAAATAAAAGCCCACTGTCTTAATGTGGCTGAATATTTACCAAGATGGTTAAAATTCTGAGCTGGTTTTCTAAAAATATCTTGGTATAAAACATGGTGCTGATGTGGGCCTCATTTCAAAGTATGATACCAAGAGTAAATTAATGATTTATAAACTAGAAAACTTGATGAAGATGTCATTTTAACATGGATGAGGAACAAAATGAGGAGATGTGACATCTTTGCATGGATAGTTAATTTTATTTAAGACCTGATATTGTAGCCTGTTAAGTTTCTCATAACATAAAACTAAGGAACACTGGGTGGTACCATGAATAATTTATTTTACTTGTGAAAATGTCAGCCTACATGGACTTTGCAAACCCACCGAGGGTGGAGTCTTATCTCACTGGTGCCTGGAAAGAATCACTCATCAAAGATATAGGGGGGATTCTAATCCCACATGCATAATGCCAGGTATTTATTTTCATTTGAAAATCCCTGTCTCTTGAACACCTCAAAGGAGAATTTTCTGACATACAGAAGACAGACACATGAGGTGATGGTGATCAAGGCAGAAACACAGGGCACAGGGGACCTCTGAGGGCCCCCCCATGCCACAGAAGCACGTGGCTGTTAACGCTCTGGAAGGAAGAAATGAATAGACTTGATAGTGTGCACACCACTGGAAGATTTTCAAGGATACTTTTCTCATTTTTAAGCCAGTAAAATTAGAAGTTAGTTTAGGTCAGGAGGTAAAACACCTCAAGAAGCTGCCCCTTTCGTTATGTAATTTACATCTGTCTGAAGGAGGTAGGTAGGCTCATGGGAAAGCAGCTCCAGCCTCACAGAGGCTCCCAGGGAGGGAAAGCACCCAGGCACCCAGGGTTGAGGGAGACTGAGAACCGTGCCACAGGGCTGGGAGGAGATACTAAGCTAGTTGCTGCTCCTTATCAGAACTGCTCTCTGTGAAATATGGGTTCAGGCCAGATGAAGAACATATTTCAAAAATATAA
The DNA here is from genome assembly GCA_011751065.1 of Lasiurus cinereus. Lineage (NCBI taxonomy): Eukaryota > Metazoa > Chordata > Mammalia > Chiroptera > Vespertilionidae > Lasiurus > Lasiurus cinereus. The sequence continues at coordinate 34,297,703 of JAAGEH010000076.1, forward strand.
ACACATATTGGAGAAGCAGTTACACTAATAACTCTCAGGACTGGCTGAAACGGACTCCAAATTGTTCATAAAATTCACTCACTTTAAGACCCTGCGTGCCATACTTCACGTTAAGGGCTTTTTGGGGGATGCTATTCATTTAGCATCTAAGCATGGAGGTATGGAACAAAACAGTGGACACAACCTTAACCAAAAGCCTTACCTTGAGCTCCATCGAGCAGCAACTATAACATACAAACAGCTGTTAAGAACCACTTCAGTAAGCAATCCTGGCCATCAAGGAGCACCGTCTCCAAGTCTCTGAGGCCTCAGTAACTACCTGGTCAGCCCCTTTTGCTAAACAACAGGAACACAAGCAGGCAGCATACAGAGAGTAGCGAAGGACAATGAGAAAAAAGTTTGAGTGATGCCTTTGCCTTGTGAATAATGAACAGTTCAGGAAGGTCAACCCATTACAACTGAAACTGTTTAATTATTAATTATGCACAATCTATGAGCAAAAGGACAAGTTCAGAATGTTTAATGTATGCTAACTTCAACTGGACTCTCTCTGGTATTTGTTATTAGCACTTGTCAGCAAGGTACTCAGGCATAAAAAAAGGCAAGCAGCAGAAAATCAGTGTGTGTGTGTGTGTGTGTGTGTGTGTGTGTGTGTGTACCTGTTCACTCAAAGTGGTGGGGGAGGGGAGGTGGGAAAAGGCAGTCCAATTCCAACCACAGCTGCTACTAGTTCACTTGCAGAGTAAGTGTGCCAATAAGTACACCTTATGACTTTGACAGCTGGCAGACACACCGAACACTCGAAATACAGAAAACATTAATAAGAAAAATGCTTTTGAAATGACTTACTTAAAAAAGAGAGAACTATTTTAAAGGCCAAGTTTTTTGAAACTAGGATGATTATTGGTTTTAAAAGAATCTATATCATTAATGTTCTCACACACACACACACACACGTAGAAATTAATGTCAATTTCTTGGTTATGATATTGTACTATACTATGAACTGTTACCATTGGAAAAAACTGGGTGAAGAGTACACAGGATGTTTCTGTATTACTTCTTACAACTGTATGTGAATCTAAAATGATGTCAAAATAGAAAATTTAAAAGGAAAAAGACAAGGAGCTAGTTTTAAAAACTCTAATGAGGCCCGCATATAAGGAAGAAGCTTGGCAAAATTAGTCAACTGGAACAAAGTTAAGGGGCCTTTACTTAAAAACAAAAAAACACCAAACCTGAGGATTTAATTTTTGCCTTTAATTCATAATTGTAGATGACAATGGAACTTGACGATGATGTAGTGATCAAGTCAGACACAGATAGTACACAGAGAGAAAACTGTATAAAAATGACACAATCACTCATATTATTTAACTTACTGCTTCATTCATTCAACAACTTTCTTGACTACCTGCTATGTTAAAGGCACAGCCTGGCACTGTGAGATGAATGATAATTAACATATATTCTCAAAGAATCTGTGAATTGTTTGGAGGATAAGATGTATACCCCAAAAAATGGCTCTGCAAGATGGAGAAAATGACAAAGGCTGGGCACTTAGGCTGTACTGGGGGTTCATTGCAGTTTGGCTGGTAGGTACCTGAGTTCCGAGAGAAGAGTGATGGGAAAACAAAGTGTAAGTGTTTGGAAGGCTGTGAGACCCCTCTTTGCTCTCCTATATTCTTCCTTCCTTACTCCAGACAACACCTGGGGGTGAAGGGACCTTAACCATCTTAATCTGTGTCCTGTTCCCTTCTCTTTGTGCAAAACAGACATTCCTTCAAATTAAAATTTTATACTTACTAGCAGTAAAACATGAGGATGATAGAAGGGTAACGTCTCAAAACTCTCAGGTGTTGGCATCACTGGTGAATTCTAAGGACAATTGTGCTGTGGTTACATTAAACTAGCTGACAAGTTAAATAAAATATGGCAAGCCTTCTAACTTTTTAAAATAGCCTATTTCTAGACTTCATGGTCTCAAACCATCAAACCAATAGGTCCATCACAGAATCACTTGGAGCCTGACCAGTGTAGAGAATTATGCTCTAACATTTAAAAAATAAACCTTTTAATTCATGTGTATTTTTTTTTTTTTTAGCTTGGCCCAGCAATTCCTGGTCATACGCAAGGGGTTCATACTAATTGAACAGCTCTCTTAGATGGCTTTACTTCTATCCATATTGCCAGGGTTGGAGGTCATTTGTGGTTCCAGTGGCTTTAGGTCAGACAGAATAGCACTTTGCTTTGTGAGATCCCAGACTGGTTTTGGATTCTACATTGTTTACTGCCTTAAATGTCTTAGATAACTGGCAGAGTCCACAGGACAAATTTGCTCTCCACTGGGGAGAAGACCTAGTTTACTGGTATTTGAGGGGAAAAAAAATACACACAAAACCCAAACCCAAAAATAACCTGAACCTCACCTTTAAAGATATCTGCAAAAGCTAATCTACAAACCAAAACCTATCTGTTCAAAGTGCAATTCGAGAGCCTAGTTTAAAATAGGAGTAAACCATAATTATGCATTAGATTTATAAAAATGTAGTCAATGCTTTTTAAAAATACTTACTTAAAAATGTGGCAACTGTTTAAGGGAACAATCAGTATTCTGAAATTATGTGTATATTTGATTTCACAATGCAGACAGAACTGAGCTAATCGGTGGGGTGTTACAGGGAACAGTGCTGGGCTGGGAATGAGGCTTTAAATTTAGGAGTGCTTGCAGGTAGATACCATCAGAAAAGAAAGCCTCTGACCCTCCTCAGCTGGAGACCAGAGAGCCCCCCCTTTTACTCATCCCTTTCCACATCAAGTCCTGAGCAGAGAAAGTGAAAGATGATTCAATTTCCACACTGGGTCGCCCCCTGCTCTGGGTTGCCAGATGTGACAAATTACATGTGTGGGCATTTTGGTGTGAAGTTCTGTCCAGTGGGTCCGAGCTGACAGTAGCAGCTCATTTAACTTGTCTCAGATGGATCTGGAACCAGGGGCAAAAGACCTGAGTTTCTACCAATTTTATAAAATTCCTTGAAAATAGGTAGGTAGAGAACTACCCACCTTATCTTACCCAAAACCCCTAAATCAAGGGAGAACCAGCTGTTAGCTAAGTGAACATTGCAACCAGATGGCTGATAAAAAAACACATTTAAATAAACAGGTCTAAAGTAATCTGTCTCCAGGTAATTGAAATTTGAGATTATAAATATTTTTCCCATTTTCTTTTTCTCCTAACTTTGTTTTAGAAGTTCCTCAGTATTGGGATAAGAGAGAAGGAACCAACTTTGTCATTAATGCCGAAACTAAGCATTCAGTTAGTCTACCAATTTTTTGTCATTTAAAATATTTACTTTTCCTTAGGCATTTCTAAACATATGACAAAGTTCTTGGTGTTTTATAAAATTCTTTGAAAATAGGTAGGTATGCCCGGCAGGTGTGGCTCAGTTGTTGAACATTGACCTATGAACCACGAGGTTGTGGTTCGATTCCTGGTTGGGACACATGCCCAGGTTGCAGGCTCCATCCCCTGTGGTGGATGTGCAGGAGGCAGCTGATCAATGATTCTCTTATTATTGATGTTTTTCTCTCTCTATCCCTCTGCCTTCCTTTCTGAAATCAATAATATATATATATATATATATATATATATTAGGTATCTGTGCATATTTCTAATTATTAGTGTGTATATATCTATCTATCCATCTACACTAATAATGAGAAATATGCAAATTGACCATACCTCCATGACACCCACAGCCAATCAGGAGTGACTATGGCAAAATAATACAACAAAGATGTCAGGTTAATTTGCATATGGTGGGAGTGGCCAGGCGGGGCAGGATGCCTGCTGTGATAGGAAAGGGAGGGAGTGGAGGGAGCTACAGGAGTGGTGCTCCAGCAGGAGCAAAGGCGGAAGGCGGTGGCCAGAGTGAAGGTCTGGGTCCCGGGTGCCAGAGGAAAACTGGTGCTGGCAGCCAGGGGAAGGAAGGCCTATTCTTGCACGAATTTTCATGCAATAGGCCTTTCACTTTCTCTGCTCAGGACTTGATGTGGAAAGGGATGAGTAAAAGGGCGGGCTTTCTGGTCTCCAGCTGAGGAGGGTCAGAGGCTTTCTTTTCTGATGGTATATATATATCTATATATCTATATATCTCTCTATATATCTATATATAAATATCTATATATTTATATCTATCTATATCTATATCTATATCTATAAAGAAAATAGGTAGGTAGAGAACTGGAAAATGCATCAATCATTTGAACCATATTTGCAAAACTGCTACTTTGCTAAAGCTAATGAACATATGCTTTTCTCTATTTATTTTAGGTATCTGTGGTCGTAAGGTTTAGTCCACAGCATTATTTAGAGGTGCCTATATGAACAGTACACATACCCATTCACTTGCACACTAACATCCACATACTCTCCCTTTCCGATGGTGGAGGCAGAGCAGTGGAAAACATGCTTGTCTCACACCGAAGTGATTTCATTTACAAAAGTAAAACCTGCTATTGTCCCCTCTCTCTGTAGCCTCCCAATGCATTTCTATTGCTTTTTCATAAAACACTGCTGCAAATAATCAAGCATGACCATTGACATCCATGAGATTGAGTTTTAGGAACCATTAAATGAGCTCACCCTCGTGGGAAGCCTCCTGCTCAGGCTGGTCTAAAGGTAATTATTCAGCAATTCCTACCTGTGGTTTTACCTTGTCCCTATATAGTGTTTGAATTTCATACACTGGTAAGGTCATTTTTTTTTTCCTCAGGAGAAGTCCAGCTACATGTTTGATCTAGGACCTAAATTATAATGTTAATATACACACTGGTGTTTCACCATGGTAGTAGTATGTGTAGAAGTGCTGATTAAAAGCAATCTTAAAAGTAGATCATGCACTCACTATATTAAAAAAAAAAAGAGGAACATCTACGAGAGAAAAATAACCCTGAACAGATTCCTAAATGAGAGAAATTATTCCTCTTTTCATAGGCAAGGGGTCAACATTGAAACATCTGAATTACATCCATGCACTGTTCAAGGGCAAGCACCTGGCAGGTCCGTGGCCTGAAAAATCAACAAGCCATAACACTATCAAGTCAGACTCTGAGACTCAATGATAGCCAAAGTCCACATCACCACTGTATGTCCCCCTGGATGTTCACTCGACTGTTAGTTAAAATAATTACTGCCATTCACCACCTGCACTGCAAGCTACGAATAAGAGAAAAACAGAACTTCCAGTGGCGATAGAAGTGTTGGCGGTATTTGCTTATACATTTTTATAAACAAACTCGAGGGCTATGTCAGCAGGACTCAAAGGCTGAGAATTATATGTGAAACTGTGCCTTACCTGGTTCCATACAATAAACACAGAGAGAAGGGAATTTCAAGCTGGCTAAAGGAGATACTGCATCAGTTTAAAATTAGTGTGAGAGGAACAAAGAGAGGGAGAGAGCGGGAAGGGAGGGAGAGGAAGTGGAAAAAAAAATAGAACTACATACTGTGAAATGAACAAGTTCAGTTAGAATGTTCATCAGGATTTGGAAAATCATAATGCCATCTGCTACTCTGGACCTCAGAACATCAGGAATCTCACGGGCCCAGACGCTTCCATTTCCAGGAGGAAGGAAGGAACTTACTCCCTGGAATGCTGCCCCTGTTCTGGAATGAAGGCAACACCCCAGCCCACCCGTTTGGAATCTTTTTTGAGAACATCCGCACTGCTCACAGATGGGTTTTCCCTGGTTTAGGGAAAATTAACGGTAGGCAAAATGATTACAGCGACTAGGCAGCGAGGCAGTGAGGCAGAGCAGTGCCCCAGCCTGAGCTGCTGCGTAACTGACCCTGGCATCCAACTTGGGCTCAGGGTGTGTAGGTCCCATCATGGTGGATTAAATGAGCATTGTCCTACGGCTGGATAAGACTTCACAATAGAGCAACACATGTTAAATGACAGCAGCCAAAACTGGCCCCACTAGGCAACTGCCCATTCACAGAATGCTATTCACAGGCCTCCACCAACACAAAATTAATTCATTAATAATACATCAGGCTTCACGGACAATTCAAAGAAAACAACACAAAGCTACTTGTTCAACGATTGTTTAAAGATGCAGAATTTTTCCTGGTTTAAGAAAACTAAATCTAATTGCCTTACTGAAATAAAAATCATAGGGATGTTTATGCTAATATTTTGCTTAGTAAAAAAAGAAAAAATGGAGAAAATCTATTGACTGAACTCATTTACTGACACTAGGAAATAACAGAAAGGTAGATTTTTTTTCAATAGTACCTAATAAAATCTGATAACTGTATTTAAAAAATTAAATTTTCCCACTTTAAGTGACTTGATATATCTTCTAGATTCAGGAAAAATTTTGCTTTTAACTCATTTCTTCTGTTATATTTTTAAAACTCACTCTCTTTCTTCCTCCTCCCTCCCAACAACTCATAAATATGAATTAAATATAATTATAAATGAACAGAACATTAACTTTTGGATTACTGCTGTGTTTTGGTAGAATGTTAATGTCATTTCTAAAGAAACAGTTATTACCAATAGAAAAAGTAATTACTAAAGAAATCATGGCCTTAATGCTAACCTATTTTCAATCTTCAAACCAGCCAAATTGCATTAATTTAAACATACTGGACTTTTCAAAGGAGGTATTAGATTTCTAAAGGTTGCCTTACATAAAAGAGGAATATCGGTTTTCAGGCTCCCTATTATATATTCCAACACTATGAGACACAGGTCTAGCTAATATCACTGGAGGACAAGACTATTGTGTATCCACTTGGATTAACTTACCAAGTTTCTAATGCCTCAGTCATTAACTCATATAAGTTGCAAACATCATGAAATCCCATATCATCAATACCTATTTGTGTGAGTGGTTAGAGCACTAGTCACTGTGGTCAGAAGCTCTGGACCTGTTCAGGTCTTTGGAGAGCTCAGGCCAGTAAGTTTTGTCTCACTTTACAACCTGCAGTTATGTGTCGTGAAAGAAACAGGATATTCTTAGGCTGCTGGGAACAGGAGAGATGGGGGCTGGTGTTTTTTTTATTTTCTAACTTCAGAGGCCAGAATTACGGCCAAGTCCCTTAGGCAAAAAAAAATGAATGGATATTACTCCCTAGAGTAGGTTAATACCTTTTGAATCCCAGGGAGGTATTATTAGGCAACCACTCTCATGCCCCCACACCCCACCTTAGAGAGCACCTGCTATGTTCACAGCCCAGTAGTTTCTCAGTTAACCAGACCTCTGGCCAGGAAGAATGATTCTGCATGAATTCATTTTTTAAGACAATAGTGCTTCAAGAGCCTAATCTTTTATATATATAAATTTTCCTAAAAGAAGTCAAGCTCCTCCCTGCTAACTTAAACTGAATATGCAGAATGGAACTCAATTTTTTCTTAAAGATATGAAGTCATCCTGACAGACAGTGAAACTGAATTGTGTTGCCCTCAGGGCATGTCTGCAATGCTTTCTGTGTTGTCTTCTTTTATAGCTTTTTAAATAATCTCTCCCTTTGATGCCAAAATGTTCAGCTGTCACTTCCTGCTGCCATCAAGGTCAATTATAATACAGTAGAAAGAGCCCCACTGTCACTCAGTTTCCTCATCTGTAAAATGGAGTGTGTGGGAAAGCAACATGACATGAGGAAACCTAGGGGAAACATTTTGTGAACCATAAAAGCTAGAGCTAGACTTCTGAATTCTGATAAAGGACCACATAGACTAAGTGCCTCCTTGTCATCTTCTACTACTTTTTGGATTTGTTTTTCTGGGGGTCTTGAAAAAACAAGTAGTAAGTTCTTACAATTGCACATAAATTTCATTTTACTGTATATTACATGTAGCGCTAGGGAAACAGAAATGAAAAGCTCAGGAACTTAAGAGTCTAGTTGACAAATTTCTTATAACTGGCTCTGAAACATGTATTTACACAGTTTATTATTATCATTATTTTTTAATTAAAAATTTTAAAATATATTTTTATTGATTTCAGAGAGGAAGGAAGAGGGAGAGATAGAAACATCAACGATGACAGTGAATCACTGATTGGCTGCCTCCTGCATACCCCCAACCAGGGATCGAGCTTGCAACCCGAACATGTGCCCTACACCAGAATTGAACCTTGGACCCTTCAGTCTACAGGCCGACGCTCTATCTGGTGAGCCAAACTAGCTAGGGCTATTATTATTTTTTAAAGTTTTTATTGAGAGAAAGGGAGTGGGAGAGAAAAATAGAAACTACAATGATGAGAATCATTGATTGGCTGCCTCCTGCAAGCCTCCTACTGGGGATTGAGCCTGCAATCTGGCCATGTGCCCTTAACCAGAATCGAACCTGGGACCCTTCAGTCCACAGGCCGACGCTCTATCTATTGAGCCAAACTGGCTAGGGCTATTATTATTTTTTAAAGTTTTTGTTGAGAGAAAGGGAGTGGGAGAGAGAAATCATTGATTAGCTGCCTCCTGCAAGCCTCCTACTGGGGATCGAGCCTGCAACCTTGACCAGAATCAAACCCAGGACCTTTCAGTCTGCAGGCCAACACTCTATCTACTGAACCAAACCGGCTAGGACTAATAAAGTTTTGAATGACATACTGGGTGCTCTCCTATGAATAAAATGCTAATCATCTCCTTCCTATGAAGTGCATAAGTGCCCCAGCTCAGTGAGGGCCTGACTGTGACACCTTGTCTCCACTCTCCCCTTCAAACAATTTCTCACCAAATCCAGCTTATTTCTAGTTCTCAAATAATTTTCAAATGTGTTAAAGCTGTCCTAATTAAAGCCCTCAGAAGTTCTGATCAGATCTATGGATTCCTAACTGTCCTTCCCAATAATTCATCTTCCACAATCCTGTTAGATTTTTCTAAAACTAACTCTGGCTCTGTTATCCTCTGCTTAAAACTTTCAGGCCTTACCACCCCCCAGATATGCCTAAGACACAGTGTGTAATGTTCCTTTGAAATGTGGCCCTTACCTCATCAACTAATACTTTGCCAAGCATTGTAGCCACAGTAAATTCCTGCAGGAGCTTTGAGTGTCTCTGAGGATAACTCCTACTGGTCCTTTGGGCTTCCCTTCTCTGTAGAGCCCTCTGGTACATTATCATTTTCTCCATTATTAGCTCTCTTCTTTGTGTTTTCCAAGTATCTTGCCCATAATTTTATTACAGAATTTATATAGCTGCCAATATCCATTTATATAAGTGGGTAAAATGACAGCCACCATGCTCCTTTGAGATCTCAGGCCACCAAGTCTCATAACACCTAAAGCACCTGCAGTTTAGTTTAAAGTGATCTAGTAGATAATGACTGTTTACTGGTCTGCAGCTCTGACTAGAACAGAAACTGTTTAGTAGCAGTAATTGCAACTTATTCATTCCCTATTTCCAATATCTAGATCTGGGATGAATACAGGTCGACAGAATGATTATTTGGGCTATAATCAGAGGTTTTTAAAACTATAATCTATGGAATTCTAAGCACTTTTATGTGGGAACCAGGGGTGCGGTGCAGATAAAGTGGAGATATAAGCCTGCCACCCTCTGATCAAACTAGCAGCCAAAGTAAATTTAGGGCTTTAAAACCCCCAAAAATATATTTTAAAAAATTTGTACGACAAAGGACACCATAAAAAAGTGAATAGAAAATCAATAAAATGGGAGAAAACAAAAAACAAAACATAGTTTAGTATCCTGAATATATAAAAGAAATCTTACAGCTCAATAATTAAAAGACAAATAGGAGAAATCAAGATGGTGGCATAGGTAAACACCTGAATTTTCTGCCTCGCACATCCACTTCAAAACTCCAACTAAAAGGAACCAAGATGATGGCATAAGGTATACACCAGTACATGCTGCCTCTCACAACCACACCAAAACTACAACTAATAGACAAAATGACTATCCTCCAGAACCATGGGAAAGCTGGTGGAGTGCAAGTTCTACAACTAGAAGGAAAGAAAAAAGTGCATTGAGACCTGGTAGGATGTGCAGAGGCTCAGAAAGGCAGAGGTATGGAGACGCACGTGAATTGGGCTGGCGTGTGTTGTTTCTTTCAATTGGGAGGGAGTTACAAGTTCCCAACTGCTCTGAACTCCAGTTTCTGATGAGATTCTGGGGACCCAGACTCATACAGGGAGAAACTGGACTATCTGCCATAAGGTCAGAAAGAGAGGGTGGCTTTCTGGCAGAGGTGCGCACAGAAATCACTGTTTACTGCGCTGGGGCATGGGACACAGGACATGGAAGAGAATGCGGAAACACGGAGATGCAGAGAGGGTTGACGGGCAGCCATCGCTGTTTGCCATGCCCTAGTAATTCCCTGAGACCCCATCCCGCCCAATTTAGAAAACCACCAAGCTGTGTGCAGTGGCTTTTGCATATGAATGGACTGCCCTCTTGCAGCTTAACCTAACAAATTGCAACTGGGTCAGACAACTCCAAAACTTCCAAACTTCAAGCAAAGAGGAGAAATCTGCAAATCTCCCTGTAGCTCCTGCTGGGTGGCCTCAGACAGTAGCTGACTTGCACCTCCTTGGAGATCCAGGAACCAGTGTACCTAGAGCTCAGTGTGAGATGACACCAGATTTCAACTCCTCCCAAACATAAGTGACACACTCAAGAGGCAGACTCGGTGAGCACCAAAGTCCCACTGAAGCAAGTCATGCCCCATAGGGGTGTCTCCAGCATAGCAGTTCTTCCATTATAAACACAGCTAATCCTCACAGTCAATTGGCCTCAGTGTATCATTAGCAATCAAGGCTTAACTACAACAAGACTGTACCCAGCCCACAAAGGGGTGCACCAAGATTGTCCACCTCAGGTTATTGGGGAGACAGAGCTACTAGGCCCTAAGGACAACTAGCACACAAAGCCACTCCATCAACACTGGGAAGCAGCCAAAATGTGGAGACAGAAACATGTCATGAAAGAAATGGAGGAAAGCAAATGACTGGACATAGAATTCAAAACCACATTTATAAGGTTACTCAAGAATCTTCTACAAACTGCAGATAAACTTAGTGAGACCTCTGAGAAACTTAGTGAGACCTTCAAGGATCTTAATGAGAATGGCAAAAAAATAAAATAAAATAAAAAAAGAAAGAAAAGAACTAGTCAGAAATTAAGCATACACAGTCTGAAATAAAGAATGATATACAGAAATCCAACAGCAAACTAGAGGACCCCAAGAATCAAACCAAAGATGTGAAATATGAGGAAGCAAAAAACACCAAATCTGAAAAATGAATAAAAAAATGTGAAGACAGAATAAGGAGCCTCTGGAACAACTTCTATGCCAACGTCAGAATTATGGGGGTGCCAGAAGAAGAGAGAGAGCAAGATTCTGAAAACTTATTTGAAGGAAATAATGACTGAAAACTTTCCCTATTTGGTGAAAGAAATGGACCAGGAAGTGCAGAGAACCCCAAACAAAAGGAATCCAAAGAGGACCACGTCAAGACACATCATAATTAAAATGGCAAGGGCAAAAGACAAAAAGAGAATATTAAAAGCAGCAAGAGAAAAACAGTTAGCAACAAGAAAGTACCCATATGACTGTCAGCTGATTTCTCAACAGAAACTATGCAGGCTAGAAGGGAGTGGCAGGACATACTCAAAGTGATGAATAACAAGAATCTACAACAAAGATTACTCTACCCAGCAAAATTATCATTCAGAATTGAAGGTCAGATAAAGATCTTCACAGACAAGAAAAGCTGAAGGAGTATCACCACCAAACCAGTATTATATGAAATGCTGAAAGGTACTCTTTAAGAAGAGGAAGAAGAAAAAGGTAAAGATAAAAATTATGAACAACAAAGTGATAACAAATACCTATCTACCAACAAGTGAATCTAAAAATCAAGTGAATAAAGAATCTGATGAACAGAATAAACTGGTCAATATAATAGAATCAGGAGCATAGAAAGGGAGTGGACTGACAATTCTCGGGAGGAAGGGAGTATAAGGGGTGAGAGAAAAGATTGAACAAAAATCTTACACTTATGGATGAAGGACAGTGGCGGGGGATAAGGGCATGGGTGGAGGGTGGGAAATCAAGTGGAGGGAAGTTATGGGGGGGAAAAGAGAAATATCTATAATAAACTGAACAATAAAGATTTATTTAAAAAAAACTATAGCTAAAAGACAAAATGATTATCATCCAGAATAATGGGAAGGCTGGCTGAGTGGAAATTCTACAACAAGAAGGAAAGGGAAAAGCTCAGTGAGACTCAGAGGAAGTATGGAGGTGGAGAAGTGAAGTGTGGTTGGTACGGAGGTATGTGCCTGGAAAGGGACTGGCAACTGAGTATACTGTTGTCTTTTTCAACCGGGAGGGAGACACAAGCTCCCAAATGCTCTTAACTCCAGTTCTGGGTGAGACTCTGGGGATCCAGACTCATACAGGGAGAAACTGGACTGTCTGGTATCAGGCTGGAACATGAGGGTGGCCTTCTCTCAGAGGTGCTTGTAGCGATCATTGTTCTTGCATGGTGCTGCGGAACACAGAGACCCAGGAGCCTCTTCTAGGCGGGACTGATGGTCAACCATTGTGGTTTGATCCATCCTGGTGATTCCCTGAGACCCCGTCCCTCCCAATTTAAAACCTCACCCAAGCTGTGCACAGAGGCTTTTGCATATGAATGGACTGGCCTTTTGCAATCTAAAATCACCTAAAAAACTGCAGCTGGTCAGAGAGCCCCAGAACTTCCAAAAGAAGGCCCAAGGCTCCACAGCAGTTTGTATTGCTTCACAGCTGGGCCTCATCTGAGCACCTCCAAAACACAAACCAAAAGGAGGAACCTGCAGATCTCCTTGTAGCTCCTGCTGGGTTGCCTCAGGCAGTCACTGACTTTGCACCTCCTTGGAGATTGAAGAGCCAGTGCACCCAGTGGTCAGAGTGAGACCATCCAGATTACAACTCCTCAGATCCATTAGAGACACACTCAGGGAGCAGACTCAGTAAGCACCAAAGCCCCACTGAAGCAAGTCTTGCCCCATAAAGGTGTCTCCAGCACAGCAGTTCTCCCATTGTAGATACAATGGTCAAGCCAATTAGTCTGGAGGTCAATTCCGCCCAGTTATACCAACAACAATTAAGGCTTAACTACAACAAGACTGTGCACACAGTCCACAAAAGGGTGCATCAAGAGTGTCCACCTCGAGTAACTGGGGAGGCTGAGCCACTGGCCCCTATAGTACACCTAGCACACAAAGCCACTCTATCAACTCAGGGAAGCAGCCAAAATGTGGAGAAAAAAAAAAAACAGGTCACAAGTGAAAGAAATGGAGAAAAGCAAACTACTGGATACAGAGTTCAAAACCACAGTTATAAGGATACTCAAGAATCTTCTAGAAACCTCTTATAAATTTAGTCAGACCCTTCAGGATATGAAAAAGGACCAACTAGAAATGAAGCATACACTGACTGGAATAAAGAATAATATACAGAGATCCAATAGCAGACTAGAGAATCCCAAGAATCAAGTTGAAGATCTGAACTATAAAGAAGCAAAAAACACCCAACTGGAAAAGCAAAAAGAAAAAAGAATCCAAAAATATGAAGATACTGTAAGAAGCCTCTGGGACAACTTCAAGTGTACCAACATCCGAATTATGGGGGTGCCAGAAGAAGAGAGAGAGCAAGATTCTGAAAACCTATTTGAAGAAATGATGACTGAAAACTTCTTCCACCTGGTGAAAGAAATAGATTTACAAGTTCAGGAAGCATAGAGAACCCAAAACAAAAGAAATTCAAAGAGGACCACACCAAGATACATCATAATTAAAATGCCAAGAGCAAAAGACAAAGAGAGAATATTAAAAGCAGCAAGAGAAAAACAGTTAATTACCTACAAGGGAGCACCACACAATTGTCAGCTGATTTCTCCAACAGAAACTATGCAGGCCAGACAGGAATGGCAAGAAATATTCAAAGTGATGAATAGCAAGAACCTACAATCAAGATTACTCTACCCAGCAAAGCTATCATTTAGATTTAAAGGTCAGATAAAGAACTTCATAGATAAGAAAAAGCTAAAGAAGTTCATCACTGCCAAACCAGTATTATATGAAATACTGAAAGGTATTCTTTAAGAAGAGTAAGAAGAAAAAGGTAAAGATAAAAATTATGAACAACAAAGTGAAACAAATAATTATCTATCAACAAGTGAATCTAAAAATCAAGTGAATAAAATATCTGAGGAACAGAATAAACTGGTGAATATAATAGCATCAGGGGCATAGAAATGGAGTGGACTGACAATTCTTGAGCAGAAGAGGGTGTGAGGGGTGAGGGAAGAAACTGGACAAAAATCGTACACCTATGGATGAGGACAGTGGAGGGTGGTGAGGGCAGAGTGTGGAATGGGAACCGGGTGGAAGGGAGCAATGGAGGGAAAAAAGAGGAATAACTAATAATCTGAACAATAAAGATTTATTTAAAAAAATGGCATGTAGGAGAAACCAGATGACGGAACAGATGAACACCTAAACTGCTGTCTCACACAACAATTTCAAAACTATAACTGAAAGACAAAAGGAACATCATCCAGAACCATAGGAAAGCTGGCTAAGTGGAAATTCCATAACTAGAGGGAAAGAGAAAAGCACACTGAAACTCAGAGGAGCTGCAAAAGGCTGAGGTAGGTAGGAGAGGACTGGCGGCTAAGTGCATGGTTGGCTTTCTCAAGTGGGAGGGAGACTGAAGCCCCCGACTGCGCTAAACTCCAGTTCTGGGTTAGACTCTGGGAAACCAGGCTTATTTGGGGGGGGAGGGGATCTGGACTGTCAGGAAAAGAGAAAAGCACACTGAGACCCAGGGAAGCTGTGGAAGGCAGAGGTCTGAAGGCATGTGCGCGTGTGGAGAGGACTGACTGCTGAGTGTGTGGCTGGAATTCTCAAGTGGTAGGGAGACAAAAGCTCCCAACTGCACTGAACTCCAGTTCTGGGTGAGACTCTGGGAACCCAGACTCATTCGGGGAGAAACTGGACTGTCTAGCAGTGGGTGAAACTCAAGGCTGGCTTTCTCTCAGAGGTGCATGCAGTGATTACCGAGGGACACTGAGACCCATGGGTCTCAAAGGGCAGGACTGATGGGAAGCCAAGGCTGTCTGCTCAGCCCTGAGACTCCACCTTATCCAAGTTAAGCACAGAGGCTTTTGCAGTTTTGTAAGTCTTGTCTCATAGGGGTATCTCCCACACAGAAGTTCTCCTAGCATAGACACAGCTGATCCTCACAACCAATTAGCCTGGAGGTCAATTCCTCCCTGTGATAACAATAACAACAAGGCTGTACACAAAATCCACAAAAGAGTGCACCAAGAGTGTCCACTTCAGGTAACTGGGGAGGCTGAGCCACTGCGCCCTATAGGACACCTTGCACACAAAGGTACTCTACCAACTCAGGGAAGCAGCCAAAATGTGGAGAAAAAGAAAAAGGTCACAAATGAAAGAAATGGAGGAAAGCAAACTACCGGATATAGAGTTCAAAACCATGGTTATAAGGTTTTTCAAGAATTTCCTGAAAAAGGCTGATAAATTTTTAAAAAAATATATATATATTTTGTTGATTTTTTACAGAGAGGAAGGGAGAGGGATAGAGAGTTAGAAACATCAATGAGAGAGAGAGACATTGATCAGCTGCCTCTTGCATGCCCCCTACTGGGGATGTGCCTGCAACCAAGGTAAACGCCCTTGAGCGGAATCGAACCTGGGAGCTTTCAGTCCACAGACCGATGCTCTATCCACTAAGCCAAACTGGTTTCGGCAAGGCCGATAAATTTAGTGAGAACCTCGAAGATATGAAAAAGGGGGAACTAGAAATTAAACATACACGGACTGAAATAAAACATATTATACAAATATCCAACAGTAAACTAGAGGATCACAAGAAACAAGTCAAAGATTTGAAATACAAAGAAGCAAAAGATAACCAACCAGAAAAGCCAGGAGAAAAAAAATCCAAAAAAAATGAAGATAGTGTAAGGATCCTCTGGGACAACTTCAAGCATAACAATATCTGAATTATGGGGGTGCCAGAAGAAGAGAGAGAGCAAGAGACTGAAAACCTTTTTGAAGAAATAATGACCGAAAATTTCCCCCACCTGGTGAAAGAAATAGACTTACAGGTCCAGGAAGCACACAGAACCCCAAACAAAGGGAATCAAAGAGGACGACACCAAGACACATCATAATTAAAATGCCAAGAGCAAAAGACAAAGAGAGAATATTAAAAGCAGCAAGAGAAAAACAGTTAATTACCTACAAGGAAGCACCCACACATCTGTCAGCTGATTTCTCAACAGAAACTATGCAGGACAGATGGGAGTGGCAAGAAATATTCAAAGGGATGAATAGCAAGAACATATAACCAAGATTACTCTACCCAGCAAAGCTATCATTCAGAATTGAAGGTCAGATAAAGAGATTCACAGATAAAAAAACCTAAAGGAGTTCATCAACACCAAACCAGTAATGTATGAAATGCTGAAAGGTATTCTTTAAGAAGAGTAAAAAGAAGAAAAAAGTAAAGATAAAAATTATGAACAATCAATACATAAATATCAACAAGTGAATCTAAAAATCAAGTGAATAAAAAATGTGAAGAACAGAATAAACTGGTGAATATAAGGGCATAGAAAGGGAGTGGACTGACAATTCTCGAGGGGAAGGGGAAGTGTGGGGTACAGGAAGGGATTGGACAAAAATCGTACACCTGTGGATGAGGACAGTGGGGGTAAAGGCAGAGGGTGGGGTAGGAATCCGGTGGAGGGGAGCTATGGAGGGAAAAAAGAGGAACAACTGTAATAATCTGAACAATAAAGATTTATTGAATTAAAAAAAATAAAAAAGACAAATAACCTAATTTAAAGATGGACAGATATGAAGAGATATTTCTCCAAGAAGAAATATCTTCAAAATGGTCTATAAAAACATAAAAATGTGATCAACATCATTAATCAAGGAAAATGCATATTACAACCACAATGAGAGACTAGTTCACAACTATTAAGTTGACTGTAATCAAACAGAAAATAAGTGTTGACAAGAATGTGAAGAAATTTGAACACTCATAAATTGCTGGTGGGAATGTAACATGGAACAGTTGCTGTGAAATACAGTTTGGGAGTTTATCAGAGCCAATCGTACAATTTTCATATGGCCTACCAAGAGAATTAAAAATATATGTCCATATAAAAACTTGTACACCAACCTTATTATAATAGCCAAACAGTGGAAACAGCCCAAATGTTCACAGACTGACAACTCATGAACTAAATTTGATTCAGTAGATTAAAACCTATAATAAACCTTGGAAACAACGCTATGTTGAATTCCGCCTAGCACCAGGCGGGAATGTGGTAAATGGAAGAGGTTGAAAGGTAACAGACAACTTCAAAGAGGAGATGCATGTGAGCTGGGCCTTTGAGGTTGCTTAGGCATTCACAAAGTGAAAAAGGGAAGAAGGTCATTCCATGCAGGGGGTGGAGCACAACTAAAGTGTGAAAGTATGGCAGTTTTGAAGACTGACTGACCCCAACGGAGGCTGAAAACAAAATATGGGTGAGAGTCTCAAATGCTGTGCTAAGTTTAGATATTACCTTATATGCAGGGAGATCCCTGGAAGGTTTAATAGGTTGAGATCTGTATTTTTAAAAAGATAATTCTGTGGAGGCTGGGGTTTTAGGAGAAACAAAGCAAGAGAGAAAAGCATAGAAGCTTTTTTTTAAAAAAAATAAATCTTTATTGTTCAGATTATTACAATTGTTCCTCTTTTTGTCCCATAGCTCCCCTCCACCCGGTTCCCACCCCACTCTCTGCCCTTAACCCCCACCTCCACCACACTATCCTCATCCATTGGTATATGATTTTTGTCCAGTCTCTTCCTGTACCCCTAAAATTGTCAGCCCACTCCCTTTCTATGCCCCTGATGCTATTAAGTTCACCAGTTTATTCTGTTCTTCACATTTTTTATTCACTTCAATTTTAGATTCACTTGTTGACAGATATGTATTTGTTGTTCATAATTTTTATCTTTAGCTTTTTCTTCTTCTTCTTCTTAAAGAATACCTTTCAGCATTTCATACAATACTGGCTTGGTGTTGATGAACTCCTTTAGCTTTTTCTTATCTGTGAAGCTCTTTATCTGCCCTTCAATTCTGAATGATAGCTTTGCTGGGTAGAGTAATCTTGGTTGTAAGTTCTTGCTATTCATCACTTTGAATATTTCTTGCCATTCCCTTCTGGCCTGCATAGTTTCTGTGGCGAAATCAGCTGACAATCATATGAGTGCTCCTTTGTAAGTAATTGTTTTTCTCTTGCTGCTTTTAATATTTTCTCTTTGTCTTTTGCTCTTGGCATTTTAATTATGATGGGTCTTGGTGTGGTCCTTTGCATTCCTTTTGTTTGGGGTTCTGTGTGCTTCCTGGACCTGTAAGTCTATTTCTTTCACCAGGTGGGGGAAGTTTTCGGTCATTATTTCTTCAAAAAGGTTTTCAGTCTCTTGTTCTCTCTCTTCTTCTGGCACCCCCATAATTCAGATATTGTTATGCTTGAAGTTGTCCCAGAGGCTCCTTACACTATCTTCATATTTTTGGATTTTTTTCTTCTTGCTTTTCTGGTTGGGTGTCTTTTGCTTCTTTGTATTTCAAATCTTTGACTTTATTCTTGTGATCCTCTTGTCTGCTCTTGGATATTTGTATTATATTTTTTATTTCCGTCAGTGTATGCTTATTTTGTACTTGGTCCTTTTTCATATCCTCGAGGGTGTCACTACATTTATTGGCTTTTTCTAGGCAATTAATGAAAAACCTTATAACCGTGGTTCTGAACTCTATATCCAGTCGTCTGCTTTTCTCCATTTCTGTCATTTGTGACCTTTTTCTTTTTCTCCGCATTTTGGCTGCTTCCCTGAGTTGATAGAGTAGCTTTGTGTGGTAGGTGTCCTATAGGGCCCAGTGGCTTAGCCTCCCCAGTTACCTGAGGTGGACACTCTTGCTACACCCCTTTGTGGGCTGTGTACACAGTCTTATTGTAGTTAAGCCTTGATTGTTGTTGGTATCACTGGGAGGAACTGACCTCCAGGACAATTTGTTGTGAGGATCAGCTGTGTCTATACTGGGAGAACTTCTGTGCTGGAGATATCCTTATAAGGCAAGACTTGCTTCAGTGGGGTTTTGTTGCTCACTCAGTCTGCCCCCTGAGTGTGTGTGTCTCTTATGGATCTGAGGAGTTGTAATCTGGATGGTCTCACTCTGACCACTGGGTGCACTGGCTCTTGGATCTCCAAAGAGATGCTAATTTAGCCTCTGCCTGAGGCTATCCAGCAGGAGCAATGGAGAAATCTGCAGATTTCCTCTTCTTTGTTTGGGTTTTGGACATGCCAAGATGAAGCCCAACTCTGAAACAATGCAAGGTGCTGTGGGGCCTTGGGCCTTTTTTTGGATGTTCTGGGTCTCACTGACTCAGTTGCAGTTTGTTAGGTAAGTTTAGAATTCAACAGACCAGGCCATTCATATGCAAAAGCCGCTGCACTCATCTTGGATGGGGTGGAGTCACAGGTCGGAGCAAACAGCAATGGCTTCCCCTTAGCCCTGCCCTAAGAGGCCTGTGGGTCTCAATATTCCCCAATACTTACTGCAATCACCTGACAGAGAGCTATGCTTGAGTTTTGCCTGTGGACAGACAGTCCAGTTTCTCCCTGTATGAGTCTGGGTCCCCAGAGTCACGCCCGGAGTTGGAGTTCAGAGCATTTGGGAGCTTTTGTCTCCCTCTCACTTGAAGAAGACAGCCGCATCCTCAATTGCCAGCCCTCTCTGGGCGCATGCCTCTGTACCTCTGCCTTTACTTCTTTAGCTCCTCAAAGTCTCAGTGTTCTTTTCTCTTTCCTTCTACTTGTAGAATTTCCACTCAGCCAGTGTTCCTGTGGTTCTGGATGGTGTTCGTTTTGTCTTTTAGTTGTAGTTTTGAAATTGTTGTGTGATGCAGCAGTTCAGGAGTTTACCTACGCCGCCATCTTGGTTTCTGTTGCATAGAAGTTTTTTAATAATGTGGTCACATGCAGATTCTTCCCTCCCTTTTCTTCTGCCTTTCCCACTCTTCAGTTTTCTCATTTGCTTCTTCTTGTCACCCCCTTCTAGAACAAAGATGTTAGCTGCCTCTCAGTTTGCCTGAAATATGTGGAAGTGTCTGTGTGATTACCCGCTAACCTCTTCTCCACTAGGCTGGCAGGTGGGGGTTGGCATCAGACGCTACTTCCTTCCAGCACAGGGCATGTTTGCTGGCTTTTCTAGAAAATAGCAGAGGATCCATGTCTAAGTGAAGAGTCCATGTGAGGCCTCCAGGAATTTAGGTGTTTGGTGGGGTGGATGACTGTCTCCATGCTTGACTCTTTTTAGTACCACTATAATGATGTATAAATACCGGCCAGGCAGAAAAGTAAATGGTGATGGTTCTCTTATGTCTTCATTAAATTTTGTGATTAGAGTCATTAAGAAATTCAGAAGGCACAGACTTTTATAAATGGAGTTTTGTAATGCTGGGCTATTAAATACGTCTTTGGCCAAGAGTCTGTTCGCACTTTGAACCACTTTACTCCTCATCACTGAGGAGCCAAGGGCAACACCCCCACCACCTTCCTTCTCTTCTTGCCTATCCCTCAGCTGGCCACTTCCCTTCCATCCTCCTCCCCACATCCCTACTGTAGCATTCCTGTCAACCCCCCTTTTCCCAGCTACAGACCTTACAGGGAAAGCAAGCATCTTTCTCACTTCCCATACTGGGAACAAACACCCTCTTTTAAGAATTATGACTTGCCATGGCTCTGCCTGTCCATGGCCCACAATCCTGGCAATGTCACAGTGATCTCACCATCTTGATGGTGTCACATCTAATAAATTGTTACCTAGTGTAAGGTCACAAAGATTTACATCTATGTTCCCTTTCAAGGGTTTCACAGTTTTAGCCCTTATATTTGGGTCTTTGATCCATTTTGAGTTAATTTTTTACAAGCTGTTGGGTCCAAATTCATTCCTTGGCATGTAGATATTCAATTTTCCAGTATCATTTTTGAAAAGACCATTGAATGGTCTTGCATCCTCATTGAAAAACAACTGACCATGGATAGATGGGTTAATTTGCAGACTGATAATTCTATTCCATGTTTATCCTATGCCAGTACCACATTATCTTGATCATTATAATTCTGTAGTGAGCTCTGAAATCAAGAAATTTGAATATTCCAACTTTATTCTCTCCCCCCACCCAAGATTGCTTTGACTACTCTAAATCATTTGCATTTTATATTAATTTTGGGATCAGCTCATCCATTTCTGTAAAAAAGCCCACTGGGATTTTGACAGTACTTTCACCAAATCTATAGATCAATTTAGGGAGTACTGCCATTTAACAATATTAATTCTTCCACTCCATGAATGTAGGATAGCTTTTATTTATTTATTTAAAAATATATATTTTTTATTTTTTACAGAAAGGAGAGGGATAGAGAGTCAGAAACATCGATGAGAGACAAACATCAATCAGCTGCCTCTTGCACACCTCCCACTGGGGATATGCCCGCAACCCCTGTACATGCCCTTGACCAGAATCGAACCTGCAACCTTTCAGTCTGCAGGCCAACGCTCTATCCACTGAGCCAAACTGGTTAGGGCTAGGATAGCTTTTAAATTATTTATCTTTAATTTCTATGATGTTTTGTAATTTTCATTGTACAAGTTTTCCAGTTCTTTTGTTAAAAGCATTCTAAGTTTTTGTGTTTTTTTTTAAAAAAAATATTTTATTGATTTTTTTAGAGAGGAAGAAAGAGGGATAGAGACTTAGAAACATCCATGAGACATCAATCAGCCGCCTCCTGCATGCCCCCTACTGAGGATGTGCCCGCAACCAGGATACATGCCCTTGACCGGAATTAAACCCAGGACCTTTCAGTCCGCAGGCCGATGCTCTATCCACTGAGCCAAACTGGTTTTGGCGCATTCCTAAGTTTTATTTTTATTAATGCTATTATAACTTAATTTCTCTTTTGGGTAGTTTATTTTAAATTACTAGTGTATAGAAATAAAAATGATTATTGTGTGTCAATCTTATATACTTCAATCTTAATGAATTGCTAGTTCTTTGGTGTGAATTTTCTATATAAGTCATCAGAAAATATAGTTTTACATCTTCCTCTTCAACCTGCATGCCTTTTCTTTTTCTTGCCTAACTGTCCCAGCTAGAATCTCCAGTACAATGAATAGAAGTGGTGAGAGCAGACATCTTTTCCTTGCTCCCAATCTTAGAGAAAAAATCTTTGTCTTTTACCATTAACTATGATGTTAGTCATAGGTTTTCAGTAGACTCTTTATCAGGTTGTAGAAGTTCCCTTCTCTTCCAAGTTTGTTGAGTGTGTTTATCATGAAAGGATGTTGGTTTTTATCAAGTGTTTTTTCTTTATCTATTGAGGGATTTTTGTCTTTTATTCTATTAATACTAGGGGCCCAGTGCACAAATTTGTGCACCTTGAAAGGAACTGTGCCATGAGGCTGCGGTGGGCACAGGGGTGGGTCTCGGCCCATCCTCCATGCCCGGGCCTGGCCTTCCCTTGTGATTTCAGGGCAGTATATTGTTTCCACATATCTGAGAATTTCTTTCTGTGACTGATTACTTTTGTTTTCTACCACCTGGACTCCTTGGTTTTTTGGCCAGTTGTCCATTTTGTCTCTATACTTTGTGTACAATATTGTCCTTTTTCAAAGCCTTGCTCTGTGTCCATCTTCCTTACAATAGAACAAGAGTTAAACTCTCCATCAGACCTACCAGATGTTTCACACAGAGTGCTCTGCCATGCCGTTCCCAAGACCAAACCCTACTTACTTTCTATCTGCATCAGGGAAGAACAATCAGTATAACTACGAATTATTCAGTTAACATCTTCAGCAATCAAGCCTGTTATTTGTCTGTATGTCTGGCCCAATTATAGGCCATTGCTGACCGCTAAAAGTTTGTGCTTATATTTCAGAACCAATTTGGTATTTTAGAAATCAGACAGTTCTTACTAGGAAATTGACACTTGCATGAGAAGACACTTCTGATTTGGTATAAAACATGGCTTATATGAATTCGCTTTTTACTAGTAAAATGAATAAACTGAAGCATAGATCAGGGAATTGTAAACCCTCCTGTCTCAGGGCTATATAGTATGCACCCTACAATGAAATAATTATTCGTTTACATGTCCATGTCTTTTCTCAGGCTATGGACCACTTTACTGGCAGGTAAAGGGGGAAGTCTCCACCTTCAATCCACTTCAATCCACTGATGGCCCCCACTAGCTGGCTCCAGCCAGCCTGGGATTTGGTATCTCAGGTATCATTGCTGTATTTCTACCTTTCACACCAACAATGTGGCCAGCCTTTTGTTGCCAGCCAAACTGGGAGCCCAAACACTGGGGAGAATGTCAGACAGCTAACGCTGGATTTGGGACTGTATTTCTGCCTTCCTACACTGACTCACAGACTCAGCTTGCAGTTGGCCTGGGTACCTGACTTTGGCTTTGTCCCATGACACCACCTCCTGACTCCCAGATTGGCTCTGACATTCACTTCTGTACACTCCAGGGGTGTGGCTCTTGCCCACTTGGTCTTGCTTTACTTCTTTTTCATGCTTTGCCAGGCTATGCTAGGAGGTAAAGCTGCATCCACATAATAATGGAGCATGTTACACTGGTCTTTGCTTAGCTATTTAAAAAAAATTTTTTTTTTTTATTTATTTCAAAGAGGAAGGGGGAGGGAGAGAGTGAGAAAGAAACACACCCCATAGTGGGGATTGAGCCTGCAACCTATGCTTGTGCCCTTGACTGGAATCAAATCCAGGACCCTTCAGTCCACAGGCCGATGCTCTATCCACTGAGCCAAACCAGCTGAGGTTTCTTGGCTATTTTGTATATGACTCTAAATACATCCATCTTGTTTGAATTATGCTCCCTTAAAGGTGATACTTTTTTTTAAAAAAAATCCTCACCTGAAGATATTTTCCCATTGATTTTTAGAGAGAGTGGAAGGGAGGGAGAAGTGGGGGAGAGAGAAATATCCATGTGAGTGAGAGACATCCATTGGTTGTCTCCCACAGGCTCTCCGACCCAGGGCCGGGGATCAAGCCTGCAACTAAAGTATGTGCCCTTGACTGGGAATTGAACCTGAGACCCTTTGGTCCATAAGCTGACATTCTAATCACTGAGCAAACTGGCTAAGGCTAAAAGTGGTACTTTTTAATCTGACTTTTCTCTAATATAAACACTATATACTTTTATTGACTATCCTATACACTTTTATTGACTAAATCTTCAAATTA
Source organism: Lasiurus cinereus (assembly GCA_011751065.1). Lineage (NCBI taxonomy): Eukaryota > Metazoa > Chordata > Mammalia > Chiroptera > Vespertilionidae > Lasiurus > Lasiurus cinereus. Next base: position 34,322,081 of record JAAGEH010000076.1, read on the forward strand.
ACTCTCCAGCAAGACATATATTGTTGGTGAAGAACTTGTGAACCTGGCAGGTCTGATGCTCAGAGGCCTGGCAGATGAAGAGCAGTGGAGCCCAGGAAGCATGGCCAGCTGTGCATCTGACTGGACAGACCAAGAGTCCCTGGGCACATCCCTAAACAATCCGAGAGGGGAACCTCAGGAAAATCAATTAATTTGGGAGGATTCTGATGGGGATAGGATGCTTTTGGAATCCAAGATGACAGAGATATTGATGAGCTATTAGATCCAGGAGGCCTGTCTGATATTTGAGATAATGGGGGCTCCATTTGTTTCAGGACGATGCCTTCATGCTTGCACTAACATGGCTTATGGCTTGCAGGGGATATATGAATTGACTGTTGCAACCATTAAGGATGTTAGAGCCCCATTCTTACTATTACTGGGATATGTGTACGCATTTGTGTTTTTCCTAGGAGGATCTTTATTTTTTTCCCCCAAATCTCACAACTGGTTATACAGATGTTTAATTGAGAGAAATAATTATGAATTACAATTTTTTTCTTTCAAACTTGCCTATCTGACTCATTTATCGCCTTCATTACAAGTGTTCTAAATATTGTAAAATTAAAGTTAAAAAAATAAACATTGCTAGTAGGCAAGCCCAAGTCTAGAAAAACTCAGTTTTTTAAAAAGTTAATGTTTCTTAATTGAGAGGCTTGTGCACTGTAAGAATGTGAATTCACAGAAAAAAGGAATTTAAAGTCAGAATAAGAAGTAGACAAAGTTGTCTGAGAAAGAATTACAGGCAGATTAACTCCACGAAGGCAAAGGGACAGGGAAACTCCATGGCTTCTTTAACAGGTAGAGCATACCAGTTAAAAGCGCACCAAATTAGGAGTATATTCTGGGGGAAATGCCTAATTAGGAAATTAAAGTTGAACTGTTGACCTAGAGCTTTTGAACACTCTGATATGCTTTGGGTAAATAAAACAAGGAAGAGAAATTTTATCCAACTTCTGTTTGCTATTCAACTCTGACCCTTGCCTACTGAATGACTTCAAATATCTGTTATGGGGAAAAAATGATACCACTTTAATTTCCGGCTCCATCCCCATCTGGCCAGGGAGAGAATAAATTAATATTATCCTGTTTTGTCTGTAGGGCCTCTGATACCCTCGAGGACAAGCCTGTGGGACAGTCTGTTTTGGCAGTGATTCTCAGCAAGAATCAGAAGAGCAAGATTCAGGACAAGGCCAGTTCAAGTAACACAGCTCAGAGCCATACAACACAACTTGCTCCGAGGATGTTGGGCATTGTGCTTCATTAGGAAACAAAATATAAGCTTTCCACACCATTAGGAATGACTTTAGGAGTGAAAGCACATAAGACGATGCCTCACCTCATCAACAATGCACTGTAGAAGCTGGAGAGGCTGCAATGGGAGAGAAGAGGAAAAAAGTATTAGCCTCTATGCAATATCTTTACAGTGGAGTGGAAAGAAAAAATCATTAATGCAATAAAATATAGCAAGATTAATCAACAACAGCAAACTCTTATAAAAACATTGATGCTCAGGATGTTCTATTATTTCTAATGGTACCTAATCTAATACAGGCAGTTAAAGGTTTGCATTTTCCTCAAAATGCAATTTGCTAAGTTTAAAACAAGGCATTCAAGCATGCAAAGGGAGCAGCCATCAGGAAAAAGAAAAGTGAATTTTTTTCTGAAGTCATAAAGCTTACCATTAAAGATCCCTGGTTTTTCTGAATCTGAAAAAAGGCAATATGTAATTAGCATGTCATAATCAAAATGACTCACTTGGACACATTATGATCACTGAGAGAAAATTATTGCATTGCTGGTGGCAATTTGTGGGCATGTGTTAACACAATTTACATAATGAAAATACACAAATGTTAATAGCTCGCTTCTCATTTATAGGCGAAAGTCAGCAGAATGTTAATTTCACACAACACTTTTTAGTACCCTCCAGGTTGTATTAGAATAGAGAGAAAAACCATAATCCATTTCAAAAGGCTGTTTACGATTCAGATATAAATAATGTTTTATATTGCTAGATTGTGAACACTGGGCTTAATGTTGCAATCATTGCTAATGTTATGAAGCTCACTCTTTTTAAATTAAAAACCGATTTATTTAAAATTGAAATTAAATCATAGTCAGAAATTAGAATTTTGGATTCCTGCCAGTGTTTGCTCACAATCCCCTATTTTGTGAAGAAAACTTTAATTATGTGGTTGAAGAATTTGTCTCTAACTCAGGAGTAGGGTGGAAGACTCCACCTTTTCCCAAGTTCCTTCAGCCTGTTTCCAGGGCAGCAATGCTCTCTGGGAAAATCAAATCCATGCAAGTTTCACACAGCTTTTCAGAGGATAAAGTAGAGTAAAGGAAGAAATGCCTGGTCCCGATCAACATTCTAAAGGCAGGCTGCTCACACATCTAGCACTGATAAACCATCTCTATTAGGAAGTTACTAAAAAAAATGACACCGAATTAATAAAACATCCACTGTAATTAAAGTATTAAACACTCTAATGACCCCTCCAAATGCTTGTTCTTATTACAAACTCAATGAAAATGGAGTCCCAGGTACTAAATTTCCTAAGAAGGAAAATTTCAAGAATGAAATGACTGACAGGTCAGTGGTTGCTGCATAACTGAGCTGCAATCAGCTGATAAAATATAGGAAGAACAGTAATAGTCCTCCATACGTTTTTTAAAAAATTTTGTTTAATCCTCACCAGAGGACATGTTTATTTTTATTTAAAAAAAATCTTTATTGTTGAAAGTAAGTCTCCATCTTCCTCCTTCATTGACCTCTTCTAGCCCACCTCCACCCTACACCCTAGGCCTTCACCACCTATTGTCTCTGTCCATGGGTTATGCATATATGCATACAAATTCCTTGGTTGATCTTCTCCCACCCACCCTCCCCTGCCTTCCCTCTGAGATTCCAGTTTATTTCTTGCTTCTATGTCTCTGGATCTATTTTGTTCATCAGTTTATTTTGTTCATTAGATTCCACATGAGTGAGATCATGTGATACTTATCTTTCTCTGGCTGGCTTATTTCACTTAATATAATACTCTCCAGGTCCCTCCATGCTGTCTCAAAAGCGTAAGAGATCCTCCTTTTTTACTGCTGCATAGTATTTCATAGTATAAATGTGCCACAGCTTTTTTATCCCCTCATGTACTGATGGGCACTTGGGCTGTTTCCATATCTTAGCTATTGTAAATTGTGCTGTATGAACATAGGGGTACACAATTATTTCTGACTAGTGTTTCAGGTCTCTTAAGATATATTCCTAGAAGTGGGGTCACTGGGTCAAATGGCAGAGGACATGTTTATCAGTTTTAGAGAGAGTAAGAGAGGGAGGAAGGAGGGAGAGAGAGAGAAACATAGACTGGTTGCCTCTCATATACCACTGAACCCTGGCTGAGAATTGAACCTGTGACCTTTTTGGACGATGCTCCAACTGAGTCACACTGGCCAGGGTCCCCATATGTTCTTTAATGATACCTTGAGGCTGGCAGGAATGACCATTTCTCTTCTATGCTAGGTAATTGGGCCTCTCAGAGGATGGGGCTGCAGGAATAGGCTTTGGTTGTGCTGGGTCTTCTCCAATGCTCTCTTTTCTTCAGAATCTGTATTACACCTGCCTTACAGTCATAATATTGCTTACAAACAATTAGATTTGCATATATATTTTGGGCATGGTCAAGTTGATAAAGTACTGATTTTGGTGTGTCGGTTCTTTTCAACTAGACTGCACGTTTCTCAAGGGCAGAAGCTATGTATTGTCATTTCTTTTGCATCTATAGGGCTGATCAGCAGACCTTTCCACCTAGGGCCTCAGTGTTTAAAAAAGTGCCTTTCTATGTGTTATCTTGACTGAACATGATGCCCACCATTACCCCCTTAACCTTATCACCTCCTCCTTCCCCAAACATCAATTCCCAGAAACTTTTGGCCCAGGCTACCTGGCTCTTAGTCTACTTTAAAAAATAAAAAAAATTCAATTACAGTTGACATTCAATATTGTATTAATTAGTTTTAGGTGTAGTCTTTGTCTACTTAATTTTGTCCTAGTTATTGTTCCTCTATCAATGAGAACTTTCGGATAAAGCTCTGCAAGTAAAGATTTATATTAAAAAGCAAGACAAGGCAGTTAACTACCACCCTAGAGAGGTTAAGGATTTTAGTAACAAGCCACACCTCCTTTAAAAAATCTTGAAAAGCCCAGCTAACTGTGCTTTTATATATGTGTAAGTGCACATCGACACCACACCCTGCCCCCATTCTTGGTAAGATTTATCTACTCCAAGGGGAGAGTTATTTGTAATGAACAAAAAATTAGAAGTCCATTTTGCCCTCAAAGAGAATGTTTTCTACACATTTCCAACAGTCATGGGGATTACAACATTCTTTGAGGAAAACATGCGGCAAACATTCTAAGAGAGATGTTTCAAAATGAATTCAAGAGTGGATTGCGAGATAGTTTTCCCAGTAACCTGAGTGGTAGAAACCAAATGAGTGGAAGGCAGGATGTTTCCATCTAAACTGCTGTCTTGGAGAAGGTCTCCTCCTCCTTGCCTTATTTTGTGGGTTTAATGCATAGTTTAAGACAACTTAAAACTGCACTAATTTAATGCTGGCTCTTTACTACAAGAAAGGGAAAAACAGAAACATCAAAATCTTTTTCCATGATCTTATAACGATTCTGTTTTGCCCAGATTTTTAGAGAGACATTGTTACCAGGTTTTATTACACAGTTCTGATAGTAACATATTATTAGGAAATCATCTTCATAAATTTTGTATTAAGGTAGCAGTGCCAGCACCTGAAATTGATTCAAAATGTTTAAGATACTCAATTACTTTTTAACACTGTTACACAATGCGGTGACTTATATCTTCTATTTCCCAAGAATTTGATGATGCAACATCATTGTAATTGATTCATTTTCTCAATTAAATAAAGCTACTGTGCTTTTCTTTATATGAATGCCACATAGACCACAGAGTTAGATGTATTATCTCCTTTCTCTGTCTCAGATATATTGCCTTAAAGGCTATATTCTGTTCCTCTGTTAATTCCACCAGAAAATTTATTGCCACAGTCATATTTTTCAAATTCTGATCTGCTATGTGCTCGACTGTATTTATATTAGGCGTATTTTTCACTGCTAAACTCTTCGTTGTTTACCTTTTTCAAAATCACATTACAGTACAGCGCAGCAACCATAAAACAGATACAAAGTCAGCCTCCAGTCCCTGCCTCTGCTTTGGCACACAGTTCATGAGAAAGTGAAGTCCCCACTTTAACAGCACATTAGAAGTGGTGCTGAGGGTACTTAGTATAAAATGTTAGCTTCCTGAATGCCTCTCTTTATTCCGGGTCTGCCTTCCAAATGCTCAGCTGTGGGAGCAGAGTTCAGAGGAACACAATAACATTGTTAGACCTGATATACTGCCTGCACCGCACAACATATGAAATGCTGTTTATAACCCACTTGTCCAAGTCTACCTTTTTGCTTATACATTTTGCTCACGTTGAGTTTTCTATGTCTAATGTTGGGACAATGAACAGAACAGTAATTGTTCCAGTCTTACCTTTTGCTAATCAGTTTCTAAAACTAGTAGCACTTTGATACACTAATTAGATGAACCTCTTCCCTCTTCCAGGCATAGCTTTTTTCTTTTGCCAGCCCTTAGATCAGTGGTTCTCAACCTTTCTAATGCCGCGACCCTTTAATACAGTTCCTCAGGTTGTGGTGACCCCCAACGATAAAATTATTTTCGTTGCTACTTCATAACTGTAATTTTGCTACCGTTATGAATCGTAATGTAAACATGGTGACCCACAGGTTGAGAACTGCTAGCAGGGTCGCCTAAGACCATCGGAAAACATAGATATTTACATTACAATTCATAACAGTAGCAAAATTAGTTATGAAGTAGCAATGAAAATAATTTTATATTTGGGGGTCACCACAACATGAGAAACTGTATTAAAAGGTCGCGGCACTAGAAAGGTTGAGAACCACTGCCTTAGATTCAGTATTTCAAGTTATACTAACAAGAATTAGTTATGCCTCATTGTGATGTGAGATAGGCCGTTATGTAGTTAAACAGGGAAGAATGACTTCATAACACCCAGGCAAAGTATCAGTTAGGTATCAGGATGTCCCTGCAGTAACATTTATCATGTATTTCTTCATAAGGACCATAGAAATGGCAATTAGAAAAGCTCCCATAAGATGACTTAAGACTTTGGAAAATGAGCCTGGAAAGATTTCCAATGCCAACATTTGCCTGTGGGACTTTTGACTCTGGGGATAAAAAGGAACTCTGGAAGTCTCATATTATGCTCCTATATCTGCAGATGTACTTTTTACAGACAGTGCTAACACTGACTTGATTACCAGCCATTTTACATTATATTTAGAAAGCACAATCAGAAAACTGAAATGAATCCACCTATGTAACTTAAAGAAGACACCAGCTATAGCTTTCATTTTCTCTTTTACTCTCTGAAATTATGGCTTGCCCTGCAGCTATTGTCTGAGAGATTTATGTGTGACCTAGGTCAGATCTTCCAATATCAGTTGACAAATTCTCTCTTTACATATTTACTGCTTTCCAAGCTTGTGTTATTTTTCTCTTAAATAGAAAAAAAAAGAAATATAAAATTAAATCATATGGTTGGACTTTTTAAAGAATATCATTTTTATTTGTTACGCCACTAACATCAATTTTAGCTCTCAGGTTGAACTCTGCTTTACTCTGTTTTAAACTTCACATTTTAAGAACTGTGGCTACATTGCAAAGATTCTCCTTTCAAGTCAGATGCATTAAGCTGAATATTAACAGGGATTAAGGTAAACTGAGACTTTCATATTCTAAATGGGAAGAATGACCTAAAGAATATTTGAAATGGAAGAGGCCTCAGAGATAATCTAGTTCAACCCACTCCTTTTGCTGTCAGGGAAACTGAGGCTTGGAAGGGAGCAGTACCCACAGTCACAGATAGAACCTGGCCTGAAACCGCTGACTCTGCAGGCTGCCTCCTGTGGAGTTAGAAAGACCCCCGGGATTCCAGTCAAGTCCCGTGGCCTCTGAAGCTCCCTCTCTTTCACTGGGCCCAGGGCTCCCGTCTGCATAGTGAAGGGAGGAGATAGAGGCACCCAAAGACTCTTCCATGAGCCTCCCATTCCAGGTGCCATGACTTTTTTTCCCATTTGAGGGAGAACTGGTACCAGATTCAACCTCTTTTTACCTGGCACTGCATGAGGCACTAAAATGTAGGAATGTACCACCTCCAATCCATTATAACTTGCCAAACAAAAGAGAAAAAAAAGTGCCCAAATTTCAAAAAGAGGGGGAAAAAAATCCCTTCCACATGACTGTAAACTGAGTATATACCGCTTTGTACCACTAATGTAAAGTAAGAGTTCCCAAAAAAGGACTGTTTTGGAAAAAGGAACAGAACTGAATTTACTCTGGTTATCTACAAATGGAAATTTTGGCATTTTTAGATACTGATTATGAGACAGGACAAACAAATACTATACTTTATTTCTAATAATACAAAATTAACAAGTATATATATAATTCACTAGTGCCATCCTATCTCCGGTCCAGCCTCTTACATTGTTCAAGTTCTTATCACGTCTGTGAGACTATTAGGGTATTTTTATAGTACAAAACAAAAAACTAAGTCATAACACATTTAAATAAAAAAAAGACTCAAATTATAAATAAGTCATAAGAAGGTTTAAAAGAGAGCTACTCACTAGGTAGGGTATAAGAAAGTCACTATGATTCCCACATCCTAAGATCCACTTGGACGCCTTCTCTCTTTCTCCCTCCCCCTCAAACTCCAGCTGGGGTGCTGCACTCAGGAGTGACCAGGTTTGAAAAGCTAAAATGAGGTAGCCCTGAACTTAACACACAGCTGGGTGGGAGAGAAAAGCTCTAAGATGCCTAGAGGAGGGCAGCACTCCGATGGGACCATAAATCAGATCACTTGGCTCTGTGGCTTCCTGCGTTCAAGGACAATCCATTTTACAGGAAACACTCCTCGGGAGCACCAAGGTCTGGAGAATGATTCATTCGCGGGGTCTGCAGTCAGGGAGCGGGAAAGGGGTCCCGACTGCCAGTCTACTCCTTTCATCTCTTGTGTATTTAAAACTGACGTAGCTCATGTCCTATTTTACACAGGTGTACAGGAGCCACAGGCAAGCATCTTCTGGGCAAATGTAAGTTTTAATATTTAAAATACAAATTTTGTGAGAAAAGCAGGACCTAGAACCACCATTCAAAATGATCACTGTGAATTACAAAATTAACCTTTTCTCTAATGGTACAAGTAATCCATTAAGCACTTTCCATAAAAAGAAGATTTTAGACATCTCCTCTATCAAAACCTTTTCTTTTCTTAGTTCCAAAAAGGTGGACTTATTTCAAATCTAGTTCACCAGTTATGTGTGTGATGGCGAGAGTGGGGGAGGTGTTTTTTCAGAGAAAGGCTAGTTAACCATTCCACTCTTCACGGTCAAATAAATGTGCTATAGCAAAAGTTTTTTAAAAAATGAGTTTGTCTGAAAGGGCTTTTCTGGAGTTAACACTTAGTGTATCCCTATTAGCTTAAATCCTCCAGAGGCATTAGAATCTAGAACAATGTTAGAAATCATGTTGTCCAATTTCTTGCCCCATAAAGAAATTCAGGTTGTAACCTTCCTAACAGACTGGCATATTGCCTTTGGCTAGAAGACATCCAATGGTGGGATTCCAATGATTCTATCTAGGGTAGCTTAAATTGTTAGAAAGTTCTTTCTCGTTTTGAGTCCAAATATGTCTTACTTTAAGATGTACCCATGGTCGGGAGCTATAGTGATTAAGTCTAATGACAACACTTCACATATTTGAAGATAACTGTCTTGTCTTTATAATGTTTTCTTGTAAATGAAATTCAAAATAGATTTAAAGAAGTCATGGATCTAGAATAAATGGAATGAAGTTTGATTTCTGTTTCAGAGTTTGAACCTCTCTTATCTTGATATAGATAAGTCAAGTTTCAATAAATTCCCAGAGAGTCCTGGGGAAATGGTGATGAGAAAGGCTGCTGAAGATGTAGAAAAGAGAAGAAACTGCTCATACAAGTTATGAAAGAAGCATCCAGTCTTGCACTTTTCAGACTCTGTTTACCAAATATCTCTTAGTTCCTACAATATATTAAATGCTCTTGTGTCTATTTGTACATGTATGTGTTTTTGTGTTAGGGAGTGGACTCTCAACTACTCTGTCCTGTCTTCCCATCATTCTGCAGGTCACTGACCTAGGACACTGCCATCAATTTCCAGATGAGGAAACTGAGCTCTGAGAAGAAATAAGGTCACACAACTAATAAGAAAAACCAGAACTACGGATGAGGGCATGTACTGGGGGGTTGGGAGGGTAATAGGACAAATATATATATATATATAAAACCAGAACTAGAACTCATATTAGCTGTGCATGTGATTGGGTAGAATTCATATACTGACAATTTATGACATTGTGTGTCACCTGCTGCCCCCTGGTCCCCTCTGCCTTGAACCATCGAGTGTTTCCACCTGCCTGGCTACCAAGGAGGTATTGGACTGTCCAAAGAGCAGGGGCTGGACTGAGGCCTTTGGCTGGAACTTTCTCTTGTTTTACTGTATGTTACAAACTAGAACTAGGACTACAGTCAAGGTTTCCTTACGCTCTCTGTAACCTGTTTTTGAACAGAAAACAAGACAAACCTCATTATTCTCTCTCCCCACCACCCTTTAGTCTTTCTTTTCTCATCAGCGCTCCTTTCCTCATAAGACTTTTATTCCTCAGCCTTACTTTCCTTCTATTGATGGCAGTCACCATCTATAGACCCTGACAGTGTATACAGCATAACAGAGTCCACACTTGGTTCTAACTAGATGCCTCAGCTTCCCACAATCCCTTGGTGATGACATCTTGGCTCTGTGCATAAACAGACAACTGCCTACTTTCCTAGCTTCTAGCAGTCCCTGGAACCCTCTTTCCACCTGGTGTGTCCTGGGCAATTTCTAGTCCTAAATCGAATCAGCTCTTTGCTCCTTTTAGGCAACTCATTGATTTTTCAATGAACTTAGCTCATCTGTTTTATTGGCACTAAAAGGGTTGGGTTCTTAGCATCATTAACATTTTAGTTGAGGAAGAATTCCCAACCCCCTAGGCATTAATCCAGAACGGTTAGACATCTCAAAAGTAATCTGTGCTCAAACAAAGCTTGGCCAGGTCTGTCCCCCTTTTAACTTGGATGCCAATGAGCTCCTAGCCCCAAATCTACCCAAGTTTTCTATACTGAATGGTGATAAGTAAAACACTAGAGTACAATAAAAGTTGATGTCTTTGTCTGTTGCTGCTGCTGCTACCTGCTGTTGAAGACCACTTTCCCCCCAGGGATCCATATCCATCAGCAATTACCTGGCAGGCATGGAGCATCCTGGGATAGCAATTTACATCTCTGCAGACACACCAGTTGGAGGCAGTACTTGAGTGGATGGGTGGATAAAATAAGGATGGCTCTGGGTGCCTTATCTCACTTTGTCCCCCACCATGCCTCTTGAGGAAGAGGACAGTCTGACCCTGTTGCTAACTATCTGGTTATCATGAGTGAGCAATTTAATGGTGATGGAGCCCCATTTCTCCCTCTATAAATAAAGGAGTTGGACTAGATCATTGTAAGATCTCTTCACACCCTAAAATTCTGACTCCATGAAGTAGCAGACAGTACCAAAAAAAACCAAAGGGGGGAAAAATGGAAGGTCTCCCAGACCACAGAGCCTAAGAGAAAGAGATGACAAAGTCACAACCTGGAAGCCAACCTGGGCACCAAGTGTATTATTTCAAACTTCAATTCTATTTCTGGGCTAAACTGATTCTTTAAAAATTATAAAAGAATCATGGTTCTCAGCTACTGAACTGAAAGTGGCTGGACTTTGTATATAATTCTATATGCTATGATTGTGATTATAAATGATAAATTGTAACTCAAAAAAAGAAAGGCTGTAAAGGAAGGCTCTATGGGATCAGAAAAGTAATTCATTTTAGTCCTACCTGGTGTGAGACATGGTCATATATTTTCAGAGTTACATAGGTAAATCCCTGAAGTACTTTCTGTTAATATAAATAATACTAATATTACCTTGCTCTTGTTTACCACCTTATATTTTTCAAAGTGCTCTCTTAGGTGTTAGCGTATGTGATCATGACAATTCCATTCCTCCCTCACCCCTAGCAAGTGTGGAGAATATGCTGTAATGTGCCTAGTCAAATTCATAAAGGATGGCAGGGAACCCTTAGTGTAATGTGCCAACTGACCTTAGGGACAGAGATCTCAAAATGCAATGATTTCCAACCTCAGACTGGCTCCCAGTCATCTCAGAGGGATTCATGACATTCTCAAACCCAATTTCATTATCTGGTCTCTGCTACATTTGTCACCTCCATCCTGACATACCACCTCTGTCCTTTATTGTTTTTCCCTTTCCTTTCTGACTTCCCTCTCAGGGTTGCTATAAAAGTTAACTACAGAAATTCCTAAACTGTTAGGGAAATGAAGGTAATGATAGTAGCAGTACCCTACTGAGTTGAAGTACTAGAAAGACACCCAATACAACATGCTGCTTTAGACCTTTGTCTTCTACCAGGTGATTTTCCTTTGGATTAAAATGGTTGGAAAGTGCTTGCCCATCTTTCCAGCCTTAGAGCCCAAGCTCAAGCATCATTCACTCTGTGAAATTCTCATGGCTTCCTGAAATGAGCTGACCTCTTTCTCTTGAGTCCAGAGCATACCACCTCTTATAGGTTCCTTTTACATCAACTCTCCTTTGTCTGTGGTGCCTTACTACTACCAATCCACCCACCACTGGGTAAATAAGAGATCAACCAAAGGACTTGTATGCATGCATATAAGCATAACCAATGAACACAAGACACTAGGGGGTTAGGGTATACCTGGGAGGGGGGGGGTAATGGGAAGATATGTATACATGTAATACTTTAATAAAAAATTTTTGAAAAAAAAATAAGATTCTTTGAAAGTAGGGACCACATTTGTTTCATTTCTGTACGCCCAGTGTGTAGCACTATGTCAGGTAGAATAGATGCTCAATGACAAATATGTTGTTAATTCATAGTTTAGAAGGTGCAATAAAATCAGACCCCGAGGTAATTGCTTAAAAAAGAAAGACAGCCCAGCCAGTGTGGCTCAGTGGATTGAGCACTGACTCATGCACCAGGAGGTCACAGTTGGATTTCCTATCAGGGCACATGCCTGGATTTCAGGCTTGATCCTCAGTACGGGGTGTGAAGGAAGCAGATGATTGATGTTTCCATCTCTCTCTCCTCCCTTCCTCTCTTTCTAAGAAAATCAATAAAAATATATTAAAAAAAAAGAAAAAGAAAAAAGACAGGAATTACTAACCTAGTTGGTTAATTACTATATCTTAACTGGGATATTAATAAGTAACTTATCTTTCATGGAAATTTTCACATTTTTAAGTTACTCACACTTTGGGGATGGTTTATCTTCCATTTCTCTTTATCTTGAAGATATACTAGGAACCTACCTCTTGTATTTGGCATGGACTTAGCAAATAAAATTATCTGACCTCTTGATAGGTATGAGATAAATACTGGGAGCATTTGACATGACAACTAAAAAGGTTCCTGGGAAGAAGCAAATGTGTGTAAGTAAACATTTTCATATCACTTAAATTTCACGCATATTATGGAACATAAACTCTGACTTTATGGTGTAAAATATCAGTATATTTTAAGTGTTTACATCCTAAATAGTGAGGACAAACATAAACAATGAATTAAAACATGGAGGCTAGAAGTTTGTTTAGAAAAAAAAATTGCTTGCATATCGCTCTTTTTGGACTCTTATCAAGTAGAGATGAGCATGTGAAGTTTGGTGTATTACCCACTGCTGTTTTTTATTTACTTTATTTTTTTTATTGAAGACCTCACACCTAAACCTGGATACTTAATAGATTTGCATTAGTAGATAAGATAGTGATATCTATGATCTAAATTTAACATTAACTATAAAACAATGTTAAATTATTAAAATTAGAATTAGTAATAATATATTCTAAGGCTTTTAAAAGATGGATAAAATTTGGAGTAAAAATTCTAGTATTTTAACATTAGCTTTTGTGAAGTGTTCAATATTTTAAAATAGTTTTCATTACATATGCTTTCTACTCTATTATGAGATAAAAATACTCTATCCACAGCACAATTTATTACTACAAAATAAATGAATGCTTAAAAGACAGTGTGTCAATTGAAAGAAAAAACATTAAAATAGCAGGTTTCCAAGCCAAGTTAAACAAAATATTTTCTCTTTGACAAGCTGCTTACATTTAAATGAAAACAGGGCAAATCTGGTCAATAATATGGATTGCATATAATAAAAAGGACCTTAGATCATGTTAATACAAGGATCAGAAGGCAGTAACTTCAATTAAAGCCACCCAATTATTTAGCAAACTTTCAGATACAGCAAATAAATTAATCTGTTTTAAATGAAAGTGCTCAGATAAGTAGCTTGTTGACCTATGAGTAAGTCTCAGCAGCAGCAATCACAGCAAAGCAAGAATCTGCTGAAGCAAGGCAAAGCCCCCTGATCAAACAAATGGTATCAGTAATCAAAAAGCATTTGTAATACCTACTTCCTTGGTTAGTAGCAGGGGGTTCTGAGCAAACAACTTCGTATTTTGATACATAGTGTATAAGGGACGAACACATTTCTCTTACTCATGAACAACAGGGGTATTTTGCTTTTAACCACAGGATATTTTCATTTCTGAACTATCTTGTGAAAAAGGCCAGTCGTTCACTTAAAATCCTCTATTACCCACTTATGTTTAACTTGTATTGGGATTTAAGAATGCCTCTTTATTGAGACGAGCAATATGTCATCATTTTGTTCAGCTAACAGGCCTGACAGACCCTGTCTCCTTGAGTTAAAGAACAGCAGATCTCTATTTCGTACATTGGTGGCAAAAGCTGGCAGGATAAATTAGAATTAGCCAATTGGTAGTAAAGGTTTTTAATCCTAAAGATGTAGACTCACCTTTTACCTTAGTCTTAATTATTCTACTTGCCCAGATGGTGGTATGTTTTTTCAACAAAAGTGACCTCTATATATTGCAACAATTTATTTGAATGCCATTCTTAGTATTTTTAACAAATAACATCACTATTCACTCTCTCTCTTATGTTTTTGATTCCTTTTACTACTTATCATCTTCTTTATTTGAAACAGATTTTTAACAGATAATCTTGGTCTTACAACAATATCTTGCTTGCATTTTATTCAAATAATTCTTAAAAACAGCTTAAAAAGCCGTTTGGAATAACATCAAGCTTGCCATCAATCAAACGAAAAAATTCCGCTGGCGGTTGTATAAACATCAGATCAAGTCTGATGTCTTCAAGGATTTCAGAGTGAACCATAAAAAACTCCATTAACTTCTGACAAAGAATGCAAATTAATCACAACATGGGGTGAAATGAAATTAAAGGCTCTTTTCTAATCAATGACAAGGCAGGATGAAATATTTGTTACTCTCTCTGCACCCAGACTGCCTAGGATGTTTGCACTTCCTTTGCAAAGCCCCAAATGTAAGGTGTGAGTACAGATTCACCCACAGTCGCTGCTTAGCCCTCCCATCACCCCCCCAGAGCTATCTGCTTACAAGTCGTGGAGATTTACAAAACACACTAATCATCTGAATCTCAGGTGCATCCAATTTGTTATTCACACTCTCCCATGCCAGTGAAAAGCCTGGCGCAGACAGATGCACCAGGAACCCTAAATGACAGTTTGGCCTCCGGAAGTATGATCACTACAGCAAAATCTAGTACAGCCTCCAGGTGAAATGTCTGGAGCTCCATATGGAGCAGGGAAAATTAACAACAAGATGAAAATCACTGCAGCAGCGGGGAGTCGGAATTTTTGAAAAAAAAAAATTTAAAGATGAAGAAAGAGAAGTAATAAATTAATGGGGTGTGAAAACATTCAAAGCTTTACAATACCAGGGGCACTATTTGCTCAGATTTTTTTTTTTCCTTTTTTTAACTTCAGGTCATTTTGATGTAATTTATTAACCAAGATCAGGAAATATTGCCAAAAGAAGAACAAGATTTTTATACATGCAGAAGTACTTTAAATACATTTGTATCTGTATTATCTTACTTTTCTGTGGCATCTTGCTTACCAAATTTCCAAATGCCAAAGCTGGTGCATCCCCTGAGAAGTCTCCTTAATGGATTTACTATCATCCTAATGCAGAAAACTACTGTAAAGTTTGAATAAGGAATGATGATTTTTAGCATGCAATCTTTTTTATTTCTCCTAAATTATGGTGTCATTAAACAAACCATTGCCCACCATCATGTTTTTTAAGTCAACTGAATTCAGATCTACATGATTAACTATACACAGCTCCAGTCCTTGTCCAGACCTGCATATCTTACCAGATTACTATTAAAGCTAAATTGTTCTAGAAATTGAGATACTCTCCGTTTGCAAGATGCTTTAAACACAATTTTTCATTGTCCTATTGCAGAATAAGCTTCCCAGGCACCCAGAACTGAATGGTCCTGGGGTCAGTTGGAGCTCTGGGGCCCTCTGATCATCCTGTCACTCTGCTAAACACATGGTAAGAAAGCAAAAGGGCTTTAGGGAAAGGTCTTGTCATCGCTTATGATGGCACACCCCTCCCATGTTCAGCACTTTTCATCTACACAAGAGGCCTCTCTAGGGCAGAGAAGACAAACTAAGAGAAGTGAAAGGCTTGGTGGGACTGAGGCGAAGAGGAGTGGTACAAATAGCCGACCAAGTTCAGAGTACACAGAGCCAGTCATTCCGTCTGCTGCCTGCAAATCCTAGTCCCAACTGTACCCATTCATCACTGAGGCAATGGGTGTTGCCTTTCTGAACCTGTCTGCTCTCCTGGAGTCAGGAAGTAATGGTCCCTGCCGGCCGGATACGCAGCCAGTCAGATAACAGAAAGTGTGTGGACTTCATGTGGGAAGGTGCTAGATGAATCTAAGACATCACCATTCCTAGTATAAGCTACAGTAATAAGACTGTATTTTTAGTGGCTCTTTGCCCTTTTTTTCTATAGCATCCTGCACTGTATGCCAATGAAGCTATGCAACTTTAAGTCCAAAGGTAACGAAAATGGATAGTATTTTCAAATACCAAATAAAAACCCAATCTACGAAACAATGAAATTCATATAAAATGATTATTTTAACAAAAATAGTCTTTTAACCTTTATGTGGGTCCCACTGACTCTCCTAGATATCTTGCCAGCACCCCTCCCTTGGCTGCATCCCCACTGGGTATACATGGTGTCACCGTCACCAGCAGGAAGAGGCGCTGCTAATGACGCTGTCAGCAGCACTGACGCTGGGCTGGGGGAAGGAAGAGTCTGAAGCCACCTCTCCTCCCCACTTTCACCTCTGCTCAGTGGATGCTGGGCACCAGAGTGGCTGGCAGGTTGCTGAGCACATCCTTTTGCAACCTTCAGATTGACGATTAGAAGTTGTTTGTGTTACAGCCCAACATCAAGGCCAGTGGGGTGGCCCTTTGTACTTTTCTGAGTGGTTTTATATCCATCTCATTTGATCTGCAGACTTCCTTTAATCAGATAGGAAAGGGGTGACAAATGGGAGGCAGTCCCCAGCTCGATAAATAGAACGCTGCTTTGACTCTATGGCTGCTTTGGAAAGAAGTGAGTTTCCTATCTCTGGGGGTATTCAAGCACAGTGTGGATGTTTGCTTTTCAGGTGTTGTAGAGAGGTTTGATTCAATGATATCTAAGATCCCTTCCAATCCTGAGACTACTCCATTTGGGATCCAACGGCACCAAACCACCTGCAGCTCCTTAGTGAGAAACCATTTATGAGGGGAGGCTATCTCAGAGTGGTTGGGAGTTCCAATGAGGTAATACGGGCTAAAGAGAAGGTATTATTGAATAATCCAGTCTCCGTGACACTACAAAAATAAACACTTTTCTTCAAGTGCTGTGAGGGCAAAAGAGAGGGGGCACAAAAGGAATTTATCAAGTACTCTTTCCCAAAGCTTGTAAAATAAATACCAACTCTATCCAAAGTCATTCTGTTGAAAAATCTGGAAAATAGGCCTGATGGTATCAAAGCTGCTTCTATTATTTGAAGCAAAAGTCCTAATTTGGTGGCAATATTCTACTGTGATTCAAGGAGCACAATTCCCGCCCCCAACACCCCCCCCCCCAACTGTGGCATAAAGGTTATTGCTAACTAAGGAGTTCAGCACATTAGAATTTTCCAACTTCCACTTGACTGATCAAGTAAACATATACTTACTTAGACATTCGGAAAACGGTTTTGCAAGGGTATACAGCCTCCTCCCAACTCTGACCAGAGCCTTCAAATGCTTCATTGGTCACATGCAATGGCAACCCGTTTCTTAGACCTATCGCCCAGTCTCACCGATTAATTACTGGAGACATTTGGTATCTCAAGAGCTACATTCTCAATCTTTGGCATATTTATTAGATTACTTACACGTTTTCTACTACAACTTGTCTGAGATAGTGTATATGACCTCTTGTCTTGATTTAGTACAACATTTTAGGGGATTTCACAAATTGGCCAAACAGTGAATTGTTTAAAAATTAGTGACATAATAAGAATCTTACCGAGATAAATATTCTAATGAGCTATAAATCCTGAAAATGTGGTTTTAATTTGATGGGCTACCTAGAGCTAAGCAGCTAGCTGTATACACTACAATCTCACTAAATGCGAGCATGCATGCCAACAATCGTGACATTTCAGACTTTCTCTTTAAGGAAAAGGTTATGTTTAAACAAAGAAGCCTATAAATGTGAAAAGTGAGACCAACATTCTTGAACCTAATAGCTTCTCTTCGACTTCTCTAATGGTTTTAACTGTAAAAGAAAAAGAATACAAAACAGACATTTCAGCAAGTGAAGGGTCTTTAAATGTTACACGGGTACCAGGAGAATTTGCTTAAAACCACTT
The DNA here is from genome assembly GCA_011751065.1 of Lasiurus cinereus. NCBI lineage: Eukaryota > Metazoa > Chordata > Mammalia > Chiroptera > Vespertilionidae > Lasiurus > Lasiurus cinereus. Next base: position 34,340,200 of record JAAGEH010000076.1, read on the forward strand.
AAAAAGATGGTAGAGAGAATGAATCCCATCCTATTATTCAATAACCATGTTTGTGATGCATCTGCATAATCTATCCATGCATAAATTAGTATGTGTAATACAACACTTATTTGCATAATAATAGCAAGTTAATAGATGCTTAAAGAGCAGAGACCAACACCACCTTTAAATCAGACATGCCTCCAGGCACTTTGGCCTGTACAGACCAAGATGCCAGAAAAACAGTGAGCAGCAACCAGAGGAAAACAGTCAAACCATTCATTTTTCATCCCTCTAGACATTTCACTTATTCTCCACATTCACTGGGGAATCATTTTCAAACCACAAAATAGATTTATATTTTAAGTGCTAGCACTCATCTTTAATAAAAATCTTAAAGAAATTGAAAGGTTATCACCAGCAATGGTAATATCATGGATAGTTTGTTTTTTTTAGAAATGTGAATAGAAAAGGACATAATTTAAAAAAATATGTTCAAAATCATACCCACATGAAATTGGGGGGTCCACCTATTTGCTTAACAACAATAAGGACCTATTTAGATATTTTTATCTTTCATCTCAATCCTTTAATTCAAATAATTTTAATGAATCCAAAAGCTCAAGAAAAGGCTGTGCTTCTCCCCAACCTCAAAATAAGCATGTGGTACTGGGTTAGGATAAGGGAAAACATTACCAATGTCACACAAAGGAAGAGCACAATGATAGCTTTCAACCTTTAACAAAGAAAAAAAATCTGGAGTTTAAAAAAAATCAAAAATCAATAGAGACTTCTAAATGACTCCTTTAAGATATCACTTTTCAATTTAACAGGACAGATTTATTTGTATGTGGCTCCAATGTTCACAATTGCTCCCCGCACCTTCATACATAGGAATGAATGTCACAGTGGCAAACGGCAGTAATGAACAATCTTACCTGAGGATATGGAAACCTCCCAAGAGCAAGCTGGGAAAGGAAATAATATTTGTCTAGTTATAGATTTGCATGCAGGGCAGATCTCCTTAAGACAGACAAGTGTTAAATTTCAGAAATGCATCTAGCAAATATAAAAAGCTCAAAACCGCAAAAGCACGAACTGAATTATTATTGTAATTACATTGAATTATATTTAGAATGAACATTTTCAATGGACAATGTTATATCCCCAATAAAATATTCAAATTTTAACAACAAAACATTATCCTTACTGGATGAAAGAAGGTCTATAGATTAGCCAAACAACATATATGCATAACACATAGTCACAGACACAGGGTGATGATGGCCAAAGGGAATGGGGGAGAGGGCGGCTGGGGCAAGGCAGAAGGGGGAGCAGGGGCTAGGTAGAGGTGGGCAAAGGGGGGATATGGGGACATCTGTAATAGCATCAACAACAAAAATAAAGTTAAAAAATAATCAGCATGGGAACAAAAATTGGATGCAGAATAAGATCTTATTAAGTTATCAAAGTGTTTATTTCAATGAGCATTTTGAATGGCATAAAATTATCCTTATTGGTTTCTCTTAGGAAAATTCTCAGCTATATGGGCATTATTCATATTTAGATGTGTGTGACAGTTTCTTCAAAACACAGATACAAAACTATAGAAAGAAAGAAACTATGGGCTTTTCTTCTTGTAAAAGGGAAACACCTAATTGTTTCTAACCCAGAGCTCTTAGAGTTTTAATTGCAAGTATACAGATAGGCAGGATTGTAGGAAATGGAAAAGTAAATATGAAATAGAAAACTTTGCCATTATTTTATTTGTTAGTTTTTTCATCCATTTTCTATCCACAGTTAGAAGAGCTACTTCTAGTGGGAAAATGGCCAGTTGACGCTGAAATCGGAATTACAGGTCTAAGTGTAACACTGTGAAAGTGAATCCTTAGAGCCTCCACAATTTTGCTTGATTTGTAAACTGCTCAGTGTTTCTAGACCAGTCACTTAATTTTGTTTTTTGGATCCTCACCTATAAAAACAAAGTGACTGGACTGGTAGTTACAAGATAAAATTTACCAAAGATATCCTAACTTATTTAAAAAAAAAAATAGTGGCAACATTTTGCACAATGTGGCCCATTCTCAGGCCTAAAATTCTTTATATGTATTTGAAACTACTAAGTAGAATCGCTACATCAGGGAACTTGGAAGCTGGAATGGATCTAAGAAAGTATCAATCTATTTTACAGATTAGAATCCCAGAGTCCCATTGAAGAAGTCTGCACACAGTTTACCAGAAGCCAAGGAACTGACCCCCAAACCTGCAACTTAACCCAGTGTTCTTTCCGGTGTACAATGCTCTTTTAGATCTTGATAAATTATACATTTATTTAAAAGACAATGACACTGCTAAACATTTTTAAGCTCCTCCTTTTGGAATCACGTTTAGAATCTTTTCAAATAACAGGAAAACACTTACCTCATTTTATTAGAATTGCATCTAACAAAACTGGATGATCAAAAAACTGAGGGGTATAATTTTAAGCCCAATTATAATTACTGCTGTGTGTTTCTAGACCAGCCACTTAATTTTGGTCTTATATAGGTTTCAGGTATTATACAATTCTATAATACATCATTTGTATATTGTATTTTGTGTTCACTACCCCAAGTCAAGTCAAATATTCCATCACCATTTACCCTCCTACTTTTTCTACCTCCTCCCAACTCCCTTTCCCTCTGATAATCAGTATCTGTGTCTGAGTTGCATGCGTGCGTGTGTGTTTTAATGTTTTTATTGATTTTAGAGAGAGGAAAAGAGAGGGAGAGAGAGATAAAAACATCACTTGAGACAATCATTGATTGGGTGCCTCCTGTATACCCCACACTGGGGATTGAGTCTGCAACCTGAGCATGTGCCCTGACCAGGAATCGAACTGTGACCTCCTGGTTCACAGGTGGACACTCAACCATGGAGACTGAGCCATGCCAGCTGGGCTGTGTCTGAGTTTTTTTTTCTCTTTGTTTAATCTCTCCACCTTTTTCACCCAGCCCCCAACTCCTCAGGCCTTCTGAAAGCTGTCAGTATGCTCTCTTTATCTATGAGTCTATTTCTATTTTGTTAGTTTATTTTGTTCGTTAGATTCTACATATAAGTGAAATCATAGAGTATGTTTTCTGAAGGGATTATTTCATTTAATATAATATTCTCCAGGTCCATCCACGCTGTTGCAAAAAGGAAGATTTCCTTTTTTTTTTTTTTTTTTTTTACAGCCAAGTAGCATTCCATTATGTAAAGGTACCACAACTTTTTTTTTATTCTCTCATCTACTGATGGGCACTGGGGCTGCCTCCAAATCTTGGCTATTGTAAATAGTGCTACAACGAACATAGGGTGCACCCAACTCCATTTTCAAAGAATATTTTGTTCCTTACTAAGGATAGACACAAAAGTACTGAGATTAATTTTCAAAGTTCTAAAACTGGTTTGAGCAATAATACTGTTATAGGAAAAAACCATATAGCTATGTAAAGTGACTACTTTGAAAGAGCCAACACTCATTTGGATGTGTGTGTGTATGTATGTATGTATGTATGTATGTATGTATGTACAGTGCACAAATTTGTGCACCTTGAAAGGAAATGTGGGCCACGAGGCTGCAGAGGGCACAGGGGCAGATCTTGGACCATTCTCTGTGCCCCTGCCTAGCCCCTGATCCCCTGCCAGCAGCCCCACTCCTGCTGCCATCACTTCCATGAGCTGATGATGCCAGCCCTGCTTGTACACACTGATGGTGCAATACTAATAGGGGATGCGAGTGGGGCTGGCACCATCAGCGAGTACAAGCACTGGCTGCTCCCCTGATGACCCCTCAAGAGCAGGGGGAAGTGGAGAAGCCCTCAGAGGTGATTGGGGCGGGCAGCTGCTGCTCACACCCACTGAAGCACTGAGAAATCAGGGCTGGTGCCAGGCACCAGGCACCAGCAGTGGGTGCTAGTGGTGGCTCTGTCGCTGGCAACAGGTGTGAGTGGGGCTGGCACCTGTAGCAGGTGTGAGTGCTGGGTGGGACGATGGCATGTGGGAGCAAAGAATTTTTAGTAACTGCCAGAGGCTCATCCCAATAACAGCGACTGGTGCCCTGCCTTGGTCTGGAGTCCCTGTTCACCTGCTCCACCATCAGGCCACAGCCAACACCTGCCATGTTCCATGTTCTGCCACCTGCTGATGACACCCACCATGTTCTGTGTGTGCCCCCTGGTGGTGAGCACATATTATAGGGACCGGCTGTTCAGTTGTTCTGCAGTTCAGTCTATTTTCATATTAGCATTTTATTATATAGGATATGGAATAACTGATACTCTTCATTACCTTGTACTCATTTCTTATATATTCAGAGTTCCTTGACTTTCAAGATATAAAGTTATAATATTTTTTTATTTGCTGGATATCATTAATCCCTTCAAATATACATAACAAAAACATCAAAGATGGGATGAAGGAAAGAGAAAGTGAATATTAACTAAACTCCTTTTGTGTGATTGTGTTTATACTGTTACTAGAGGCCCGGTGCACAAAATCTGTGCATGAGGGGCTGGGTCCCTTCAGCCCAGCCTGGACCCACTCCAATCCGAGATCCTCTCACAATCTGGGACCAATGGCTCCTAACCGTTTATCTACCTGCCTGCCGTAACTGCCCCCCACCAGCCTGACCACCCCTAACTTCCTCCCTGCCGGTCTGGTCGCCCCCAACTGCCCCCGCCGCCAACCTGGTTGCCCCCAACTGTCCCCCCGCCCTGCCAGCCTGGTCATCCCACGTAGCCTGCTGGTCAGTCGTTTGGTTGTCTCTCGCTAACCCCCCTGCCAGCCTGGTCGCCCCACACAGCCTGCTGTTCAGTTATTACTGTGAGGGTGTCATGACCAATTTGCATATTACCCTTTTATTAGTATAGATTACTTAGGAAGGGGAGGCATTCAGTTCTCTACTGTTCCCATTCAACCTCCATCTAATGCAGGCCATTGATTTGCTTTATTTTGTAAAGACAGTGTTTCTGGCTAACGAGAATGTGACCATCAATTCAAGAGGAGTCACTGTGGTCTATTGCAGTGGTGAGTAGGCATTTGAACCATTTTGTACTGAAATGACAGCAGTGACAGCTTTTAATGTCTTACATTTACTCTGTAAGACTCCACCATGCAGGAGAACATAGACAATTCAATGCAGGCTAGTCAGCTGGGAGCCTCTGGGCTTGGGAACAGGCGGCAATGCTTGAACTAGTGAACTCGTCATTCCTGGGACTCCCTTTGCTTTGTGTGCACTTTCCTGACATCCGTGGAATCTCAGTCCCACTTGTCAATGACAGTCCTCAAAGAACTTCTAAGACATCTTGCAGGTCTAACCTCTTTTGAGTCAGAGGACAGAGTGGCTCCTTGTTCTTGACCAGAGCAGCACAACAATCATTTCCTCTCTCATGGTGTCACCACTGGGCTACTACAGCATAGGTCCAGGATTCCAATTCTGCAGCAGTGCAAACTGGGAGCAGCACCAAAGCAGTCATTTTAAGGCCCCAGGAGAGGGAGCTGCCTTCTATGCATGTCCCTGTCCTTCTAGGTTTAATGCAGATGCAGTGTTTAGGTTCCATGCTATTTGTCTTGTGGCAAAATAGAAGAAAATATATAGCCAGGCCCTACAACCCTTTTTATCAAGTTCAATTAGGAGAAGAAGAAAAGAAAAAGGGTTCTTAGCAGATATGACTGCATGAAGAAGAGGCTTTTCATGAGGCTGTCAAAAGTTACAATAAACATGGGGACCCTTACGGGGAAGAGGGAGCACATGTGCTATGACTGAACGTTTCAGAGACAGGAGGACGGGGGCCACTCTGTATCTTTTACCCCTACTGGTCTATTAATCTACTTGCGTTTCCCCAGTTTTTATTGTCAAGGTATTATAAATTAGGAAACTTATAAAAAAGAGTATGTAATCTTCTCTGAAATGGCCTGCAGATATGTCACTGTACTAAATGTGTTTCAGATTTAATGAAGCTTTAATGTCCTTTTTAATTTTGCCTGTTTCTGTATCACCAGGGGTCGGACAAGGCAATCAGCACTCAAGAGGGTGGTTTGGTTTAAAACTAGGAAAAACTCATTTGCTTATGAGTTGCACTGTATTTTCTTAATTAAATTTACTGAGTAAAATGGTTTAAGTTCAGCCAACCAATGACCTTTGTATGTAGATTTAGATTTATAAATAGGTTAACAGTTAAAGAAAAAAAAATCACAACAAAGCAAACAGATTAGGGCTAAGCCAATAGAATTCTATGCTCTCTTTATCATCTTTACAAAAGGAGCATTTAAATATAGGCAGTTTAAGTCCGGTTTAAAAAAACGCATATTGAAAAATGTGGACTCACATAAGCGCCAGCAATTCATCAAAGGACTCTCACATTCTTTTCATTCCCAGGAGTGGACAGGCTCACATGGCAAAAGATTTGGAAAAGCTTTATTTATTTTTAAGGTGGTGGAGGTAGAGCTAAGGGAGGTAGTGGATTCTACTTAATGTTAAATTAAAAGTGCACTTTAATTCCAAACACTTAAGATTCAGCAAACTGCTAAATACTCTGTTCCTTGTGGGAGATTTACAATGTAAAAGGCAGAAAAAGAAAGCTCTGAAAACATTTACCATTTGGGAATATATTTAAATAACAGTAAACCACTAACATTTCACTGTAAAACTAGGATTGTTCCTTAGTGTCATCTTATTGATCTTTGATTTATCTAATGTAATTTATGAAGAACTCTTGTGTTAGTAGCATTTGAGTATGTTTGCAATTTAAATGACAAATGTATGTGTGTGGCTGTGATCATAACATTTGCCAAATACATAATATTGCATGAAAGAAATCTTTGTATGTTACAAAAAGTTAGAATGAAGGTATTTACTTACAAAGCAACAAAATGGCTTCTGTTAGTAATAATAATTATTGCTATTAAGTCATAAAGAGAAAACATACATTGTACCCAGAAAGTAAATGCAGGACACAAATTCAGAAATTCAGGATATGTTCTTAGTGGTAATTTCCCACTTAGAATATCAACAATGTGGGAGTAGTTTTAAACTTACAGTTATGCTGAAGAGCACTGAATTTTTAATTCTTAATTTAGGCATGTTCTATGTTTCTCGGCATAACTGCAAATTGAAAATAAGCATCTTTAACATAGCTGATGATCTAGCTGAAGGAAGACTTTATAGTCTGAGATGTTCAGAAATTTGTTCTTAATTACCCTGTGTACATTTCACACAATTAAATTTCCATCTAAGGATTTTGCATTTAGATTGTGCATTGCAGTTAAACCTTCATTTTATAGAAATGCAGCAGCTACTTTCGAACATTCAGACACAGAGAACCTTTAAAAAATCAGACTTAACTACTGGATTATATAAAATTCCCTAGGTGAGATTTCATCCCAAGACCAATTTTCACAGTTCTAGGGAGAGAGTTTAAATCAACTGAAACTATGCTGGTAAAGAACCATAATAAATATTAAATACCTCAAAATCTACCCTAAGATTTTACTCTTCTTCCCATGTATCAATTTCACTGTCCTCTCACTGAATGGTTTAAAAACAATCCAAAGGATATAACAGCAATTTACCCGTGTAAAAGTGCTTCGGAGGTTAAACTAACAATAAAGAACACAGAAACACAAAGCGTCTTGAAGTAGGGTTTCAATTAAATGTAGAGGATTTAGTAATGCAGGACCAAAAAAAAAAAAAAAAGAGTTACAAATTAATTTAATCTTCTGCCTATAGTTTGCAGCTGCACTCCAAAGTGTCTAGGGCTTAAGAACAAAGCCTTGAAAGGCCTCGGAGTGAGAAGAGCTTCAATTTTTAATGTATAACGCCATTAGCTGATAACTTGTGGAATCTGCAACCCCTGCGGAGGGGCATAAGTGCGAGTAACAGAGACTGATGAAGTGACATATTTGTTCATGTCTAGAACTATAAGGAAGAGGGTTATTACTAACACCATCAGGCCCAACAGAAATATGCCCTAATAACCTTTGGGACCTTCCATGTTATCAGTTCTCACTGTATCAAATATATTAAAATCAAAATCTAATTCACTTTAATTAAAGACAATTAGTTTGTTTTACTATTATTGTTTTAACTTGTATGATATTTTAATACATTGTAAATTAAAGATGCGATAATAAATATAATGAAAGCATCAAATTGTATATAACTTTTCACCCATGCTTGATGAAATCAGCTTATCCCTGGTTTCTATTTAAGGAAATTCAAGGATACCATTATTAAAAGTGGTGCAGAAACATTTTACTCTAAAAAGAATACAGTGGACTATGCATGCCTTTTCCTTACTCAATGTATACTTCTTTTCACATAATACTTTCCTATTAACTCTCAGGATTTCTTTAACACAAACAGAAGTATGGCCCAATGTAGGCAGCAGAAGCTTAATTAATATGCCCAAGGTCATAATGTAGGTTGGTGGCAAAGCTTGTTAGATTACTAGGAACTCTGGACTCTACAGATGTTTGGCAATGGCAAAGGACCCTGCTACAAAGGCCCAGAGATTTCTAGTGCAGTGGGTGAACCACGGCAAATAACTAATTACGTCTGTGCAAAAGGTGCCAAGTGCTCCTGGGAGCTCGAAAGTACCATTTTCTTGGTGCAGAATGAGCCTAAATATGAAGTCCCATTAGGACTGCATCTTAGCATGTGCCAATATTTTAAAAAGAAGTACTCGTCCACAGCAGAGTCCATTGAGGAAAAGAAAATTTATTTTAACTTAAGGAGCCTTAAAAAGAGTAGCACAGTGAAATAATTTAAGCAATACTCCATTATTCAGAAGGCCTTCATTCTAGCCTAAAGACTACTATTAATAATTGGAGAAAAGACAACATTACAAATAAATGTTTCTAATAGTGTTTGTTTTTTTTTAAAGTTAGAAATGGGCATATTACAGTGGACACTTAAATGGGGAGAGGGCAACAGTAATTCACAAGTACAATTGCTTTATTTGTTTCACTGTTAAAAATGATTGCTTGCTGTAGCCTAACCATGAATGCTGAAAAGCATGATACATTGAGGTCTCAACCTGGGCAAACTGTACCTAAACTTACACTTTATTGCAGCTTAGTTCACAATCTTCACCTAATATAGGGTTATATCCCAGTGCAGCAGGAGGATAAATCATCCTGGAATATTACTCCGGCAAAGTTTAGCTGTGACTGGAGCATATGTGCTTTCGAGCCACTGAAGCAAAGGCCCATAAAATACACTAATTACTGGAAGTTATGGTCACTGAGTGATTGATAGCGCTCTGCAAGGCAACTTCCTCATTTTCAGCTCTTCTGACGGGGCTCATCCGCCACACAGCAATTATTAATTCATGACCCACCCCTCAGGCACTGGTACCTTTACTTCTAATTCTCCTGCTACCAAACTATTGCTACAGCTGGACACTGTCTTTCTTCATTTTGATGGCTGGGTAAGGATGATAAAAAGTAGATTTCATGCTAAATGCTATTGTTTGAATCTTTAAACGGTACATGGTCTTTCTAACCCTACTGTTCCAAAACACATAATTCTCCTTCCTGTCCATAATGCTGTTTCACTAGGGTAACTTTCTTTTATTCTTAAAAAAAAAAGTATGCTTATGTGTGTATGTGTGTGTGTGTGTGTAATAAAAACATAATATGCTAATTAGACTGGACAGTTGAACAACCTTCTGGACAAAGCCAGGCTGCAAGGTCCAAGGCAGAGGCAAGCTGCTGTGGTTGTGAGGGCCAAGCCCCTTGCACAAACACATACATACACACTAGAGGCCCGGCCTGCCCCAGGAGCCTTCAGGAGTGGGAGGTGACCCGGTGACCAGGGGAAGGCGACGCCCCATCACAATTCTGCTGCTGCCACTGCCAGCAGCACAAGCCTTTGCCGGCCCTGGTTACCTGAGCCTTGGCAGCTGGGTAGCTGCCATCTGAGGCTTGCCTGTGCCTCGAGCCAGGTCTGGGTGGCTGGGGGGCTAAGAGGACTGGGCGACTCTGGAGGCAGGTGCCTGGGGGTGGGCCTGGCCTTGCTGTATGCATGGCACCCCAGCAGGGCTGAGGGGACTGGGCGGTGCCATCTTGTGGCTTTGGGTGCCACCATCTTTGAGGGCGTGACAATAAATTAGCCTATTCCCTCCTTATTGGCTGTGGGCACTGACATCTTTGACGGTGGGGCAGTCAATTAACATATTCCTCCTTATTAGCTGTGGGCATTGCCATTTTTGTGATGGCATGAGGGTTTAATTAGCATATTCTTTCTTTATTAGATAGGATATTTATCTGTGTATGTATATATTTATCTATCCATACTATATTAAACAAAAAACTCTTACTGAATTAAGATTTTGGTTGAATAGTGTGGTTTAAATGCAATATAACTTCCTGTAGGTCACAGTAACTATGAGACAGCTAATTGGTAAAACAACAACAACAACAACAACAAAAAACAAAGAAAAAAACCCCTCCATTTAAAGAGACCCACTTTGTCAAAAGCCCTGAAGACACTAATTGTTCCAAGTTGATTTCCGTTAGTAGTTCTACTCAGAGCAATTCTAATTAAAATATCTGGGTATGTAACTAAATTCTAAAAGTCACTTAAAAACAACTGCAAAGGTCCTTTTATGATGTTCTATGCACTGAAGAAGTAATTCAATGAGATACTCTGAATTAAAGACAAATTTCAGTCACGACAGATGAAAGCAAACAATCTACTTTTCTAATAGAAAAATAGATGTCTTTCAAATTTTTGCATAACTCAAAATGCAATACTGAGGGTAGGTTCATTATCTGGAATCTGAGATGGTGAAACAGATGAAAAGATGGAACTCCAAGCTATCTCTATCCTTCAGGACTTGGTTCAAATTCTTCCTTTTCTTCTGTTGGGAGTTAGTCCCAGAAGACAATTGTGAGGACAAAATTCATACCACTCCCTGTCTATACCACTCACCAGGCAGTGTAACACATCCTGCACCTGGTGGCAGTTCCTAGTATTCTACATCTACCTGTGTCTCTACGGTCAGGTAAATTAGAACTTGATGAAGGGCAAACTCTAAGCCATAAAATGTTCTCCATGACCCCAGAAATAGTATTTTGCAGTAGGCCGATACTAAGCATTTGCTGATTATGTTAACACTCCTGATGGGGAAGTCTCCTAGAGCCTGGACAACCTGGTGGTGCATAGTGTGGTTATTTTACACTACAATGCTTTAATGAACACAATATTCAAACTCTTCAGCAGTTGAGGTTCAGAGTCTTAGCTAGCAAGGCCCTCTTACACATCACTGCTTGGAATAATCATGTTCACACATTTAAGCATTATGATTAATTTAGGTGGCTTATTTCTTATTAAAGACTAAAGGGTTGTAAGACGAAAAAAACGTTACTTAACTGCCCCCAAATCCATTTCATGTACTTAATAATCATTTTGATTTCCATAGTAAGAATTAAGAAATGACAGTGTTTCAATGTTTTTGTGATGCTTGTGTACCTGACAGTGGGTAGCTTTAATCATAACAGTCCCTAGAGACCCAACTTGGGGTGTGTGTCTCCATTTCTAAACTGCTTCCTGGAGTCGTGCAGCTGTAGGTACCTAGGAAAACACCAGTACTAGGGTGCATAGGGCGTACTTCAAAGTCAAGGGAGCATAATATTCTCACACTTCTGGCCTCTGTAGATGCCACTGAGAGAGAGAGAGAGAGAGAGAGAGAGAGAGAGAGAGAGAGAGAGAGAGAGTATTTCTATCTGCTGCACTTTTACTGACCTTCCTCCCTACTGGTCAAGGGGCTCCAGAGGCAATATTTGTATCTTTACTACAACTATATAATATTTAGATGGAATCTCACCTATCTACTTTTTAAAAAATTATAGCAGAAGTATTGGAGATTAGGTTAATTTTTGTGTTTTTAAAAAGTAAACTAAATCTTAGTTTCTGAAAAACAACAGCAATTGTACAATTCAAAATATGGCAAAACTGAACCAGCTATAGGATAGAGTAGGCAGTAGCTATAGGGATAGAGTAGGTAGCAGCTATAGGGATAGAGTAAGTAGCAGCTATAGGGATAGAGTAGGTAGTAGCTATAGGGATAGAGTAGGTAGTAGCTATAGGGATAGAGTAGGTAGTAGCAATAGGAGTAGAATAGGCAATAGCTATAGGGATAGAGTAGGTGGTCTTCCTGTGAAAAGCAGTCTTGGCTGATGAGCAGAGTCACAGTAAACCAGCCCTTTCCTTTCTCTAACTTCCTGCTCATTTATAGTCATCATTCATATTTTCTTTTTCTCAAACTACCTGATCTACTTTTTTTTCTATAGCACAATGGAAGAAGCAGTCTTTAATCCAGAGTCAGGATATGTGACTGCTGCTACCTGGTCTAGTCATTTAGATTTCCTGAGAAAGTCCGTTAATTTCTCTGTACCTCAGTTTCCTTATTGGCAAAATGGGAACACTGGTGATCATATAGTGGAACAATCTTAGGTGCCTTAAATTACTGATTTTTTTCAGTCATTTCCCATCACAGTGGGGAGAAGCTTAAATGAGATGAGTATAATAAAATGGCTTTGTTAAATGTTACATACACATAAAATGTTATGTTGTTATCCTGCTTGTTAGAATGACACTGAGCAAGACGTCAACAGCTGGGAATCAGAGGGAAGAACACTAGACTTTGCACGAGAAGCCCCAGATGCTAGGCTTTTCTGTTGAGTATTAGCTAGGTGCTGTGATGGTGGACACATTCTCTCCCATCTCTGGACTGAGCTTCCTCACTGGTTAAGAGGAGGGATCTGATTTTTAAAGTTTTAAATGCTCTCTGCTAGTAAAAAAAAAAAATTCTAGTCTCTAAATATAAGATAAGGTGGGTAAAATAATTTTCTAAGTAAGTGCTATAACAATATTAAAGTTATATATTTCAGAACCAAAGTATGGCCTATAGGATCTTTAAATTCATGTTTAAAGCCAATTCTAGGTCACTGGACTTGAGTGTTGACAGAATTCTGTAACCAGTGGTTTTTAGCACTGGGTGTCTCAAAGGTAACAGCAGTGCTTCCCCAATTCATCATACTCAAAAGAATTCCAGAGCTGACAGATATCTCTAGAAGACTGGTCTCTTCTTATCTTTTAGATCGTGACTCAAAGGTAGCTCCATATCGCTCAGTTACCCCTAAAAGATAATGCTGTTTCTGTCTAATAGGTTACTATTGCCAAGCACCTGCTTTAAAACATAGGTTCTGTGAAAGCTAGGACTTTGTCAGATTCATTTACAGCAGTGTCCCCACGTGACTAGCACAGTGCCTGCCACATAACTGTCACTCAACAAACATTTCCTGAATGACTAACAAATAAATGAATGCATCCTGTCTAACCTTATACCTGTCTCTTCTACAACGCATTTTCTCCTTAAAATAAAACAAAACCCTGAAACAAGTGGTTATTCAGTCACTACTTAAATGCCTCCAAGGGATGGGGCACTTTTACCCCTAAAAGCAAAGTCTCCACTGTGAGAGGAGGAAGGATGCAGGGATCTATCAATTAGAAAATTCTTTATAATGAATAGAAAACCAGGGGATGGTTGTTAGCTTCAGAAAGTCCAGGTTGCCAGTCATAAAGCAGCAGCCTGCCTCTTCTCTGCTGACCACCCTTCAAATGTCTGTGTATGGTTGTCAAATGCTTGCTTTTTCTTCTATTTATTTCTTTATTCTTTATATCAAGACTGTTGATTTAATGATTTTTTTAAAAGTCCAAATTGAATGTGTTATGTGCATACACAATTTGAACATGTGCTGTTGGAAAAACTTTACAATGAGCCTAAAATCCATCAAAATAATAAAATGCTTAGCTGGGACTGCTAGCACCTGTTCCATGCTGTTTTGTCAATCTCCTGGGTGTTCACGATCGTTCTGAGCACAAAGCCAGCTCCACAATGCCTCATTCAGTGGGAAGCTCTTCACTTTGTCGGCAGTTTCACATTCACTACTGTCACTGACAACCCTGGAAAATGCACGTTTAGGCATGGTAATCTGAGACAGCTGGATCCCTTCACAAACCTTGCAAAGGGCTGAACTAGTCAATCCATCATATGCCAGAGGTCATTTTAACAGTTCCTTATTCTTGTAATAAGTTAGAAAAAAATTGTAACAAAAAATGACAATGAAAAAAATGAAGACAATTACAGAGAGGGGTGTAAGAAGAGAGCACCGAGGGACAGAAACTGTTACATGCTCTTTTCTCAGCATTCTTCAGTGAAGGGAAGGAGGACGCTAGAATCACACTCCTGCCCGCTTTCTTGTCCAACCTTCCACTGAAAGTTGCTTGGTATTTAGACCCTTTTAGCTTTGATCCTTTTGCCTTTGAAGGTTTTCAGCAGAAACTTGTGATCAACAGGTAAGATGTTTATTAGATGGAGCGGCAGACGGAACATATTATAATAAGATTTAACTTCCACTCATGAGGTTGGCAATAATTGTAAAAAGGAAGAGGAGGAAATACCAGTATTTACGTGGATCACACCAAATGCTATGTTTTTATGGTCTAGAGAGGCTGATAGCAGCTGCTCACAGGACATCCAGAGCCATCCGTCACCCCTCAGCCCAGGTTCATAATCACCAAGGCTGGACAGATAGACAAAGCCACAGCTGGAGACCACTAGAGACAGCTGTGTCTCTGGGTGTTTCTTTCTTACCTTTTTTTTTTTGTAGGGAGGGGAGGGGGAGAGGGTTCTTTCCTATATGTAGGAACCATGTCTAGATAACGCTCCACATCTTGTCACTTGGTAAGCACCCAATACACAGATGAGGATGTTATTTCAAAGAGAGGCTTACTTTTCAAAGTAACCTGATGGTGTTATTAATGTTAAATGAAAGTGCTTATAAAAGGGATGAGGACACAGGAAGTGTCCACTTTCAAAAAATATGTGTTTACTGTTTTTTTTATTTTTTATTATTGGCCTCATTGTTCAATAAGGAAGGGGAATATGCCTATTTTAGTTACCTCTGTTTCCTCAGTACTTAGTCAAGTGTTTGGCACAGAAAAGGTTCTCAATTAGTATTTGAGAAATTGCTTATAAGCGGTTGTGCCAATATATCTGGTTAATCCAAAGTCTAAGCATTTAAACAGTTCAAGAATTAGGATGACTGCCCTTGAATCTGGAGATGGTGTCAAAGAAAAAAATTATATCCTCATCACACTTCTCCGGAAGCTTTGGACAAGGGTTCTGGGCTGGATGATCCATGCCACTTTGTCAATACTTTTATTTTCATTTCACATAGCTTTGTGTGTTTGTAATGCAGAAGATCACACTTCATTTTCTTGGTATCTAATGAGTCTTATCTAGCACCCATTAAACAATACATGTAAAGGCAAAAATTAAAAAAAAAAGAGGTGTGTTCAGAACTTTTAACATCTCCATAAGACAAGGTTGTTATAGCCAACTAGTTGTACTTTTTATGATAAATTTTCCTTGGGAAAAATTCCATTATAGATAAATACAGATAATTAAAAATTTACTATTCCTTCACCTCCAAAAAAACTTTCTCTAGGCCTTTTTTTAGTTACAAAAGTTTATTTATTTATTTATTTTTTTCTCTGTAGGAATCTAAGAAGAGGGCAATCTCAAACAACATATAACTATTTCTCACCTTATAAAAGTAAAATAAAAACATTTTTTCTTTGATGACTTCCTCTCCGTTTTTTTCTATTTTTCCTTCCTGAAATTTCTGTTTTTCATATGCGAGACTTCCTGATCTAGGTCCCTAATTTTTGTTTCTCTGTGTGTTGTTGTTCTGAAAATTCCTTTTGTTACAGCAGCCTGTTCTTATTTTCCTGGATGCAGTATGTTCTACCTCTCTGAGAATACTATCCCAATTCATTTGAGATTGGCTCCTCAAGGCCCTCCAAGTTATTATTTTTTAAGTTATTTTAGGTCTCTGTTCTCACTGTAAAGGCCTTCCTCAAATACTCTGCTAAGAGTAAGGAATTAGAAATCTGACTGGAAACATTGTGCTTATCGGTGGAGCCTGCAGACTGAGGTAACAGGATCCAGCTGGGCTGTGTCCTTGGGGAACTCCCAATGCTGGATCTTTAAGACTTCTTCGTCAGATTTCCCTACGGAAAGTCTCTTCCAATCTCCTGTCTGAAAGGTCATCTTGGCTGCCACTGTCCTCGGAACAGGGTATGCTAAGAAACATTTAAAGTCCAAACTTTCACTCAATATGTCCGTACTCAGTAATGGGACACAGTCTTCTATGATGCCAGGCATCACTTATTTTATGCTATCCAAAAAAACCCTCTACTCAGACTTGTGTTAGGGAGGAGAGGGGCAACTGTCTGTGGTGCTGAGTTAGGGAAGAATCTGTGGGTCAAAGAGAGTAACTGCTTCTCAAGCAGAATTGAAAACAATTCTCTTCTCTTTGCTCTCACATCCTCTCCTAGGTCCAGATACTTGGCGCCAAATTCCTGAGCCGCCTTCTGAGTGCTCTCCAGTAAATCAGGGGTTCTTACTTTCTTCACTGCTGCTTAGGACTTCAGCATTCTCAGTTCTGCTAAGTCAGAGGTCGGCAACCTGCAGCTCGAGAGCCACATGAGGCTCTCTGGCCCCTTGAGTGTGGTTCTTCCACAAAATACCATGGCCTGCGTGAGTCTATTTTGAAGAAGTGGGGTTAGAAAGTTTCTGTTTAAAAAATTGGGCTCTCAAAAGACATTTCAATCGTTGTACTGTTGACATTTGGCTCTGTTGACTAATGAGTTTGCCGACCACTGTGCCAGGTTGTTTACTATTGTCCATCTGCTTCCCCACATCCAAAATTTGGTTGCTCTTGTCTCCTCCTTTCCCTTTTGTTTTGCCTTTATGATATTATGCCTTTAAAAATTCCTTTATGGTGATTTTTGCTGGAGTTTAATGTGAGAGTGGAAGCTAAAACATGCATTCCTACTAATTCACCAAATTAGTAGCCTTTTTTTTTTTTTAACCAAATACAAACCTTTCAAAAGGCAATCACTTTTAAAGAGGGGGCTAATGGCTTAATTTTCTCATTGTGATCTTTGTCCAGAAGCTTTGAAGTAGAGCTTCTACCTAAAAATGAGGAATCAGGCCCAGAGAGATTACATGACCTATCAAAGGATCTATAGTGTATATTGGCAGAGGTGACACTTGAATATAGGTCTGATAGTTGGGCAAACAGAAAGCCCTTCTTCACATGTAAAATATTTGTGACCTACTCAGCATACATTTATGAGTGCTTATGTTAAAGGCCTCAAACTAACTTTAAACTCTAATCTTTATTTTCAGAAACTGCTTTAAAACTATTACAAAAGCAAAAAAATATTGAGTCTAAAAGATTTACTGATTTCTACTAGGGTAGTGGAATTGTGCTAGACAGTGTAGATTTTGAAAGAATCAATCTGATGCCCATCATAAAAAATTATGAGAAAATTATTATACAAAGTGAAAAATCTACATGATACAATAAAGATGTCGATGAAGTCAGAAGACACTACTTTCAGCTGTAGAGATCAGAGTCGGACTCATGAAGAATGGGTATTTAAATCTTAAGGAGATAAAGAAAAATGCCATACCATGTAGAGTAAACAGTGTAATAGTCCATGAATTTTTTTTTTTAACTTGGTAAAGGTAATTCTAAAACACACAAGAAAAACTCTCTTGCGAGTCAAAACAACAGAACCCATAGAAAGCTTTAGAAGATGGTGTTACTTTGATGACAGTGACCTTGTGTGGCTCTCTTGAGTATGTTCTTCACCTATCTAGAGACATTTTTCTAAGCCACGGGTCTTGCTTTCATCATTTAGCACATCATTCAAACCACTTCAATGAAGCAGTGATCATGCTGAAGAGGTGTCTCAGAGGACTAGATGACACTCCAATTAACCAAGCACATTGAGCTGGATTGTTCTATGCCTTGGACTCAAGAGATTGGCAGAGAGAGGAGGCAAACAAAGGCAGAAAGCGCGAGGGCCCAAGTGAAAAGAGCAAAATGCATGTGCTAAAGACTGGGCTTTCAGCGTGACTCCTGCGAAAAAGCCTGTCAAAAGATTATTTCATCTTAACAGGGTTTATAATAACTCACCAGATAGAATCACAAACCAGAACATAGACTTGCAGAGTATACCCAGTGAGAGTAAGAACACTATGGAACTGGCCTGGTGCCTTTTTAAATGTATATGCATCATCCTGGGTGCTGCAGATGCAAAGCTAGAAAGGGGTATATGTTTACTTATTTTTTACACAGAAGGGGCAACTAAAAATACAGCTTTTTCAAATGTGGCGATGACTCAAATGACACAACAGCATACATGGAGTAACTAATTAGTGAATAACAACAGTGGGACTCTGTCCTCAAGCCTCTATGTGGGAAAGGACAGAAGCACCGAGCTGCCTGTAAAGTTAAAAAAATGTGCCCTAAAATGTTCTAGGTTCTCCCTACCCTTAAGGATTAAATAAAATCATCAAACTTGGTAAAACAAAGTCCTTATTATGTAACAAACTCATTTTCATTTTAAAGTTTAGCTCTGAAGTTTTAGGTGCAACCCGCAAGGGTGAACAGACCCAGTCAACTAAATCACTGCGAGCTTTCTAGAAGAGCCAAACAGATATTTTGGGGGTAGGATTAATCCTCCCAGTTTTTCCTAGTTCAGGAATCTCGTACCCTTACTAGTGGGTCTTGCTTCTTTTTTCTTTTCTTCTTTCTTTTGCATTGCCACATGAATTCCTATCAGAAAGATTCAAGGACAAGGTGCAAGCCCACCTGGGTTCTTTTCCCCATTACCAAGTGAGCCCACTAAACCCCATACATAACAATGATCTTTATTTTATTTATTTTTTGTTAATCCTCACCCAAGGATATTTTCCCATTGAATTTTAGAGAGAGTGGAAGGAAGGGGGAGAGACAGAAAGAGAGAAAGAAACATCGACATGAGAGAGACACATCGACTGGTTGCCTCCTTAGGCTGGGGATCAAGCCTGTAACTGAGGTGTGTGTCCTAGACAGGAATCAAACCTACAAGCCTTCAGTCCTCGAGGTGATGCTCTACCCACTAAGCAAAACTGGCTAGGGCTGGTGATGACCTTTATTTGGTTCCATAACTAATTCACACAAGGAGAACTACAACACATTTAAAGATCTGAGTTGGAAACCATAAGCCAAAATACAGAAAAGGGACAAATTCTTCCCATCTAGTAAAACTGCCATGATTGAATGATTTCATTTTTTCCTTCTTAAGGGTAATTTCCATCTTTATAGTACTTCTGCCAACTCCAAAGATTGCACACAGCTGACACAATTCTGGAAGAGACCCATTTTATCCCAGGAACAAGGGATGCTGAGCTGTGGAGTCGGGTGCAGTTCTGTTCCTAGATAAAAGATAGTCTGATATTAAAGATTCTTTGCTTAAGGCACAAATGTACCTGTCTGTGGCTTTTTATATGGCACATTTTAGTGGCATGTAGCATCTTTTATAAAAGAGTGTGGCGATAGGCCTTGTTATGACTCCCCATGGGGACAGTGGCAACACCTTAACAATGGAAGTTGTATGAAGTATGAGTATGAAGCCAGCAAGCAAGTGAAGCTCATTATGTTAGGAGTTTAAAACAATGAAGGCAACTTTCTGATTCCTGTATCACCAAACCTTAGGGAGGGGTCAAGAGCTTATGGAATTGTGGGGGTTGGTGTTGGTGGGGGTGCTAGATGGAGAAAGAAAACTCTAGCTCCCATTTTGTATCTATCTGATTCTTGCGTAATTTCAGGAAAATTCCTTTGCTCAGCTTCCCATAGTTTTTATTCCACTTGTTTCTTTACCCTTCACACACTGGAGGAATAAACTGACTGACTCAAAGCAGTTGGGAGGAAGGTATCCACATAGAAGTAGTGGAATGGCCTAGCTGAGACATGCCTATTTTGACAAAGGAGCTCTCCTAAAGGGTTTACAGAGGTCCACCTTAGAGTGTGCTGGGGATGGGCAGGGCTCCTCCATTTTTCCTTCTTACTCCCAGTGGCAATCTTCCTCCAAGACCAACCCAGCTCAACTGTCAACTCCTTTGAGAACCACCTCATCATCCACCCTGTGTGACTCAGAGTCCTTCATAAACATTTTCCTGAAGACCTTGTTACACTGTTCTGTGTGTCAGGTGGTTGTCTTTTCCAGCAGAGGCAAGGTTTTGTCAGCTTTGTAAGTCCCACTGTCCAGGCCTAGCACATAGCACATGATCAGTACTAAAATAATAATTATTAAGTAAGGGAAACTTTCTATTCTTCAGAGTGTAAACATAGAAAGTGAGGATAAACAGAAGAGAAGCAATTCTTAGAAGTGGTCAACTCTTTCAGAACACAATCACTCAAAATTTTAAAATGCTACTGAAATTCACTCTTCTCTCTATCTATAGTGATCTTAAACAGGATTTCTCATGTCTACTCCAAGCATACTGTGGTGAAAAAAGAACCTTAGCCTTCAAGTGTTTCTTTTGGATTAATCTCCCAAACTCTTCAGATCATCTGCCCCTAAAGAACCCTGGAGTTCTATTCATTATTGAATTGCTTACAATTACTCATTTATGAACTCAAAATCTCCTACTCCCCTTCCCTATCACATATTTTTCATTATCTTGTACCCCAGATGCATTTGGTATAAAATACAGGAATTATCATCACCTGACAAATTATATATTTAGTTATCATTCTCTTTTATTTCTCCTCATATCCCAACTCTCACCAAATGCAACTCTCTATGAGAGTGGAGACTGGAGTCTCCTTTCACTGCTATATCCCCATTGCTTACCAGCAGGCATAGCAAGACCTCGATATCTGAATGAAAAAATCAATGTGGAAGGAATGGATGGTGAATATTTATCTGGGCTCAAAATCTAAAATCTGTTATGCTCTTTCACAGTATTGTTATGCCTCTGCAAATTATGCCAAGCTAGAATATACCACTGTCTAAGTCACACAACTCTAGCAGACTGCTTAGAGTCATCAAATATTAGTCTGGAAAGGGGCTTAGAGGTCATTACTTTACAGATGAATAAGCTGAAACCCAAAATGAGGCTTGCTCAGGGCCACCTAGAAAGCCAGTAACCAAGTTGGAACTGCAGTCTAGGTCTTTCATACCCAATCTAGGTTTCTTATCTCTACATTGCACAGCTTCCCAAATGTTCTACAGTTTATCTGGTCATTTACTGAATACATTTAATGACAACAATTTAAAGGGAAATTATGCAGCAGCAAGGCCTGAGCCTCACAAAAGTACTAGTTTCTCTTGACAGGCTAATTGAACAATCCCTTCAGGATTCTATTGGGAGACTCAGTTTTGAGTGTCTGTCCACCATTATGGCTAACCAATCAGCTGATGCACACATACCGCATTTCCTCTTGGAGGCCTTTTTTATGAAGAAGCAGAGAATATGGTTTAATAAACACTGAATACTTTTTGTTTTTTTCCCCTCAGTGCAGGTGAATTGAGTCTGAAGATATTTCCTTACAAATCCATTTGCATTCATACATTACAAAAATCATAGAAAAAGTACTTGACCATAAGATAAAAGCATGAATGCCACCCTATCCATGATCTTATTTAAGGAGTCCTTTATAGTGTTTAAAAAGTCCTCTTTTATCTGAATCAAAGTATGTGAGAAACAATTTTTAAAGCACTTATGAGTATCCAGACTCTGTAATACTATAACTCAGACCCAGATGTTCTTCTACTATAAATCATATGCATTTCTTTATAGATCAAGGGTCATGATATAGAAATCTTAGCAGAGTTCTAGTGGGGCTTCACAAAGTCCAATGAGATAAAGTCCATTCTAAATATATCTATGAAGAGTAGAAGCATTAAATTATGTTAAATACATACCCCTTACCCTCCCCCTAGATGATATCACACCCCAGGCCCCAACCTATGATCTGACTATATTAGAACAAGGTGGCCTTTTTCTTTCTAAACAAACATATAGAACTTATACATCTAAATAAGTAGGGCTGTACTCTTTAAAGTAATCACCTTTGGAAGTGATACATGCATTCCAACCAAAATTTTTTCTGAACTGTCTTTTAGAACACAGGTTCTCTGGATTTGTGCACGTAAGGATCAGCCAGGGAACATGTTGATGCAGATTCTTAGCGATATGGACTGGTCTTGGATGGAGTGTGGAAGTTGCATTTTTAAGAAGCACTCTAGGTTAACTTTTACAAAGTGATCTGTGAGAAATAGCTGGTTCACAAGCCATGCAAGGATATTAAAATAATAACTTTAAACACTGTGTAGATATGTATATATAACAAACTGGAGATTTAATATTTTCCCCAAAATCTTCATTCCTCCTGATAGAAAATATTACTATGAATATACACAGAAACATCTATTTATAAAAAACACCATACCTCCATGAAAGAGATTCCTAAGCTCCAGACATCAGAATGGATTCCATACTGCTCCCCAGAAATTCTTTCAGGCTATAAGAAAAAAGAAGGGAGCTTGTGAGTTGATGTAAGTTATAACAGAGATCACATATACTACCATGAGCTCACCTGAGGCAGAAAGCCTGCTACCTTTGCACAGCACTTTATGAAGAACAAAGCAATTTGATATGCATATGGGTATTATATAGATATCTAGAAATCATAGCCTATCTAATAAAAGGGCAATATGCAAATTAACTGTCACTCCAACACACAAGATGGCTGCCACCATGTGGTCAAATTTGGCCGCCCCCAGGTGGACACAAGATGGCCACCACAAGATGGCCAGTAGGGGAGGGCAGTTGTGGGTGATCAGGCTAGCAGAGGAAGGCAGGTGGGAGGGACCCAGGCCTGCAGGGGAAGGCAGTTGGGGGCAACCAGGCCTGCAGGGGAAGGCAGTTGGAGGCAACCAGGCCTGCAGGGGAGGGCAGTTGGGGGAGACCAGTCCTGCAGGGAGGGCAGTTGGGGTCAATCAGACCAGCAGGGGAGGGCAGTTGGGGGTGACCAGGCTGGCAGGGGAGGGCAATTAGGGGTGACCAGGCTGGCAAGGAAGGGAAGTTAGGAGTGACCAGGCCAGCAGAAGAGGCCAGTTAGGGGTGAACAAGCCAGCAGAGGAGGGCAATTAGGGGCAATTGAGCTGGTAGGGGAGCAGTTAGGCATCGATCAGGCTGGCAGGCAGAAGCAGTTAGGGGCAATCAGGCAAGCAGGCAGGCGAGTGGTTGGGAGCTAGCAGTCCTGGATTGCGAGAGGGATGTCCCAGATTGGAGAGGGTGCAGGCTGGGCTGAGGGATACATACACAATCTCATCCCCATGCATAAATTTTGTGCACTGGACCTCTAGTAGGTTATATATAATTACAATCTCACTGAGTCCTCACAAAGTCCTTATGAGGAAAACTTTATTTTACAGATGAAGAAAGTGCAGATTCAGATGAGTGAAATCATTTAGGCAAAATCCTAAATTGGGAAGTGAACTTAGACTTGAACCCAGGCCTTCTCCCTCCAGAGCTAGTGGTCTTAGTTGTGGAATGACAAATTACACATTATATGCTATCACTTATTTGATTTTAGAGATAGGTTTGGATCACTAAAAATTATTTCATATTAATTTTTTAAATCTTTTTATTTGGAAATATTTTCAAACATTAGGAAAGACTGAGATGAGGATAGAGATCATCCAAATTTCCTTTGCCCAGATTTACCTGCTCAACGTTTTATTCTGTGTATCAGAGTTTCTGTTGAAATGAATGAACTATCTGAAAGGTCCATTTGGGACTCTAAGTCCTCCAAGATATGTGGTCTAAAAAGCCAATACATGCACAGTCTCTACCACAATAGAAGGATTTCATACTGAAGTGGGTGCTGCCTGCTTGGTCTCTCTGTGCCTCCAGGGTTTATCATGTAGTAGGGTACTTCACAGAGATCTTTTGAATGAACACAGGAACAAATAAATGTCTCATAGAGGTGGAATGGCTGCTTAATAAGGTTCCAGAACTAAGCAGGGCAGGACTGGGACCATAAGCCACATCTCTTGGCTCCCAGGACGTTATATTCTTTGTACCATCCCTGAAGTTTCTGGCAGTCACCAGAGTCATTTCATCATCCTTTAGAAAAGCCCATACAAGTCCTTAAGGGTAAATCGGGTCAGGGTCAGCCTGGTCCACTGCTGATGGAGGAAGTGGGCATCCACCACTCACCAGCAGGAGATACACCCAGGGTGTGGACAATGTGGGCCTGATGCTCTCAAGTACGTTGTCTTAGCAGGGACCCACAACTTTGTAACTGCCTTCCCACTCCCACCTACCAGGCTACCTCAAGGCACTTAACTGCTTTCTCCCGGGACCACTTTCCATAAAATTACATAAAGCCCTGCTCTGAGGTACAAGATGGATTGTCTTATTTCCTTTCCTTTATTTATTTCTTTAATTTGTAAAACCCCCTTCCTACCAAGAATAATTCTTCCCAAGGGCCAAGTACCATGTGACCATTTATCCCAGCTGCTAATAGACATGGTCATTCCACCGCCTTAATACTTTTTCTTTCATGTTCTAATCCCTCACACCATCATTTCTCAAGTTTCCTGTTCACACATGAATGAGCCCATTATCCAAGTCTTGCTATTTCAATAGGTACTAGGATGTATTCATATGGAACTGGCCAGCTAGTTACAGGAGTAATACCACTATCTTCATCTTCTTCATAATCATCATCAATATCAACAATACCACTGCATTTATTAAATAATTTCTATGTGCCAGGCATTAAGTGCTTTTCACGCATGTCTTATTTCAGATATGTAAGTATCCATATGAGATTGGTACTATTATCATCCCTTTTTAACAACTGAGAAAGTGGGGCACAGAGTGGTTTAGTTTGCAGCCACAATATAAGGATAGTAGTAACTATCATTTAGTGACCACCTAATATGAGCCAGACACTGAGCTAGATACTTTGCATACTCTATATTGCATAACAGTCTTGCAAAGTTAAATATATTGCTTTTATTTTGTAGGTGTAAAAACAGGTTTAGTAAGATTGAGTGACTTAATGAAGTCTTAGCATTAAATGTATTATTTAGGATACAGCCAGGATTCATACCCAGCGATGTTCTTTTCAGTGTGTCAAACTGCCCCAAGAACCAGGAGTCAGAAAAGCCAAATACTAGTCTGGATCTAGTCAGCCATTTCTCAAAATGCAGTCTTCAGACTAGCCATCATAGAACTGCCTGAGGTGCTTATTACAAATGAACCTCTTGAATCTGAATCTCTGGGGTGGCTCTGGGGATCTTCATTTTAAAAAATAATTTCTCTGGGTGATTCTTTGATACACTCAGCTCAGTCTCTAAATATTTTTATGTTCCCTGCAGAGGCAATGACCTACCTTCCTCTTCTTTGCTTACTGAATGTTTCTCATATGGGCCCAATTCAAGGGCCACTGTTTTTGGCAAACATTTCCTCTACCCTTCAGGGAGGATTACAAATTCCTGCCTCTGTATATCATTAAAAAGTTATTCATAACTTTAATATCAATTTGTTGCACTGTGTTACAATCATCCATTTGCTAGTCTGTTTTTCTTAAGAGGCAAAGAGAGTGATTATTCATCTCATACATAGTGTAATGCTTGGCACATACCTGGATGTGCAATCAATGTGTGCTGACTGAAGGCATGGAATACATGCTTATTGCACATTTGGTCTTAACCATGAACTAATTGTCATGTCCCCCGAAGGGTTCTACTAATGTCACTACCCCACATATTGCTATTCATGTCCATCAAGAACTCACAGCAAAACATAAAAGTCCTAAAATCCTGTAAAATTGTTAAAGAATAACCAAATGTTGCCTTCCTCCTTGTGTCTTCTTCCTTTCTTTCATTCCACTAGCTGACAGTTACCACTATACAATACTATGCAATAGTCTATAATTAGTCTGTCATATAGAGCACAGACAAAACAAACAAAAGTGGGAGCCACATACAAAATGTTTCGGCAGAACCAACAATATTAAATACATTTAGATATTTACCCACTGAACTACCAAACAAATGCAAACTGTTAGCTAAAAATAAAGCATAGAAAAATTAAAAAAATAAAATATAGGTCCCGGCTGATATGGCTCAGTTGTTTGGAACTTTGTCCCATACACCAAAAGGTCGTGGATTTGATTCTCAGTCAGGGCACACTTCCTCTACCCATGTTTCGGGTTCAATCCTTGGTCAGGATGCAAGCAATCAATGTCTGTCTCTTACATGATATTTCTCTCTCTCTTTCTCTTAAATCAATAAAAATATATCCTTGGGCAAAGATTAGAAAAAATAAAGAAAAAGGTGATAATGGTCACACATATCAGGTGGCATATAAGAGAACTCCTTAAGGAGCAAGATTCTGGCAACCTCTCATTGAAGACATTATTCTTACAATAAGCTAACAAAACAAGATTACTGTTGTGATGCAGCACTTAAGGGTGAATGCTCAGCATAATCAGCTCTTCGGATCTATCCCAGAGAATTCATAGAGTGGGTAGGAACTGGGAAACATGCTGGGGCCCCTGAAACTGACACAGTACAAGATATGGCCCAAAACATTCTGGATTATGAAACCAGGACTTGATGGCCTGAGGTTGGAAAATTCAAAGCTGTCTCACACTTGAAGCCAAGGTAGCCTGCTCTGTCTGTCCTCTCCCCTTTAAAGCAAAACAAACCTAACTGCTAGACAGCACACTATTGAGAGAAGATCTGTGATGGACACTTTGCAGTTAAAAAAGCTAAAGCTGGGTTACTTTCTGACATGACACCTGTCACCACTGTGGAAAGATAAGTACAAGAAAAACACAACTCTCATTGGAAGTGCCTCTGTACTGAAGTTTAAGTGCAGGGGCGAAAAAACCCTGGTCTATTCTTATTAATTGTCTATTCTCACAAAGTTCCAAACAACTGAGCCACATCTGCCAGGACCTATATTTTATTTTTTTAATTTTTAATTTTTCTATGCTTTATTTTTAGCTAACAGTTTGCATTTGTATGGTAGTTCAGTGGGTAAATATATAAATGTATTTAATATTATTGTTGGTTCTGCCAAAACATTTTGTATGTGGGTTCCACTTTTATTTGTTTTGTCTGTGCTCTACAAGATTCGTGCAACAGGCCTTTCTTCCCCTGGCTGCTAGCACTGATTTTCCTCTGGCACCCAGGACCCAGGCTGCAGTGGAGCCAAGCCTTCAGCCTTCCCTCCAGGCCTGTGTATGCAAATTAACCTACCAGCTTTGTTGGATTAATTTGCATACTCACTCATGATTGGCTGATGGGTGTTGTGGAGGTATGGTCAATTTGCATCTTTCTCTTTTATTAGTGTAGATAAGAGTAAGGAAAAGTGATAAGATAAAAAGCAGAGTTTCTAGAGGATCTTAAAGGACAGTGGCAACAAGGCAGCATGCATACCCCATGTTGTCCAGCTACCTTCTGTGTCTTGGCATTTACCCATGACCCATATTTATTTAACTCGTTCCAGAATTGTCTTTGCAACACAGTAACCTAGGGCTTTACTTGCAAAAAGCACCCCTTATCTCTTTTGATACAGAAAATTTTGTTGTTAGGCTACTCAGAAAATTAAGAAAGTATGCACAAATACTTTACATTAGTCTGTAATCAAAATATGTATAAAACTATGGGGATTTTTTAAGTCAACAAAATCCCTGTGTCGGTGGCAGTGCACACTGGTTAAACAAGGGTTCTTTCTTTTCCTTTTTAAAAAATTTCTATGACTTTTTTCTTTAAAACAATTTTTTAAAACTTCTCTGACTTAAAAAAATTATCTTTATTGTTCTAAAGTCAGACTGCTCTATCTTTCAGTTCACTAATTCTTTCTTCTGCTATGTCCAATATATTACTAAATAGTGAGTTTAAAATTTTAATCTAGTAGTTTTGTTTGGGACTTTCTCAAATCCACTATGTCACTTAAAAAATTATCTTTATTATTGAAGTATTACAAATGTCCTCTCCTACCCTACACACAATGACCCCTCCAGTCCACTCTTCCCCACTCCTAGACCTACTATGTCACTTTTAATTTGTGATCTGAAGTCTGTGTGTGGCTGTTTCTGCTACCTCTCCTGCTGGTTCTTCTTCATGTTGCTTTTTTTCCTTGTGTACCTAGTTTTCCTTGAATAATTGCTAGTATTTGCTCTTGAAAAGAAATATTGAAGAGGTTCCCTGAAGCCTGAGATAGGAGTATCTATCTCAAACAAGTTTTAAGCATTAAGCTCTTTTTCCAAATCAGGTCATACATACAAATACCCAGGGTGAAAATTTGTGCGAGTTCGTCTATGGCAGTTCTCAACCTTTCTAATGCCGCAACCCTTTAATACAGTTCCTCAAGCGATCTTGCTAGCAGTTCTCAACCCGTGGGTTGTAACCCACGGGATGAGAACTGCTGCTATAGAGCCTAAGACCATCAGAAAACACAGATATTCACATTATGATTCATTAACATAGCAAAATTACAGTTATGAAGTAGCAACAAAAATAATTTTATGGTTGGGGGTCACCAAAACATGAGGAACTGTATTAAAGGGTCATGGCATTAGAAAGGTTGAGAACTGCTGGTCTTTGGCCACAATGTCTACTTAGCTCTGAGAGCCTTCTCTTTCATTTCCTGGGCCTGAGGGAGAAGGGGCAGCTTTAGTCTGGTTTGCTCTGACAGTGAGAGCAAGTCCTTTAGGCTTCCAGCATGATGTGAGAGAGACCTGCTTCAAGACCCTGGTCCTAGGGTACAGCTGTGGTACAGGAAAATGCCCTCAGAAATAGCAATGATGCTCTGACAATCTGCTTTCCCAACTCTTGCAGGATTCCATCTGAAAATTGCCCTTGGAGTTCCCCCATCATCATTTTAGCTTCTCAGTATATTTGAGATGATTTTAAAATTTCACTTTGATTAGCATTTTCAGCAGAAGAGTTAGACCAAATAACCAAACCTGCTCAGACCAGAAACTAGGATCTGGTATCCTCATTCAATCCTCACTATTTGCCAATGCAGACCCTAGGCTGCTTAAAGTGACTTCACCTTTGGTTTCCTCATCTGCAAAATGACAGTCATAATAACATGAATAACATGTATACTCCATGGGGTTGTATGAAGATTAAATGAGTCATGTGATGGGTTTGATTCAGTTCATGCCCGTGAGAATGCTCGGTAAATGTTAGCCTCCCAATAATCACCATTGACATCACCATCACTGCATAAGCATGGCCAATCGAGTTGGATCATGTAATGTGTATAGTTTTTTTTTTTTTTGGGTAAAGATAATTTCTAAGGATAGGAATAGTATGGGTAGAAAAAATGTTCAGGAGATTAAAAAAGTCATTTAGATTGACTTTCTGATTCCAAGGAAGAAGTATTTGGGTAAAATTGTCCCCCCACCCCTCTGAAAATAACTTTAGTTATTCATAAAAACCATTTCAAACTTTTATATATGATTTAAAAAATTATAATAAGCAAATCACAGTGATTGAACAGTGGGTTAAAGTTTTAGGGACTTCTATCTTTAAAATAGAATAACATTTTTAGTAACTAGAATTGATGAGGAATGATTTAATTAATACAAGCCACCAAAGCCTTCTGGATCCCTTTTGTAATCCTTTTGAATAAAATCCTTTTAAAATGCAGTTGAAAATCTTTCTTATTTTGGATTAAAATGTCTGTAGAACCTAATCATCTGCCTCTAAAATAACATGCCACTTCACTTTCCAGTTCTCAGTCTCACCAGATGACTTTCCAAGTCTCCTACATAATCCACTGTGCCCATGCTAGTAATTTGTATGTGTGTTTATTTAAAAAAAATAGTTGTTTATTGTTGAAAGTATTACATATGTCCCCTCTTTCCCCCCATTGACCCCCTCCAGCCAGCCCCTACCACCCCACACACACACCCCTGGGCCCTCACTGCCCCATTGTCTGTGGCCATGGACCATGCATATATGCACACAAGGTCCTTGATTTATTACTTCCCCTATCTCCCTCACCCTTTCTCCAAGATTCTGCACTCTGTTCCATGCTTCTATGTCTCTGGATCTGTTTTGTTAAACAGTTTATTTTGTTATTTAGATTCCACATATAAGAGAGATAATGTAATACTTGTCTTTCTCTGACTGACTTATTTTGCTTAGCATGATACTATCCAGGTCCCTCCATGCTGTCTCAAAGATTAAGAGATTCTTCTTTCTTATTGTTGCATAGTATTCCATGGTATAAATGTGCCACAGCTTTTTGATCCACTCATCTCCTGATGGGAACTTGGGCTGTTTCCAGATCTTAGCTATTGTAAATTGTGCTTCTATGAATATAGGGGTGCATATATTCTTTCTGATTGGTGTTTTGAGTTTTAGGGATATATTCCTAGAAGTGAGATCACTGGGTCAAATGGCAGTTCCATATTTAACTTTTTGATAAAACTCCATTGTATATATGTTTTTTAAATACATTATGATCTTAGAAGAGCTTTCCTGTCTTTTTCCTCATTATCATTTTCTTGTACCTTACACTTCAGGTTACAGGAGAATGAAGTAAGATTATTGACACATACAGTACTATTTATTTGATTTATTTTCTTTTCAATATTTACGCAGCTTAGCTAAAGGTCTCTAAGTAATTTGGGGGTCTTCTAAACCTTATAATGAAGGTAAGATACTTAATATGAAAAAAGGTCTGCTTATAATTAGTGAACAAGTCATATCTGGAATGCAGTTTTTATGAATTCATTAATTTAGCACTATGTATATGTGGGACCAGCTATAGAGAATGAGCAGAATAAATCTTGCCCCCGTGAAGTTCATAATCTAGATTGGGAGCAACACAGAAATAATTTAGGAATATAGTGAGAGGCAGAGCAGTAAAGAGTTTAGTCTCTGGAGTCTGATACTTAGGTTTGAATCCTGACTCTGCCATTTAATAGTTGTATGAAGTTGGGTAAATCACTTAATTTCTCTATCCCTTGGTTTGTCTATAAAATGAGAATATTACCTACCTCATAGAGTTGTTGTGAAGATTTAAAGAGTTAATATTTGTAAGAGTTTATGAGTAACTGGCATATAGTGTTGTTAGCTGTTATTATTGTTATTATTATCTCTGTATAGAAGTATATATGAATAGAAAGTGAGGGCAGTGGACATAAAATGAGGGCATTATATCAGATGACCTCTAATTATATATTCCCACAATTTATTATTGTTCTCTACTCTACTTCTTCACCCCACCCATGTCACATAACCTTTTATTTCTGAGTCCTTGCTCATTTTTCCACAGTGATCTCTTTCTTGTAAGTGCTCTTTTCCCATACTGCTTGAACCATCACGTTGTATGCCTTCTTATTCTCTGAATGTATGTTTGGTACAACTTAACTCTTTCTTATGTCACACATAGTGTGGCCATGTATAATGCCATGCTCCTATTTAGCCCATGTCTTATATGGATTACAAAGTGGTTCCACTATACTTAACAGCAGAAGATGCTTAATAAATACTGGTTGATTAATTGAAGTTACTCAGTTTCAGAAACAGCTTTCACTGGCATAGATCAGAAGTTGGCAAATTTTTTTCTGTAAAGGGCCAGATACTAAATATTTGTCACTCAGTGGGCCATATGGTCTCTGTAGCAACTGTCACACTATTCTACTCTGCCACTGTAGTGTCACAGCTGCCACAGACAATATGCAAAAAAGTGGGCATAACCATGTTTCAATAAAACTTTTTTTAAATTTGATTTTTTATTTTGAAATACTTACTGATTCACAAGAAGTCGATATACACTTAGTGGCCAAATTATGATGATCTCTGAACGCATAATAATCTGGCCAGTTGGTGTATATATGTATATGTGTGTGTGTGTGTATGTATGTATGCGCACGTGTGTGTATGTGTGTGTATATTAGAGGCCTGGTGCATGAATTTGTGCACAGGTGGGGTCTGGCCAGACTGGCCAGGGGGAGGGGACAAGGGTGGTTGGCCGGCCTGCTTGCTGTTCGAATTCTTGGTCGAGGGGACAATTTGTGTATTAGTCCTTTATTATATAGGACTAATTATATAATAAAGTGGCCAGATTATTATGCGATTCAGAGATCATAATAATCTGGTCACTCAGTGTATATAATAAATATAATAAATATAACAATATAATAAGTATAATAAATATGATATGATACAATATCATATGTCATATAGTGAGGTTTTGTGCACCCTTCACCAGTTCCCCCCAATGGAGGTACTACAATACACTATCATGACCAGGAAATCGACACTGGTACTATTTATAATTTATTCAGATTTCACTGGTTTCACATGTATTCATTTGTGTGTGTGCATTTGTATAGTACTGTGTAATTTTAAAACCTTCTTTACAGAAACAGGCAGTAAGGTGAATGTAGCCTGAGAACTGTATGCAGGTCACTGACACTTGGAAGACATCCTCATTTAGAACTCCAAGTTGCAATATTTTGGCATATTGTGTGGAAACCAATATACAAAGCATTTTTATGGACTACCCAGCTAAAACAAGAACCAACTGTGGTTTAAAAAACAAACCCAGTCCTTCTCCCTCATGAAACTGTCAGCAGAGAGACGGCAGGGAAAAATACCCAGAACAGAATAATAAAGGTTATTTCTATCTTCTCCCACTTTCAACCTCTGACCTCACATCAGAAAGGTAGTGGCTGACCAGAGACTGCTGAACTGAGCAAAGTTCACTATCAGACTATCACTCTTTGCTTCCTAGGTACCTTAAGCTTTTTACAGCTTGAACTAAAAAGTTGATGACTAGAATTCACTCACCCAAGAAGCAAAGCAATTTTAGCTTTGGCAATCTGAGCTAATGTTTCATAATTTTAATCCTCACACTTCAATTAACAGATGGACGCATCACATTCATCCATAAACAAAAAGGAAAAAAGTAATTTCTTTAATGTACACCTGGGAAAGACAATTGTGATCTGGATTTGTACATTTAAACATAATGCAATTTAATTAGCAGAGCAATTTAAAACTACTAAGAACATGATGGGTAGCTGAGAAGTTGTTTCATTTTTTTTTTAATCACAATGTTTCACATTCTTTCAAGACTGAAAATTGTAGCATTTGGCAAGATTTTGTTAATTAAAACACCAATCTCAGCTATCTTGGTAGAGCCAGATTGGGTTTTTAAGTTTTATAAAAACAGGTATGATGATGTCAGAGGTTAATATATATATTTTTTACATTACCAAGAAAAATGAAAAATGAATTTTCTTTAAAGATATAAAAACAATACAAAACCAATTAAAAAAGTGCTCAGTACTGTTCTTAGAATAAGGTCTAGGGTTCCATCCATATTAAGATTTTTTGGTCAAGATAATATATGAACAAAGATTACTGAGAATAAAACCTAGGGTTCTATCCATGTTAACATCATTTAACCTATGATATATAAATGGAAATGAAATGGACTATCTGAATAAATATAAAACCCTCAATAAAAAAATTGTAATTAAGATGTTAAACAAAACTTTGCTCCAAAAATGATACTAGATAAACTTCCTGCTTGTCTCTTTCCAACCCAAATCTTGAAGTGATGGTGGAAACCAATACACAAAGCATTTTTATGGACTATTCTTCTTAAGAGGTAGGAAAAAGAAAAAGGTCAAAGCCAAGTCCACATCAGTCTTTGAAACAGTTTTATGCTTCTATTTTTATTTTTGGTAAATTTATTTCAGTGGAACTAAATTATCTTATAATAGGCATGAGCCCAAACAAAAAAACAAAACAGAATACAGATGTACAAGTTCTAAAAAGAACTGCCTGCTAACTCTTACATTCAGAGATCCATAAGTAAGAGTTGGTTACATCAATAATTTAATTTTGATCTGGTGACAAAGCATGTTTGTATTCCTGGAAAAAAAAACACACCAATCTTATTGACTGGCAATTTAGTATACATGAGGGTTAATTAAATAAACAATGTGGCAATGTACCCAATATGCTATAAGGTGCAATTTTTCTGTTGGATTAAACTTCAAAACTCAGCTATTCTACATTCGAGCCAATCAGTTAAGTCAACAAAATCAGCTAAGTTGGTAGCTCCTGTATAAATCCTAATGTCTTTTAGAAAGGTTTAAAAATCAAATCATGACTGAATTAACTTTGTAACTTGCGATATGTTAGGCTAAAGCTGTGGAATTAACTCAAGAATTATACATTACCAAGTACATAAAGATAAAGATGTTGGTTTTAAATGTTATTTTTGCATAAGTTTACTTACTGCCATATAAGCATTTGTTCCAACATACGTCTTGGCTATAGAATTCACCAGCTATGAGACAAAACAGTCTGTTAGAACAATATAAAGATAAT
This sequence comes from Lasiurus cinereus, assembly GCA_011751065.1. Taxonomy (NCBI): domain Eukaryota; kingdom Metazoa; phylum Chordata; class Mammalia; order Chiroptera; family Vespertilionidae; genus Lasiurus; species Lasiurus cinereus. Next base: position 34,374,515 of record JAAGEH010000076.1, read on the forward strand.
GTGGAAATAAAATGGGCAATTATTCCTCATTTAACCTACAATCATCATTTCTATAAATCAACTAAAAATTACGTAAAAGGGAACAAATCTACAAAGGCATTAAAAATGGTTAAATCTCTCTTTCCTTTTGAATGTGATTTCCATTTAAACAAGCACAGCATTACAGTTTATAGCAGATAACCTTAAACAATTCACTTAAGCAGGATGCTTATCGCTTTAGTACCCCAAAACCGTCTGATATAAAAAGTCAATTTGAAGTAGAATTTGAACACAGTCAAATGGCTCAAGATGTGAATGAAGCCTCATGCATTACTAGAATGAAACGAACACTAAATACGCTGGAGGGATAACAGACTTTGACAACTCATAATACAAGGATGACCTTTGCTTTGGTCTTCGTGTTTGGCTGGGAGTAAAGGTGGCTGCAATTCAAATCAACATCACAGCACGCTCATGGGTCACTATCACCGGGGTTCTCAGGGGAGGCCCAAAATGGAAATTAATTAAAATTTGTGCTGCACATTGTAATGGCCCTCCACCATTGTTGCTCCCAATATTAATTTTTATTGTGGGCCAGTTGGGCTCCCCAGGCACAGCTCCCACTCTGCCCTCCCTTTTGTCTGGCCAAAACGCTTCATATCAACACTGCATATCAATGAAGTTTGCTATTCGTAAGTAGTAATTACAATATCAGCAGTTTTTACTGTCATTAAACAATGAACAATCATATTCTGATGAAGGAAACTCGCCCAGAGATTAAAAATGAATACCACACTCCCAGCCCAGGAGAAGATGCAGAGCTCTGTTTGTTTGGCGGCTGGGTGACTTTTCAATCCAGACAGGAGACGGGAAAGAAAAAGGGGATGCTGCAGAGAGGAGAGCAGATGGGGAAGGAAAATAGACCTACCTGAGTGCTAACTCCAAAGTCACAGAGCTTGACCTGTCCTCTGGTGTTTACTAGCATATTGGAGGGCTTCACATCTAAAAAGGGAGGAGAAAAGTCTACGTAACTAATTCCATATCTACAGTGCTTGCTCTAAAAAGAAGTGCACATGCATACCCTACTATATTGCAGAAACAACATCAACTGTTCAACTTGGACTTCTAATAACAGATTTAATGCAAAGCATTTTATCTGGAGGCAAATAAATGTAGGTCTTAACACCTCCACTTCCAGCTATTTCTGGTTTCTATAGAAGCAAGGGTTTATTCCAAGTAAAAGTAAAAAAATGTTGGCTTTCAACAACATTAACTACACCCGTCATCCTATCCCCTGCCTTCTAGAAAAGAAAATGTAATCTTGCAAAGAATTTGCACAAAAGGGCTTGTTTTGCTCCCATTTAATAAACAGTAAGGCCAAAGGGAAGCCAACAGGAAAGAGAATGTTCCTTAGTATGTTGCGGGTAACAGGTCATAGCTGAACAAAACAATGAAAAAATAGACGCCACATTGCTTTTTCCTGGTTTGATATGATAAATGCTACTTCAGATGATACTCAGAAATTGATCTAAGTGCCTGTATGCACTTATCAGCCTTTGTTGCAGTTGGCCTTCTCTTCCCTTACATCATTTTTGACTGCTGTTATAGTTAACAAAAGAACTGACATAGCTTTTGCCAAGGCAGTCAGTTGCTAAATAATGACACAAAGGGTTTCTGTGAAACATTGTCAGTGACAACAATGAGCCTTTTCAGGAATTCAGGGAGCCCACAAAAATCACCCAAGCAGGACAAGAGCACACTGCTTCTGATGGTACCGAACAGCACCTGCTTCAACATTCATCTTCGATGGCAAAAGTGGTCGGGAATAGGCAACTTGTTATATTTAATATAGCATATAATCTTAATCACCCCAAAACTGAACATGGGACTCATCATTTTTAATGTAACAATTTAAAAAAATCTGTAAATGAGTTTATCTCTTCCCCTTTACCCTGCAAAAGGGTACCCCAACAAAGTATCCTGCCAAGTGTAGATATTTAATTCAAACCTCAAGTTCAAACTCCATAATTAACAATTATTGAACCCTCCCTACTATGTGTAAGGCAACATGCTAGGTACTTTCTCATGCATTAGCTATTTAGTGTTGCCTGACTGATGCAACAATGTAAACTTCATGAAGGCAGGGACTTTATCTCTGTTACTAACTACTATATTCCTAGTCCCTAGAAGGGTGCCAGGCATACAGTAAATGCTTAATAAGTATTTGTTGAATGGAGGATAAAATAAAGGAATGGAAACTATGAACACATAGTACGACTTCATGTTGATTCTGTTTCAGTGATGAGAGCGCAGCTATAGAACATGTTTCTGGAGCACGCCCTTCAAATAACACACATTGGATACTTCCTTTGCGGGAGGGTGAGTCTGAAGACAGTTTTATCAACTCTCTTTCTGCCTTTAGTTTCCCCAATTTCAATATAAATCTTACACCACCAACATTCTACATAATAAAAGGCTAATAAGCAAATTGTCCCCTCTAGAGTTTGACTGACTGGGAGTTTGACCACTCGCTATGATGTGCACTGACCACCAGGGCCAGCATGAAACAAAGGAAGGTTCCAGCCAGAACTGGTGGCAGGGGGAAGGAAGCCCCAATCGGCCTTGATCGCCCGCCAGGCCTAGGGACTCTACTGTGCATGAATTTCGTGCACTGGGCCTCTAGTATTGAATAAAGCACTTTCATTAACTCGTTTCTCTCCTTGAGAAGGAAATGAAATACTCCCTGATCCCACCCCACCAAATGTGAACTCCTTAAGAATAGCGTTGTGCTTTCAAATGTACCCCAGTATTTAGCACAACACATATAAGTCATAGATAGCCACAGTAGACATGCAATGTTTACTGAACTGAAAGCAATGTTAAGACTCTACATAGCCTGGTCTTTTTTTCCAAACCTAATTTTCATTATACTAGTAGAACCTCAACTCTGAATATTTTTCTTTTTGACAATCTGCTCTTTTATATATCAACACCCTTAAACCACTCTTAAGCCATCATATCAGATGGAGACAGTTAATGAACAGATATTTTAAGCTCCTGGAAGGAGCTGCCTGGAAATCATGAAGTATGGTATGGTAAAATTAACATTTTTAGCTTTAATCAGGCACATATTTGACTTAAGTGGATTAACAGAGAGAGAAAGAATTAAACCACAAAGTTGCTAGATTAAATTGTAAAAGGCAAAGTGTAAATAAGAACTTTACTGGATTTTTCAGCTCTCTAATATCTACATCTTAACTTACATGTATAACTTGTGTATATTCACCTCTCAGCCTAGTTATCAGGAGTACTTTATATATGAAAGTAGTAGTCACCTTTTTATCCTCAAACCAACTTTTGTATTCTGTCTAAACTGTTAATTATGGTCTCAAAAACACACATTCCAAAACAAACAAAACCCCCCATCTATCTGTTCTCCCTCTCACCCACTTTGAACACTCCCCCCTCCCTCCTCCACTGCCCCGGTATTGAGAAACCCTTCTTCAATATTGTCTGACTGAATCCTGCCCATTCTTTAGCTCAGGTACCCTCCTCCCTGTTGCCCTAAATACTCAGGCCGTCAGAATCACTGCCTCCTTTGAACTGCTAAAGTATTTACTATTTACTGTCTGTACTGTTTGAACCTAAGCATATGACATTATTTTTTAGTAGTAATTTACCATAATTTACTGTTATAGGTATCACCACCCCAAGTATTAAGTTCACAGAGTAGAAATATGTTTTATACATCTTTGTCTTTGTATGTATGTCTTCCAAGCATAACATCTTGCTCACTAGTTGATGGTCTTCAAACAATATACTAAATTTGCTATATTAAGTGTCCCCTTTCCCACCAACATCTTGAGACATCATTTGAACATAACAGACTCCTTTAAACAAAACCAATGGATTCAGATGAGGAGAAAAGACCATTTAGTTTTTTTGGGGCCCTGCCACAAACTTGGCATGCAATGTTTTAGTGTCCACCTCTGTACGGAAACAACCATGTGTCAATCTTTAAAAACTATGAGGATTAGATGAGATAATGAATAAACACTACGTTTTAAACTCCCAAACACCCTATAATTGTAAAGTATTATTTCCCATTGGTAGTCAACCAAGCTACAAAAGCTGTACTTCATTATATTTAGAAAATTATTTCTATCGCTATTGTAGCAAATTTAAGCTGTATTTGAATAAATACCAGCTGAATGAAAATAATTCCTAAAGCCCAGTAAGTAGAACTATAAATCAATTTAATGTTGAGGAGGCATTCTAGGCAGACAATATGCACCATGCCTCAACAAGGCTACTAACTTGTCTCTCCATTTCTGCATTTGCTCTGCTATTATCTGTGCTGAATACAGTAGCTAGTGATCCTTTTAAAAGTTCAATCAGATCATGCTGCTTCTCTCCCTAAAACCTCCAGGGGCTTCCCACTTCAGTGAAAAATGCGAAGTCCCCATGATAATGTCTAAGGTAGGAGTGGGGAACCATTTTTCTGCCAAGGGCCACTTGGATATTTATAACATCATTCGAGGACCATACAAAATTACCAACTTAAAACTTAGCCTGCTAGCAATCTTGAGAAAGAAGAACAAGTTAGAAAGATCACAATACCAGATATCAAGTTATATTATAAAGCCACTATAATCAAAACAGCCTGGTACTGGCACAAGAATAGGACAGAGACCCCAGAAATGTACCCAAGCCATTACACTTAATTAGTATTTGACAAAGGAGACAAGAGCATACAATAGAATCAAGACAGTCTATTCAATAAATGCTGTAGCAAATATCAAACAGATACATGCAAAAAAATAAAACTAGACCACCACGTTACACCACATACAAGAATAAACTAAAAATGAATAAACTCAAAAGACTTCAATGTAAGATGTGAAACCATAAAAATCATAGAAGAAACCACTGGCAGCAAAATCTCAGATATCTCTCATAATAATATGTTTACAGATATATCTCCTAGGGCAAAGGAAACTAAGGAGAAAAATAAACAAATGGGATTACATAAAAATAAAAAGCCTCTGCATAGCAAAAGAAACCATCAACAAAATGAAAAGGGAGTCCACTGTACAAGAGAACATATTTGGCAATGATATATCTGATAAAGGGTTAATATCCAAAACATATAAACTATCATTCAGATTGAAGGTCAGATAAAGAACTTCACAGATAAGAAAAAACTAAAGGAGTTCATCAATACCAAACCAGTATTTTATGAAATGCTGAAAAGTACTCTTTTTTTAAAAAAATATATTTTATTGATTTTTTTACAGAGAGGAAGGGAGAGAGATAGAAAGTCAGAAACATCGATGAGAGAGAGACATTGATCAGCCGTCTCCTGCACACCCCACAGTGGAGACGTGCCAGCAAGCAAGGTACATGCCCCCAACAGGAATTGAACCTGGGACCTTTCAGTCCGCGAGCTGACGCTCTATCCACTGAGTCACGCCGGTCTCGGCTGAAAGGTACTCTTTAAGAAGAGGAAGAAGAAGAAAAAGGTAAAGATAAAAATTATGAGCAACAAATATATCTGTCAATAAGTGAATATAAAAATCAAGTGAATAAGAAATCTGATGAACAGAATAAACTGGTGAATATAATAGAATCAGGGGCACAGAAAGAGAGTGGACTGACAATTCTCAGGGGGAAAGAAGTGGGGGGGTGCAGGGAAAGATTTGGACAAAAATCATACACCTATCGATGAGGACAATGCTGGGGGAGGTAAGGGCAGAGGGAGGGGTGGGAGTCAGGTGGAGGGGAACTATGAGATGAAAAAAGAGGAATAATTGTAATAATCTGAACAATAAAGATTTATTAAATAAAAAAATTGTGTACAAAAAAAAATAAGGAAAATGGGTGCCACATCAATGGAATGAAAGACAAATGGAAAACGGAAAAAGTCATCAGTAAAATGTTGCTTCAATGGCACAAAAGAAAGTCTTTTTTGCTCGAATATTGGCTGGCAATGAAAGTGGATTTATTTTGAGAATCCCAAATGCACAAAATCATGGGTTGATCCAGGTCAAACATCAACATGGACTGCAAAGCCAAATTGCTTCAGAAAGACAATGCTCTGCGTCTGGTGGGATCAGGAAGATATGGTGTATTATGAGCTTCTAAAACCAGGTGAAATAGTTAATACCTATTGTTACCAACAACAAATAATCAATCTGAACCACGCTTTGATTGTGAAATGACCAGAATGTGCCAGAAGACACAGCAAAGTAATTTTGCTTCATGATAATGCATCATCACACACTTCAAAACCAGTTAAAGACACATTAAACGATCTTGCCTGGGAAGTATTAACCCACCTTCCATATTCACCAGACCTTGCTCCTTCAAATTGCCATTTGTTCTGATCGATGGCACACACACTTTCTGAGCAGCACTTCAAAACATACGAAGAAGGAAGAAACTACGATGGTGGCATAGGTAAACACCTAAACTGTTGCCTCACATAATTTCAAAACTACAACAAAAAGAAAAATGAACATCATCCAGAACCACAGGAAGACTGGCTGAGTGGAAATAGAAGGAAAGAAAAAATCACACTGAGACTCAGAGGAGCTGCAAGAGGCAGAGGTATTGACACGCGCACGTGGAGAGGATTGGCAACTGAGTTCGCAGCTGGCTTTCTCAAGTGGGAGGGAGACAAAAGCTCCCAACTGTGCTGAACTCCTGTTCCGGGCGAGACTCTGGGGACCCAGACTCATACGGGGTGAAACTGGACTGTCAGGAAAGAGAAAAGCACACTGAGACTCAGGGGAACTACAGGAAGCAAAGGTACTGAGGTGCGTGCGCAGAGAGGTTGCACAACTCAGTATGTGACTGGCTTTCTCAAGTGGGAGGGAGACAAAAGCTCCCGACTGCACTGAACTCCAGTTCTTGGCGAGACTCTGGAAACCTAGACTCATTGGGGGAGAAACTGGACTGTCTGGCAGCAGGTGGGAACTCGAGGGTGGCTTTATCTCCGAGGTGCTTGCAGTGATTACCATGGGACACTGAGACAGAGGGACCTATTAAGGGCAGGATTGACAGGTAACTAATGCTGTCTTCTCTGCCCTGTGACTCTGCCCTATCTAAGCTGAGCACAGAGGCTTTTGCAAGTCTTCTCTTATAAGGGGTGTATCCATCACAGAATTTCTCCCATTGTAGACCCAGCTGATCCTCATAGCCAATTGGCCTGAAGGTCAATTGTCCCAGTGATACCAACAACAATCAAGGATTAACTACAACAAGACTGTGCTCAAAGCCCACAAAGGGGTGTACCAAGAGAATCCACCTCAGGAAACTGGGGAGGCTGAGCTACTGGGCTGTATAGGACACCTAGCACAAAAAGCCACTCTATCAACTCAGGGAAGCAGCCAAAATGTGGAGACAAAGAAACAAATCACAAATGAAAGAAATGGAGGAAAGCAAACGACTGGATAGAGTTCAAAATCATGGTTATAAGGTTTTTCAATAATTTTCTAGAAAAAATGGATAAATTTAGTGAGACCCTTGAGGATATGAAAAAGGACCAACTAAAAATTAAACATACACTGACTGAAATAAAAAATATACAGAGACCTAACAGCAGACTAGAGGATTGCAAGAATCAAGTCAAAGATTTGAAATACATAGAAGCAAAACACACCCAACTGGAAAAGCAAAAAGAAAAGAGAATCCAAAAAATATGAAGACAGAGTAAGGAGCCTCTTGGACAACTTCAAGCATACCAACATCTGAATTATGGGGATGCCAGAAGAGAGAGGGGAAGATACTGAAAACCTATTTGAAGAAATAATGACAGAAAACTTTCCCCACCTGGTGAAAGAAATAGATTTACAAGTTCAGGAAGCATAGAGAACCCAAAACAAATCCAAAGAGGACCACACCAAGACATATCATAATTAAAATACCCAGAGCAAAAGACAAAGGGGGAATATTAAAAGCAGCAAGAGAAAAACAGTTAGTTACCTACAAGGGAGCACCCATACAACTGTCAGCTGATTTCTCAACAGAAACTATACAGGTCAGATGGGAGTGGCAAGAAATATTCAAAGTGATGAATAGCTAGAACCTACAACCAAGATTACTCTACCCAGCAAAGCTATTATTCAGAATTGAAGGTCAGATAAAGAGCTTCACAGTTAAGAAAAAGCTAAAGGAGTTCATCACCACCAAACGAGTATTATATGAAATGCTGAAAAGTATTCTCTAAGAAGAGGAAGAAGAAGAAAAAAGGTAAATATAAAAATTATGAACAACAAATACATATCTGTCAACAAGTGAATCTAAAAATCAAGTGAATAAAAAAATCTGATGAACAGAATAAACTGGTGAATATAATAGAATCAGGAGCATAGAAAGGGAGTGGACTGACAATTCTTGTCGGGGAAAGAGATGTGGATGGTGTGGGAAGAGACTGGAGAAAAATCATACACCTATGGATGAGGACAGTGGCAGGGGGATAAGGGCAGAGGGTAGGGTGGGAACTGGGTCAAGGGGAGCTATGGGGGGAAAAAGAGGAACAATTGTAATAATCTGAATAAAAATTAAATTAAAAAGAAAACACATATGAAGAAGTGGAAAATTGGTCTCTGAATGGTTTGCCTCAAAACAAGAAAAGTTCTATTGGGATAGTATCCACAAATTACCTGAATGATGGGGAAATATGTAGCTAGTGATGGGCATTACTTTGAATAAAGCACTTTTGATGTTCCTCTTGAAGTTATTGTGTTTTCTTTGATTAATAAATCTGCTATTATTTACTGGTACACCTAGTATGCACCCTATGTTCACAGCAGCATAATTAACAGTAGCTATGATCTGGAAACAGCCCAAGTGCCCATCAGTAGATGAGTGGATCAAAAAGCTGTGGCATATTTATACCATGGAATACTATGAAGCAGTAATAAAGAAGGATCTCTTACCCTTTAAGACAGATGGAGGGACCTGGAGAGTATTATGCTAAACAAAATAAGCCAGTTAGAGAAAGAAAAGTATCTCATGATCTCACTCATATGTGGAATCCAAGTAACAAAATAAACGGATGTACAAAATAGATCCAGAGTCATAGGAGCATGGAACAGACTGAGATCTCAGAGGGAAGTCAGGGGTGGGTGGGAAGAGGTCAACCAAAGAACTTGTATGCATATATGCATAACCCATGGATACAGAACATAGGGTAGTGGAGGTATGGGATGGGTGTGGGCTATACGGGATCAATGGGAGAAAAAAAAGGGCATATATAATTCTTTCAACAATAAAGATTATAAAGAAAAAGATTCAAGAAACAGAAATACTACAAAAAAAATTAGCCTGCTATATTTGTTCAAACATTTAATTAACTCACCCCTAATGCCTTGTCAGAACCAGCCCAAATGATTTTGAGGGCCTTCTCTGGTCTGCAGGCCGGACATTCCCTATCCCCGGTTAATGCCTTCTCTAAGTTGGCTCCCATACTACCTTGTGCTCTAACCCTCCTTACTCCTCTCCTTGCTTCATCTCATTTCCTAGGCATGTTCTGCATTGCAGCTCCACATTCCTGGAACACTCCACTCCCATGTGTATGCATACGTCGCTCCTTCACTTCTTTTCGGTTTCTGCCCAAATGCTACCTTCCTCAGCCACCCAGCATGAACAGCAGAGTTTTCCTACCCTAGATACCCCTTTTACCCCACCCCCATTTCAATGTTTTTCTTAACATTTAGCACCATCAACAGCACACTATAATATTTGCACAAGTAAATCTATTCCCTCACAATTCCCCCTCTTGAAGGTAAGCCCCAAGAATGCAGAGATTTCACCTGTTTTGTTCCTACTATAATTTAGAATGGTGCCTGGTGCAAATAAGAAACAGTATTTGTTGAGCAAATGGTGAATGAATGATATCTCTACTAAATAGACAGACAAACATGCTTATCCAGAGGGACATGGATTTGGCCTGAGAAGGAGCTGCATCTTTTCCACACTTAATGGCATGTATTTCAGAATGAATACATTTCCAAGAGACATTTTTCATTCTGAGAAGAACCCACAGTTGCTGCAGAGAAAAACAAGAGTAAGACCCTGCTCTTCAGGAGAGGGCAGACCGAGGACATGCTGGTATATTCTCTGACCAAAAATATTGTACATGAGATTTCAGGATAACAATACTGCTTTTATATACTCTAAATGGGATTTCCTTCCTGAACAATTGGCACTCTTACTATAATAAAGACAATGAGAGTTATGTAACTAAATAGCTCCCAAATCTGACTGTGCATTAAAAAAAAAAAAAGACAACTTCTGGGGTTCCACCTCAGGTCTACAAAATCAGAAACTAATTGCATACAGCCTGGGCTTTAGGCCAGCATTTAGAAAAGACCAGTGTCAACTGCTGAATTTCCCTTTGATTTAACTGCTAGAAAGTTCAGAATATCTGAAGAAAATTTTCTTATCTTGTTTTCCTTTACTTTTAAAATCAATTTTATTCATCTGAAAAAAAATGTATTTTATGGCATCATTTTGAATGCACAATTTGGTGAGTTTGAAAATGTATATATTTAAAAAACAGAATTCTGGGTTGACAGGTTTTTCCCTCCCAGCATTTGAAAGACATCTTTCCATTAACTTTTGACACCATAGCTTTTGACACAGTCTGCTATAATTATATTTAAAAAAATATATTTTTATTGATTTCAGAGAGGAATGGAGAGGGAGATAGAAATAGAAACATCAATGATGACAGAGAATCATTGATTGGCTGTCTCCTGCATAGCCCCCAACAGGGATTTCCTGGGTATGTCCCCTGACCCGGAATCAAACTGTGACCTCCTGGTTCATAGGTCGACACTCAACCACTGAGCCACCCTGGTTGGACTGCTATAATTTTTATTTTTGTTCTCTTAATGTATTTTGTTTTTCTGAATATTTTAAAGATTATCACTTATTTTCAAATTTTTTATTTTGATATGCTTTGGTATGGTTTTGTTTTTATCCTGGTTAGGGTTTGTTTTGCTTCTTAGATCTATGGGTTTATAAGTTTTATTTAATTAGAACCATTATTTTTTCAAATTATTTTTTGTTCTTTTTCTCACTCCTTTCCTTTGAGATTCTAGTTACACATATCCTAGACTTTTTTTTATTTAATAAATCTTTATTGTTCAAATTATTACATTTATTCCTCTTTTTCCTTCCATAGCTCCCTTCCACTCGACTCCCACCCCACCCTCTGCCCTTACCTCCCCCTGCGTTGTCCTCATCCATAGGTGTATGATTTTTGTCCAGTCTCTCCCTGCAACTCCCTCACCCCTTTCCCCCTGAGAATTGTCAGTCCACTCCCTTTCTATTCCCTTGATGCTATTATATTCACCAGTTTATTCTGTTCATCAGATTTTTTATTCACTTGTTGACAGATATGTATTTGTTGTTCATAATTTTTATCTTTACTTTTTTCTTCTTCCTTTTCTTAAAGAGTACCTTTCAGCATTTCATATAATACTGGTTTGGTGTTGATGAACTCCTTTAGCTTTTTCTTAACTGTGAAGCTCTTTATCTGACCTTCAATTCTGAATAATAGCTTTGCTGGGTAGAGTAATCTTGGTTGTAGGTTCTTGCCATTCATCACGTTGAATATTTCTTGACACTCCTGTGTGGCCTGCATAGTTTCTGTTGAGAAATCAGCTGACAGTTGTATGGGTGCTCCCTTGTAGGTAATTAACTGTTTTTCTCTTACTGCTTTTAATATTCTCTCTTTGTCTTTTGCTCTTGGTATTTTAATTATGAGTGTCTTGTTGTGCAAATAAGAAACAATATTTGTTGAGCAAATAGTGAATGAATGGTATCTTTACTAAATAGACAGGCAAACATGATTATTCTCTTTGCATTCCTTTTATTTGGGGTTCTGTGTGCTTCCTGGACTTGTAAGTCTATTTCTTTCACCAGATGGGGGAAGTTTTCAGAAATTACTTCTTCAAACAGGTTTTCAATATCTTGCTCTCTCTCTTCTTCTAGCACCCCCATAATTTGGATGTTGGTACGCTTGAAGTTGTCCCAGAGGCTCTTCACACTATCTTCAGATTTTTGGATTATTTTTCTTTTTGTTTTTCCAGTGGAGTGTTTTCTGCTTCTCTGTATTTCAAATCTTTGACTTGATTCTTGTGATCCTCTATTCTGCTGTTAGGTCTCTGTATAATATTTTTTATTTTAGTCAGTGTATATTTAATTTCTAGTTGGTCCTTTTTCATCTCTTCTTGGATCTCACTAAATTTATCCATCTTTTCTAGGAAATTCTTGAAAAACCTTATAACTGTGGCTTGAACTCTATATCCAGTAGTTTTTTTCCCCTCCATTTCATTCATTTGTGATCTTTTCCTTTGTCTTCACATTTTTGCTATGCTGGGAGAACTTCTGTGCTGGAATCAGCCTTATGATACAAGACTTGCAAAATTGCCAAAGCTTCTCTGTTGAGCTTAGGTGGGGTGGAGTCTCAGGGCTGAGCAGACAGTATTGGCTTCTAGTCAGCTTCACCCTATGCGGCCCCTGGATCTCAAGTCTTTCTTGGTAATTGTTGCAGCGCTCTCTGTGCACACGTGCACGCGTGCTTCTAGATCTCTGCCTTTCCCTTGTGTTCCGGGACCTGTATGAGTCTGGATCCCCAGGGTCTTGCTCGAAACTAGGGTTCAGTGCAGTCAGAAGTGGAGTTCTGCGTAGTTGGGAGGCTCTGTCTCCTGCTCACTAGAGAAAGCCAGCAACACAATCAGCAATCCGTCCTCTGCGTGCAGTGGTGTGTGCGTCCCCAGACCTCTGCCCTTTCGCAGCTCCCCTAAATTTTGGTGCACTCCTCCTTTTTCACGACAATCCAGACTCCCCCCGTATAAGTCTTGCCAGAACTGTGGTTTAGTGCAGTCAGATAAGGGGTTCAGTGCAGTTGGGAGTCTCCGTTTCCCTCCCACCAGAGAAAGCCAGCCAGGCACTCCGCCGCCTGCTCTCTCCACGTGTGTGTCTCCGTACCTCAGCTTTTTGCAGCTCCTCTGAGTCCACGTGAGCTCCTCTCTTTTCTTCTAGTTGTAGAATTTTAACTCTGCCAGCTTTCTTTTAGTTCTTGATGATGTCGGTTCTGTCTTTTAATTGTAGTTTTGAAATTGTTGTGCAAGGCAGCAGTTTAGGTGTTCACCTGTGCCATCTTGGTTTCCTTTATTCTAGACTTCTTGATATAATTTCAAAAGTCCTTGAGGCTGTCCTCATTTTTTTAGTCTTTGTTTTTTTGGTTGTAATTTTGGATAATTTCTATATCTCTAACATCAAGATTACTAATGGCTTCTTCTGTAGTATCTTATGTATGGTTAATTCCATTAAGTAAAATTTTTATTTTAGATATATTACATTTCATCTTTAGATGTTCCACTAAATTTTTTGTCTTCCATTTCTCTCCCTGTAATGCTCATGTTTTCCTTGAAATCCTTGAGTATACTTAATAATATTTATAGTAACTGTTCTTAAGTTCTTCTCTGCTAAGTCCATTATCTCAGCAGGGGGAAGGTTTCTATTTCTATTGACTGATTTTTTCTGGTTATAATATTTCATCTATTATCAGAAGAATAATTCTCTGTTCACCTACTAATTTTTATTTGGATACCAGATATTGTAAATCTTACATTGTTGAGTGATGAATATTGTTATTATCCTTAAAGAGTGTTGGACTTAATACTGGCAGGTATTAAGATTATAAAGATTTTATAAATCACTTATTTGTAGATACCCAGATCCTTTTCAGGCTTTATAGTTTTTATATAAAGAACCCATAATAACCCCCTTGCCTAGGGCTAGTTTAGCCCTACCATTAAAGCATGCTCCTTCTGAAATCTCTCTTGAATGCTCCAACAAGGTATCTTCACTCTAGCTGGTTGGAATTAAAAAAAATCCCCTACCTGTTTGGTTTATAGCTTTCCCCAAATTTCTTTCCCATATAGTAGTTCATTGTCTAGATTTATAAGATTTCATCATATGAATCCATAGATTGATATACACCCAAAACCTCAAGATTCTTATATAATTTCTTGAGCTTCTTTTCTGCATAGATCCTGCCTTTCTAGGACTCTGCCATAAATTCATAATTTTGGCCTTCTTGACTTCTAAACACTGCCTCTGTACCTCAGACCTTGAGGTCTGAGTGAGTTCTCTCTCTCTAAGCTGCAGTCCAGAAATTGTCTTCAGGCAGAGAGCGTGGGTGATTTTAAGGCTCACCTCATCAGTTTCCCTTCTCTCAAGGGTCATAGCTCTGTACTACTTGTTATCTAATGTCCTAAAACAGATTTTCATAAATTTGGTCCAAATTTTTAGTTATATTTGCTGGAGGGCAACTCCCATAGCAGTGATTCCTTTCTAGGCAAAAGTGGAGATATCCTTTTACCTTAAAATTCTTATTTATTTTTTTCTTTGGTTAATTGTTTTGACTTTATATTATAAGCTGCCTCAGATCCGTTTTAAAACTAGACAGGATATAAATAATATTAGGACTTTACTTAGTTAGGCTAAACCTGAATTCCTGCGGCAGAATATTAAGAAAATGAAATTTCTTTCAATGTTGGAATGAGGACAGTTCCTGTCTGAAGTTTCACTTAATTTAAATAAAATATTCCACCTGTATTTTTTGAGGTATTTGAGGTATAAACAATCCTAGCACATAGCCACTGAACTTGGTACTTCCAAGTTTTCGTTTAAAATGGACAACTATTATAACTCTCGGGACTATCTCTAGGAATATTGAAATAATTGAATTTCTTTTTCTTTTCTTTTTCCTGGTATGTTTGTTTTCGATTTCACTCAAAGCCATAGACAACAGCACAACGTAAGGGAAAAAGATTACTTTTAAGGAGGTAGTTATATTTATGATTATTTTAAAGCAATCTCAAGTTATAAAAAACAAACAACAATTGAAGGTATATAAGGTTTCCATTCAGCTCACTTAAAACATCGTAGCCTTTCTTCTGTAAGCAAGGCACAGAAAAGATGAGTCATTAAAGAGACTGATTATAAATGGCAACCATCAGGGCAGATGTAAGTCATTTTGCTTTAATCAGGCCATTAATTATTAGGGTTTATCAATTAGTTTTATTGAAGGCAAGGGAGCTTAAATGAATACTAGGGCATTGATTTTAACTAGGACATTTTCTCAAAGAAAATACAAATGAGGTGTGTAGAATCCTCGAATTACAGGTTCTTTTCATACCACTAAAAGAAGCAAGCTTCATCTCTCATATAAAACGCCTAGAGTGAAAAAACAAATTAGGTCTAATCCCCTTTGTATTACATATGAAATATCATGTTTTGATGTTCTCTAATTTGAGGTTTGGTTTTAATCCATCATGGCCAAGAGGTCACTATCATGTTGGAGAAAGTGAGATGAAGATACAATGCAAAGTGACCCATTTTTAATATTTCTTATCTTCTTTCATTTAAAAAAAAATATTCAGTCATTTTATGCACAGACACTTTTATAGGAATCAGAATAGATTCCTGTTGGTCAGATTCTCTCAGAGGAAGCAGAAATGACATGGAAAATGTATGTGTGTTTGTTGTGTGTGTGTAATATACAAGATAAAGGGTGATACCTGATCTTCCTACCATGACAAGGTTGTTATGAGAATTAAGTGAGACAGTGCTTAGTAGTGCCTGTTAAGCTAGAACTCAATGAACTGTTGAATGATTAAAATGAATGGAAAAAACATTTTGTAAACTTAAATGTACTGTATAAACTGGAAGCTACTGCTCTAGAACTGGCAATGATAATGACTCTTATCCTAGAAATAAGGATATGGATCATCCTATCTAATAAAAGAGTAATATGTAAATTGACCATATCTTCACTCCACTCACAAGCCATGCCCACCAGCCATGTCTACCAGCCAATCTGAACGAGCATGCAAATTAATCCAACCAAGATGGCTATGGCCACAGAGAGAGCAGGAGGGAGGATTGAGGTGCCCCTGGCAATGGAGGAAGCCAAGCTTTCCACAAAGCCTGGCCGGCCAGGCCTCTGCTTAAGGCAACAAAGTTTCAATGACTGTGAGAGCAGAAGTCTTGGCTCTGCCAGGCTACAAAGTTTCAACTGTAGAAGATAAGTAAATCCCAGATACCAGGGACTCAGCTTGGGTCTCCAGAGGACATAGCCAGTCTGCAAACCATCACAAGTCCCTTCCCCAGGCCACCCCACATCCTAAGGGAATACCCACCCTGATCTGGGACACCCTTCAGGACAAACCAGTTGGCTCTCACCTGTGTACCAGGCCTCTATCCTATCTAATAAAAGAATAATATGCAGATAGACCATCACTCCAACACACAAGATGACTGCGCCCATGTGGTCAAAAGATCCTGCCCCCATGTGGACACAAGATGGCCACCACAAGATGGTGAGCAGGGGAGGGCAGTTGGCAGGGACCAGGCTTGTAAGGGAGGGCAGTTGTAGGCGATCAGGCCAGCAGGGGAGGGTAGTTGGGAGGGACCAGGCCTGCAAGTTGGGAGTGATGAAGCCTGCAGGGGAGGGTAGTTGGGGGTGATCAAGCCTGCAGGGAAGGGCAGTTGGGAGTGACCAAGCTTGTAGAAGAGGGCTGTTAGGGGTGACCAGGCCCACAGGGTAGGGCAGTTAAGGGCTAACAGGCTGGCAGGGGAGCAGTTAGGCATCAACCAGACTGGCAGGGGAGTGGTTAGGGGGTGATCAGGCTGGCAGGCAGAAGTGGTTAGGGGCAATCAGGAAGGCAGGCAGGTGAGCAGTTGGGAGCCAGCAGGCCTGGATTGTGAAAGGGATGTCCCTTAAGGGGTCCCAGATTGGAGAGGGAGCAGGCTGGGCTGAAGGACCTCCCCCCCCAAATGCACGAATTTCGTGAACTGGGCCTCTAGTCCTATATATAGTAAAAGCCTAATATGCAAATTGTCCCCTGGGACAGTCATTGGACTGGGAGACTTGGAATTTAACTGCTTGCTATGACATGTGCTGAGCACCAGGGGACAAAGCTTCACAGGCAGTGGGCAGGATGGTAGTGCCAGGCCAAAGCAGGTGTGAGTGGGGGCCCAATTGTCTTGCAGACGATGACTACAGGCAGCAGTGGGGGGCAGGGAGCCAGGCACTGAGGGAGCCAGGTAGGGAGCCCAGACCTGATCAATTGCCCTGCGGGATGGAGGAGCAGGTAAGGAGATGGTGTCAGGCCAAGTCAGGGTGCCAGGCGGGGCTGTGGTGTGAGCTGGGGCTGCAAGACTGGGGCCCGATCTCCACAAGCCACCTGGAGGGACCCCTCCCCCTCCTTGCACAAATTTGTGCACTGAGCCTCTAGTCTAATATAATGGACCACACCCAAATAGTAAATACAATTAACTTTCAATATAGGAGCTCTACCTGAAGGCAGGTTTCTTTCGGTACCTCAAGTGCTGTTCAAAGAAGAGTTAATATTTTCCAATTCCTTCAGTAAGATTTCACAGTAAGTTGATTTTTTTTTAATGATGATGTAATGAATATTTGGATTGCAGCAGGGACATCCCACATAGATAATAGGTAGTTATGATGCAGTTCTCTTGAGTAATTTGAAATGCTTAGATGATTATTAGAAAAATATCAGGAAGTAAAAGGAATAAAAGAACTTACTAAAGGGTCTTGTGTATACAGAAGATAATAGGTTTCCTACAGGAGTTTGTAACCAAATAAAAATCAACCTTTGTCATCACTTTCCTATTCTATCTTTAATGAAGTATGAAATATCAGTTACTTACAGTTATCATGTACTATGCAACAATGGTAAATGGTTATTTCTTCTCGAAACTGATGTGCACTAGATGGCTTGATTCACTGTGATTACAAATATTTGAAGAAAGAGCTCTGGCCAGGTGGCTCGGTTGGTTGGAGCATTGTTGTATCATACACCAAAAGACTGCAAGTTCAATCCTGGAGCAGGGTACAACTGATATAGATGTTTCTCTTTCACATCAGTGCTTCTCTCTCTCTCCCCCTTTCTCTTTCTAGACTCAATTAAAAAAACAAAACATATCCTCAGGAGAAGATTTAAAAACTTTAAAAAAAATACGCTAATAACCTCTAGGTATCTACTTAGGAAAAAGAAAATGTAGAAAAAAATAAAGACTTGTATATGAATAGCAGCATTATTCATAATAGCCCCAAACTGGTATAAACCAAATGTCCTTCTACTAGTAAATGAATGGACAAAATGTGATATATCCATATAACAGACTATTATTCTATAATAAAGAGGAATGAAAGACAAAAAAGGCCACTACATATTTACAAACGGGTTAATCCAACAAGAAGATATAATATTTATAAAAACATATGCACCCAACATAGAAGCATCTAAATATATAAAGCAAATATTAACAGACCTAAAGGAAGAAATAGACAGCAATGCAATAATAGTAGGGAACTTTAATACCCACTTACATCAATAAAGAGATCATCCACACAGAAAATAAGGAAACACTGACTTTAATTGACCATATAGACTTAGATATAAAGAGAATATTCCATCCAAAAGTAATAGAACACACATTCTCTTCAAGTGTACATAGAATATTCTCCAGGATAGATCATATGTTAGACAACAAAACAAGTCTTCACAAATTTAAGATAGATTATATCAAGCATCTTTTCCCAATGGTATGAAATTATACATTGATTATAAGAAAACTGGAAAATTTACAAATACGTGGAGACAAACAACATGCAGTTAACAATTAAAAGTCCATAAAGAAATCAAAAGTGAAATAAAAAGTATTTTGAGAAAAGTAAAAATGAAAATACAAATACTAAAACTTACTAGAAAAATAAGTTTATGCAGCAAAAGCAACTCTCAGAGGAAAGTTCATAGCATAAATGCCTACTTCATGAAGAAAAAAAGAACAAAAAACAGCACTCAAACAACTTTATATCTTACGATACTAGAAAAAGAAAAACAATGTCAAAAATTAGAAGGAAGGAAGTAACAAAGATCAGAACAGAAATAAACAAAATAGAGACTAAAAAGATATCAGAAAAGGTCAGTGAAAACAAGAGCAGGTTCTTTGAAAAGATAAACAAAATGGAAAAACCTTTAGTTAGACTTACCAACAGAAGAGAGAAAGTGCTCAAATAAATAAAATCAGAAGTGAAAGAGATATTACAACTGATACTACAGAAATACAAATGATCACAAGGGACTACAACAAACGATTTTATGCCAACCAGACAACCTAGAAGAAATAGGTAAATTAATAGAAACATACAACCTTCCAAGAATGAATCGTGAAGAAATAGAAAATCTGAACAGGCCAATTTCTAATAAGGAGACTGAATCAGTAATTTTAAAACTGAATTCACTTTTAAAAAGTGAATTCTAGCAAACACTCAAAGAATACCAATCCCTCTCAAACTCTTCCAAAAACAGAAGAGGAAATATTTCCAAACACTTCCATTTTACGAAGCTAGCATTATGCTGATACCAAAACCAGAAAAGGGTTAGGATTAGACAGGAGTAGGGTGGAGATGATCAAAGGAGGAAAAAGGGGGAACATTTGTAATACTTTCAACAATAAAGTTAAACACACATACTTCATAGTAATCTAATCAGTACGGTATTGGCACAAAAAAAGACACACAGATCAAACAAACAGAATAAACCCATGCATATAGGGTCAATTAATATATGACAAAGAAGCCAAGAATATATAATGGGGAAAGAATAGTTTCTTCAATATATGGTGTTGAGAAAATTGGACAGATATATGCAAACAAATGAAATTGGAGCACTATCTTATATCATCCACAAAAATTAACTCAAAATAGATTAAAGACTTTCATGTAAGACCTGAAACCATAAAACTCTTAGAAGAAAACATAGGAGGTAATACCTTGACAAGAGGTCTTGGCAATGGTATTTTGGATTTGACACTCAAAACAAAGGCAAAAAAAGCAAATATAAACAAGTGGGACTACATCAAATTAAAAAACTTCTGCACAGCAAAGGGAACCATCAACAAAATGAAAAGGCAACCTACTAAATGGTAGAAAATGTTTGCAAAACATATATCTTGATAAAGCGTTAATATCTAAAATATATAAAGAATTCATATAATTTAATAACAAAACAAGCAATTCAATTAAAAAATGGGCAGAGGATCTGAATAGATAGTTTTCTAAAGAAGACATACAAATAGCAACAGATACATGAAAAGTTATTCAACATCACTAATCATTAGGGAAATGCAAATCAAAACCACAATGAGATATCACCTCATACCTGTTAGAACGGCTATAATAAATAAGATAAAAAGTAACAAATATTGTCAAGGATGTGGAGAAAAGGGAACTTTTGTGCACTGTTGGTGTGAATGTAAATTTGTACAGCCACTCTGAAAAACAGTATGAAGGGTCCTAAGAATGAAATCTTTGTCAACCGCAACATTGGTTGACTTACAGGGTACTACTAGTATGCTGAGTGAAATAAGTCAGACAGAGAAAGACAAATGTCATATGATTTCATTTATATGTGGAATCTAAAAAAACAAAATAAATGAACAAGCAGAACAGAAATAGACGCATAGATACAGAGAGAACATTTTCATGGCTGCCAGAAGGAAGGGGAGATTTGAGGGAGGATAGAGAAGATGAAAGGAATAAGAAATAGAAATTGGTAGTTACAGAATAGTCATGGGGATATAAAGTACAGGAAATATAGTCAATAATGTTATAATAACTATGTATAGGGCCAGATAGGTATTAGAGTTATCGGGGTCATCACTTCACATAGATATCTGGCCACTGGGTTGTACACTTACAACTAATATAATATTGTACATCAACTGTAATTAAAAAATTAAAAAAATATTTTTTTAAAATAAAAAGGATAAGTACTACATGATCTAAGCATTCCACTTTTGGGAACTTATCTGAAGAAAATGAAAACTAACCACATGTTCACTGCAGCACTATAATATCCAAGATACAGAACCAACTTGTGTCCATTGGCAGATAATGGACAAAGAATACACACACACACACACACACACACACACACACACACACACACACAGACGTATATGTGTGTGTGTATGTATACATACATATGTATGTGTGTGTGTATGTGTGTGTGTGTGTGTGTGTGTGTGTGTATTGAAATCTTATTTAGCTATAAAAATGAAGTCTTGCTGTTTGAAACAATTTGGATGTGCCTAAAGGGTATCATGCTAAGTGACATGTCAACCAGAGAAAGACAAATGACTATATGTAGAACCCCCTACAAAATACCAAACTGATCCAAACAACAACAAAACAATATCAAGCTCACAGACGCAGATAACAGAATGATGATTATCAGAGGTGAGGGGCAGAAGAGGGTGTAAAAACTTCAAGTTATGAAATAAATTAAGTCATGTGCAAGCATGTCAACCTTGTGGCTGGTGAGCCGCATGTTTTGTACAGCATGGTGACTATCCTATCTAATAAAGAGGGAATATGCAAATTGACCATCATATCATAACAAAATGGCTGCACCCACAGTAGAGGCAGGGATCCTGTAGCACAAGATGGCTGTGCCCACAGTGGAGGCCAAGTTCCCGTAATGAGCCTTAATGAGCAGTCAGCAGGGACCTGAGGCTATGCCCCCCGCCTGGTGGGTCTTGACAGGGGATCTCAAGCCACACTCCCTCGCCCCAGTGCCAGGCCAGGGGACTTTAGGCTGTGCCCCCACCTTGGCACCAGGCTGGGGGACCTCAGGTCGTACTCCCCCTACTGGCAGGGCTGGATGGGGGACCTCAGGCCACGTGTTGCTTGACAGAGGACCTCAGGCTACATCCCACCCTCGGCAGGGCTTGGCAGAGGACCTCAGGCCACACCCCTCGCCCCAGCATCAGGCCAGGGGACCTGAGGTGGCGCCTCATGCCCCAGCACTGGGCCAGAGGACCTGAGGCTGTGCCTCCCACCCAGCAGGCCAAACCCCCACCCTGGTGCTGGGCTGGGGGACCTCATGCCATGCCCCCTGCCCTGGCTTTGGGTCAGGGGACCTGAGGCTGCACCCTCCGCCTGGCAGGACTTGACGGGGGACCTCAGGCCATGCCCCCTGCCTGGCAGGGCTTGACAGGGGTGGGGCTGGCCAGGTCTAGTTCTAGCCCAAAGAGAGTGGGGCCAGCTGGGTATGGGTCTCTTACAATTTTGAGGTGCTTGTGGGTGGGCGGGAACTTGACTCTGGTTTCCATGGTGAGCCTCAGACTCTGACAGGAGGAAGATTTTCATATACATTTTACTAATTTTCTTTCATCTTTGACACTTCTATTATAGAGAAAGGACAAATAGCAATATTCAAATATTTCCTCTAATTAATTCCCTTTTAATATGCACAAATTTCATACACTGAGTCACTAGTCTATAATAATAAAAGTGTAATATGCTAATTACACTGGACACCAGAAAGACCTTCTGGATGAAGCAAGGGATGTGAGGGCCGAGCCGTTGAAGGATTTCATGCAATGGGCCTCTAATAGTTAATAATACTGTATGATGTGTTTGAAAATTGCTAAGGGAATAGATCTTAAAAGTTCTTATCACAAGAAAAAAATTCTAAAACTATGTATGGTGATGGATATTAACTAGACTCATTGTTGTAACCATTTTACAACATATACACATATTGAATCATTCTGTTATATAACTAAAACTAAAATAATGTTGTATGTCAATTACACCTCAAAAAACATTTTTTTAAAGGAATGCACTACTAATACATGCTATGACATGGATGAAACTCAGTATTATGCTACATGAAAGAAGTGAGATAGAAAAGATTTTATATTGTTTGATTTAATTTATAAAAATGTCTTGGAAAAGGCAAATCTATAAAGTCAGAGAACAGATTAGTAGTCCCTGGGGGATAGGCCTGGGAACAGAGACTGATTGCAAATAGGAATAAGGGCTCTATTGGGGTGATGAAAATGCTCTAAAAGGCATTACAGTGATGGTTATATAATTCTATAAGTTATTAAAAATCTCTAAATTGCTCATTTAATAATCAACTTTATATGTTACATAAGTATCAATAATTCTCGTTTAAAAAATCAGCCTCAAACACAATTTAACTTCTTATTAATTTCTCTAGTTTTCCAGGTGTTTTGTGGTCACTGTTCCTATTCGAGAACAAAACATGAAACATCAATTAATTATACTGATCATATATTATATATCAACTAGAGGCCCGGTAGGGTCCTTCAGCCTGGTCTGCAGGGATAGGGCTGAAACCAGCTCTCCGACATCCCTGGAGGGTTCCTGGATTGTGAGAGGGTAGTTCTCGGGCTCCCTCCTCTCTGGTTCCAGGTGCATCACCCAAGAACTGCAGCTGCCAAGTCACTGCAGCTTGGCAGTCCCTGCATTGAGTGTCTGTCCCCTGGTGGTCAGTGTGTATCATAACTACCGGTAGGACGGTCAAATGGTCAGCCAGTTGCTGAAGCTGGTTCTGATCAGTGGTTCTGTAGCAATGAAAATAATTTTATGGTTGGGGGTCACCACAACATGAGGAACTGCATTAAAGGGATGTGGCATTAGGAAGGTTGAGAACCACTGATATAGATGGTAAAATGGTTATTCCCTCTCAAAACTGACATATACTAGAAAGCCTGATTATGATAATAAATATTTAAAGAAAGCTATTTTAAAATGACAATTCTGTGTTTTAAGGTTATTTCCCCAAATGAATAAGGCTATATGTATGCAAAGTGCGAAAACAACTGGTTCAAACATGAAAAATCTTGTCAAATGACTTTAAAGTCTCAATAACCTCTGGTAACTGCTCTGATTTTCAGGCTGGACTGATTCTTCCTCTTCCTCTTTTTTTTTTTTTTTTCCCACTGAATTGACCAAATTGCCTGTGGAAATTGGTATCATGTTGAGACAACCCATATTGCCACCCATAACTGCCTCATGCAGGAAACTGTATCTTCACACATGCTGCATCAATTAGCCATTAAACAATCCACATAAACAGCATCGAGCTGAAGCATGCTAATAAAGGCCAAGCCCACAAGAGCATGTGCTTTCTGCAGCTTTTCACAAAAGGCTCCTCCGCCCACTGCCCAACCCCCACTCCAACACAATCTGGGGTCAGACTGGGAGGCTATCCTGGGCCAGGATGTGGCTGGATGCCCAGGGGGCTGTTGTAAACTGATAAATAAAAGCTATCACAAAACTACAGTTGGAGTTACCCAATATGCTTTGCGGACCTATATGTCAATTTTCTGGTATGATTAGTTCCAAAGAAATTGTGACTTGTTCATGCTACTATATGTTTTTTCTTGTCAGAAAAGGAAAATCAGGCAAATTGAGGCTTCCCTTTTTGCTGTGATCTATTATTCATATTAGGTGCTGTTAATATGCTTCCTTTTGTTCTCCACTTTTATTATACTTAAAATATTTAATTTGCTCTGTGCTTTCATGTGTAAGCCACACTGAATTTCTTTAGAAATAGGTATAGTGCAATTCTTAGGAAGAAGAAGCAAACTTCTCTACAACTTTTTCCTTCTATACAAGAATTACACTATTTTTCTTGAATGCCAGAAAATCACTCTCAGTTTACCAGGAACCAGAGGACACATTAGCAGATCTCCATTCATAGCAATCTCTCCTAGCACTGTGCCAGGGTGCTTAATTGTCTTATGAAAAGACAACAACTAATATATCTATCTAGTTATTTCTTGGGAACTGCATTCTAATGAATGAGAACAGCAGGTACAATTAAATGCAGACTATGCTGACAGCCTACATTACAAATTCATCTGTGCACAACAGGAACACACTTAAGAGAAAACCACAATGCAATATAAAAGTTATTCTAATCATTCCATTATATAATAAAGAGCAGGTCATCCAAATATTCTTGCAAAAGCCTTAAATAAAATTAAGTAGCATAATTAGCCATCCTGAATAGCTGTTATTATCTAGAGTCCCATGATTCATTTAAAAATGGAGGCAAAAAACATGGCTTTCCTCCTTCATGTATGATAAAGGCAGGAGACATGCAGCATTTTCAGGCTAATACGAAGGGCAAAAAAGCCTCCGTTTCTCAAGTCTGCCTTCTCTCAATCCTTTCACTGTAAGTAAAAGAGGTTCTCTTCTAATGTAGGGGATCTTAGATTCTCTTCTCGGCAACATGAACATGTTCTGGTCTGTGTATAGAAACATGGGTGTGAAGGAATAAGTTCGTAGCAGTCAGAAGGAATCTATACTCTGCTCAGCTGTGGAACAACCTACTTCCGAGTCTATGCTATCGCTATCACCAATTTAAGACTCCTACTGACTACAAAAGCTTTTCAGTGAAAAAGGAAAAACAGCCCCCAAACAATAGGATACTACATTAAATGCATAAATAAATTTAAGATACATTTTGATTGTAGACTTGGCTTGGAACAGCATGTTTCTAAGACCAACTTTGGAAAACTGTTCTAAAGATATATTAAAAATTATAGCAGATAAGACTTCTTTGACACTTGCTATATGCCAAGCACTGGGATAAATGCATATTATCACATGTATTCTCTCATTAATCCTCATTATAATCCTTGATAGATACTATTAAACCCATTTTATAGATGAATATATTGAGGATCAAATTAATGAAATTAGTTGCCCAAGGCCACACAACTAAAGTCTCCAATTCTCACCGTTAGGCTTTAACAAATTACATTATATTTATGAGATCAATCTCATCTGAATTTATGAGCTAGATTATTACTCTAGCTTTGGCACTGAAGATCTGGCTGATCTTTACATGTTTTATTTTAGATTTTTTTATTTCTCATAGAAAAGTAGATACAAAAGGGAAGTTTGGGGAAGGTTCTAACTATTCTCTCAATTTCTTGCTGTTTTCTCTTGAGAAGCAGTTATTTGAACTATAACAATACTATACAGTACTATAACGTCAAAGAAGTTAAGAAACTGACCCAAGATTATATAACTGAGTTCAATTTAAGAGGCAGAAGCAGCACTTAAACCTGGGACTGCTGACCCTAAAACTAGAGCTCTTCCATTAGGCTACCAACCACTATTGCCTTTATTTGACTTGGTTTTTTAACTTTTTGAGCCTTAGTGTTCTCATCTAAAAATGGGAATACAGTGATAACTTCCTTGCAAGGTTATAATGAAGCTTAAATAAAATAATTTATACAAAAAAGCTAATGCAGTAGTACATAGAAGGCATTCAATGAATGATAACAAAAATTATTACTGTACCCCATCCAGAAGGAACTTAATCTTCCAATAGTAAAAGAATGGATTTGATTTCTATGGTGCTGCCCACCTTAAATGTTGCCTTTGGAGAAAGGGACAGACACAGAGAGGTCTTCTAACTAATAAACATTCCCGGCGGAGTGTTCTATTTGAACACTTTACTACTAGAAAGGAGAACGAAGGATGACTTCTGATTTAGCAACTTTATAAAAAAATATGCATTTGACATATAATCAGTGTCATAAATTAACTGTGGCCTCCAACCTCTACCACCAGAAATGATCCATCACATAGCTGTTCTCCCTCTCCCTCTGAAGAGTTTCTAAACCTCAAGGTTTGCTCAAGAGAAAGCTATAATCAGAGTTGTCTGTGGGGTTTGGTGAGTCAAACATTCATCAGACCACATACAGAGTGCAAGAAGATGAGGGATGCCGAGACCGGTTTGGCTCAGTGGATAGAGTGTCGGCTTGCGGACTGAGGGGTCCCAGGTTCAATTCCGATCGGGGGGCATGTACCTTGCTTGCGGGCACATCTCCACTGTGGGGCGTGTAGGGGGCGGCTGATCGATGTCTCTCTCTCATCGATGTTTCTAACTTTCTATCTCTCTCCCTTCCTCTCTGTAAAAAATCAATAAAATATATTTAAAAAAAAAAAGAAGATGAGGGATCACTGTAGGGTAACAAAGACTTGAGTCAAATACACAATGATCACATGATCTGCTTTAAATCCCAGCAAGGCAGAGGATCTTAGGGGAAGTTAGAGGGGTACTAACTACCCTTTCCCATTTGTATTCCTTCCCTGTATAGCACATGACCTGTTCTCTCTCCTCTAGGGCTTTCACTGATATTCATATGTTGAATTGGAAGAGGTGGCCTTGGATGGCAGTTCTCCTGGGTTCCTCATCTTCTTAGAGATTTCTTAAGAGAGATGACTATTTATAACAAATCCCATCACAGATGCTTGGGAGAAACCTTTGCTGATTAAGCAGACCCAAATATAGACAACTATAGAAAGATCACATATTCTTTATTCAATTAAACTACTTTGAGATACTCATACACAGTTGTAAGAAATAATACAGATATCCTATATATCCTGTATCCATTTCCTCTCAATGGTAACATCTCGTAAAACTATACATAGTACAGTATTACAAATAGCATATTTGCACTCATACAGTCAAGGAAGAGATTGTGGGTCATGGTTGGGTAGCTCAGTTGGTTAGAGTGTTGTCCTGATAGACGAAGGTTGCAGTTTAATCTCCAGATCAGGGTACATACAAGAAGCAACCAATGAATGCATAAATGAGTGGAACAAAAAACCTGATGTTTCGTTCTCCCCCTTCCTCTAAATGAAAATTAAAAAATAAAAGTTTTTGTATATTATCATATCTTTTTATAGCTACACCCACTTCCTTCCCACCCCCTCAACCTCTCTATTAGCCCCTGGAAATGACTCATCTGCTTTCCATTTCTATAATTTTATTATTTCAAGAATGTTATAGAAATGGAATATTATGGTATATAACCTTTTGTGATAGGCTTTCTTCACTCAGCATAATTTTCTGAAAAGTCAGAAAATTCAGGTTATATGCATATCAAAAGTTCATCCCCCACTTTTTATGTTGTTAATCCTCATCTGAAGATATTTTTTCCATTGCTTTTCAGAGAGAGTAGAAGGGGGAAAGGAGACAGAAGAGAGAAACATCGATGTGAGAGAGACATATAAACAGTTTGCCTCCCACAAGCAACCCACCAGGGATCAAACCTGAAACCCAGGTAAATGCCCTTGATGACGAACCTGATGCTCTAACAACTGAGAAACATTGGCCAGGGAAAAAGTTCATCCTTTTAAAAAAAAGTTTTTATTGATTTTTAGAGGGAGAGGAAGGGAGATAGAAACATTAATCCACTGCCTCTGCACACCCTCCACTGGAGATTGAGCTTAAAATCTGGGCTTGTGCACTGCCTGGAAAATGAACCACTGACCTCTTGGTTCCTGGATCAGTGCTCAAGCATTGAGCAACACTGGCTGGGCAAGTTCATTCCTCTTTATTGTTGAGCAGTATTATATGGTATGAATGTACCACAGCTTATTTAACCACATATTCATTAATGGACATCTGGGTTTTGGGCTATTATGAATAAAGCTGCCATAAGTATTTGTGTAGTTTTTGTGTGAACCAAAATCATTATTTCTCTGAAATAAATGCCCAGGAATGCAAATGTTGAGTCATATAGTAGTTGCATGTTTAGATATTTAAGAAATGCCAAATTGTTTTCTGGTGGGGCTGTATCATTTTACATTCCTATCAATAACCTAAATTCTCTGCATTCTTGCCAGCATTTGGTGTTGTCACTATTTTATTTTAGCCATTCTGGTAGGTATGCAGTAATATCTCCTTGTGATTTCAATTTGCATTTCCTTAATGGTTAATGATGCTGAAAATGCTTTTGTGTGCTTGCTTATCTGTCATTTGTATGTTCTTCTCAGTGGAATGTGTCTTCATGTCTTTTGCTCACTTGATAACTGGATTTATTTATTTTTTCTGTTAAGTTTGGAGAGTTCTTTATATACTAGTGACCCATTGCACAATATTCATATAAGAATAGGCCTTCCTTCCTCTGGCATCACTCCCAGCCACCAGGGATCCTGCAAGTCCTCACTCCTGTCTGGAGCACTGCTCATGAAGCTCCGTCCGTGACCCTCCCCTGCCCAAAGGCATCCCATCCTTCCTGGCCATGCCTGCATATGCAAATCAATCCATCATCTTTGTTGGGTTAATTTGCATACTCACTCCTAACTGGCTGTGGGTATAGTGGAAGTACGGTCAATTTACATGCTTGTCTATTATTAGGTAAGATTCTAGAATATTTGTAAGTAATGCTATATGGGGCTTCTTATCTTTTGAAAATCATTACCATAAATACAGAAATTCCCAGGGATTACCTGAGGCAAAGAGAATGAATGGCCGGAAGGAGGTTTAATTTCTAGAATTGTTCATTTGTGTGGATTGTCAGTGCTGGAAAAACAACAACCAACAATCCAGTCATTAAACTAGTTTATCTCAGTTAATGGGCTAAGTCTATTATTTTTTCAAAAACAGAAATGTTCATGTAAGCGATGATCTCCTACAGCATTGGCATGTGATTAATATTTACATTTAAAGGACAATATTTGAAGGATATAAAACAGGAGCCAAGGTGAAACTGTGCTCCGACCACTAGTACTTGCTGAACATAAATGCCCCCTTTCGTCATGTTTGACTAAGCAGTGACAAAGCTCAGGAGAGGAGCTCCAACACACCAGTCTCTTGTACTGCAACATAAATCCAACTGGGGATAATTCCTTTCAAAATGACTTGGTTGCTCAAACACGAACCTGTTCTTTGAAAACAATAAGCCTGGTGCTTCAAATAGCAAAAATATGGCTTAGGTTGCTTCAAAACTCTCTGTAACCTATGAGTCAGCACAAACTGTGTCAGTCTCTGCAGAGGCTGTGATGAAAGTTTTGTGCACATTACATTTATTCGTAAGTTATTTAAAATTAATCAGGTTATTTTTCTACTGAGAGCAATGCTTTCCAACAATGTTCTCCCTAAAGAATCACTTTACTCAGCAAATAATCATTCCCTGATTTATTTTTGCCACAAATTCTAACTTTTACATACATTTTTTTTTAACACTACCACCTTGACATAGAAATTTCTTTACTTCAAAGGTTTTATCTCTACCATATCATTTCTGCTCTCTCATCTAATAATAATATTACTTGGGATGTAATATAAATATTCTTAATATTTAAAAAATGTTTATAAATTCCCACTGACCTCATTTAAAAGGTATTAGCAAGTATACACCGAGTGGCCAGATTATTATGATCTCTAAACGCATAATAATCTGGCCACTCAAGTGTGTGTGTCTATGTGTG
The DNA here is from genome assembly GCA_011751065.1 of Lasiurus cinereus. Classification (NCBI taxonomy): domain Eukaryota; kingdom Metazoa; phylum Chordata; class Mammalia; order Chiroptera; family Vespertilionidae; genus Lasiurus; species Lasiurus cinereus. The sequence continues at coordinate 34,404,666 of JAAGEH010000076.1, forward strand.
TGTGTGTGTGTGTGTGTGTGTGTGTGTAGTAGAGGCCAGTGCATGAATTCGTGCATGGGAGGGGTCCAGCCAGCCTGGCCAGCGGGAGGGAACATTAGTGGTTGGCTGGCCTGCCTGCTGGTTGAACTCCTGGTTGATGGGACAATTTGCATATTAGCCTTTTATTATATAGGATATGCGTTCAGAGATCATAATAACCTGGCACCTCAGTGTATATAACATTTAGCTACCTACAGTCTTTTGGATTATGGGCCTCCAATTTTCTTCCAAATTCCTTCATTAAAAAGGATGCCTTTGCATGGAGAGCTTCTTGTACCTTTTTTGGGCAAATTCCTTCTACAATAATTTCAAAATAAAAAAAAATGCCTTTGCTTTTCATCTAAGTCATGATTCTACAAGTCCTTTTATAATTCTTTGCTAATGATAAAACTTTATTTTCATTTTCAGTATGCTTTATAGTTTAAAACCCTTTCCTCTTAAATATATCTTTTGATTTGATTACATGAGTCTGGTTTAAAAAGCAACCATTTGCCAAGACAGGTTTGGCTCAGTGGATAGAGCGTTGGCCTGCGGACTGGAAGGTCCCGGGTTCGATTCTGGTTGGGGGCATGTACCTTGCTTGCGGGCACATCTCCAGTGTGGGGTGTGCAGGAGGCGGCTGATCGATGTCTCTCTCTCATCGATGTTTCTGACTTTCTATCCCTCTCCCTTCCTCTCTGTGAAAAATCAATAAAATATATTTTAAAAAAAGCAACCATTTTCTTTTTAAAAAAATATACTTTATTGATTTTTTTTTTTACAGAGAGAAAGGGAAAGAGATAGAGAGCTAGAAACATCGATGAGAGAGAAGCATCATCAATCAGCTGACTACTGCACACCCCCCACTAGATGTGCCTGCAACCAAGGTACACACCCTTAACCAGAATCGAACCTGGAACCCTTCAGTTCCCAGGCTGATGCTCTATCCAGTGAGCCAAACCAGCTAGGGAAGAAAGCAACCATTTTCTTAGCAAAGTCTTACTTGTGAGTTTTAATTCTCAATTTGTTTGCATTTCAGTCTCTTATGTGCAGTAGTAAAATATTTCCTATTTCCTAGAATTTCCCACATTAAGGGACACAAAATAGTTTATACATTTTGTGTCAGGCACTTAGAACAGTGCCTGGTAGAAAATAAGTGTTTAATAAATATTACTTTCATTATTATTCTCAATCTTTTTCTTCCTTCTCTCATATACCTCTCTGATTTGCTTGGTTCCCTCACCCTGACAAGATATCCTACTTCACAAATCATGGGATTCAGAATCCTGGTGCTTGAAAGAACCTGAGTGACTATCTAGCCATCCCTTTTTTGTATATGAGGAAACTGAGGCCAAGAGCAGGAATGGCCTACTTTTCCAGGGCCATACAACAAAGTAGTCGGTCAATGGGACTGAATTGGAAATTCAAATAAAGCTTTATTCCTTCTAGAAACTCCACTTTTTAAGAAATATTTTATTGATTTCACAGAGGGAAGGAGAAAGAGAGAGAGAGAGAGAGAGAGAGAGAGAGAGAGAGAGAGAGAGAGAGAGATCATTGATCAGCTGCCTCCGGCACGCCCAACCCTAGGATTGAGCCCGCAACCCGGGCATGTACCCTGACAAGGAATCAAACTGACCTCTCAGTTCATAGGTTGAGGCTCAACAACAAACCATGTTGGCCGGGCTAGAAACTCAGCTTTTTAATGTCCAAGTCAGGCCAAATCAGGGCTATGCCTCTGCAGTACTTTAATATCTGAGGAAGAAAATAGCTTAACTAAGGAAAAAAATGTTATGCAATTTCTGGATGCTCCAAATTGCTGGCTAATGATAACAGCAATTTTTAAGTTTCTCTGCTTCCTACGCATGCTCTCTCTTTTTCTGACATTGCAAATGTCCTTTAAATCATGAAGGATTTTTTCCCCCCTAAACTGCTGAGCTGTTAGACCAAACCTAGCTAGGATATTTCAGGAGCCATGATGGTGATAACAACAGAATTTCTGAGACCCTTGAGAGAACGGTTTGTCATTCTGGCAGGAGAAATTTCTAAAGTAGAGCTTCTACTGTACTAATGAAAATGCCTTCTCTCTCTCTCTCTCTCTCTCTCTCTCTCTCTCTCTCTCAAGTCTGATTTACTGAAGTAGACTGGGCAGCAAAATTCACCCTTTCTAGATATACAGACAAATGTGTAGTTGTGTGACCATTACCAAAATCAAGATACAAAACATTTTCAACAATCCCCCACTCAAAAAAAAATTCTGTCATAATTTATTGTCAACTGTTCCTCTACCCTTCAGCAACTACGGGTGTATTCCATCCTTATAGTTTTGCCTTTTCTAGAATGTCAGTTAGGTGGAATGACACACTAGGCAGCCCTCTGCATCTGGCTTCTTCTACTCAGCACACAGTATTCCATGTTCCTCCATGTTGTGTTTATCAGAAGTTGGGACCTATTATTGCTGAGTGTATTCTGTTGTATCAATCTATCATAGCTGGGTTGTTTCCAGTTTGGGGTATTATGAATAAACCCACTAGAAGTAGGATTGGTGAATAACGTTGCAGGAAAAGTGCCAAACTATTTCCAAACTGGCAGTACCAATTTATATTCCCATCAGCAATACATGAGGATTTCAGTTGCTCTGTATTCTTGTAGGTACTTGATATTATTCTCCTGCCCCTTATTTTTAGTGAAAATCTCTTTTTTAATAGAGAAAAAACTAGCAGGAAACATTTTAACATTTTTTTCAGTACACTGAACTACTGCTCAAAGTTTAAGCAACCCTGACATCTCTTTCTCTTAAAATCTGCAAACAATCCATCAGAACATCCTATTGACTCTGCAATTACAAAAACACCCCAGAATCTGACTACTCTCCCATCTTCACGACTGTCTCCCTGACCTGGCCTCTGTAATTCACCTGGATTAATGACTGCCACCACTCCTAACAGATGATTCTATCCTCACCCCTGTTCCTGGCTGCAGACACACTGACCTCATTGCTGTTCCATGAATACTCCAGGCTCATCTCATCTGGTGTCCTTTACTCTCTAACCCCCAAATACCTACTTGAAGAACAACTCTGCTCCTGCAAACTTTTGCTCCAATCTCATCTTCTCTCTGAGCCTATCTGATGAACACTGCAACCTATACTTGGTCTCCCCTAAGCTTGATCCCCTTTTTCTTTCCTTCACATTATTAAACACATTGTACTTACTTTTTCATTATGTTTGTTATTATACACTGTTTCCCAACCCTGGCCCACCTCTCCCAGAAGACAACTTCCATGACTGTAGGAATTGTTGTTTTATATATTGATGTTTTCCAAGTACTAAGACCAGTGCTTGGCACATCCTAAGTATACAATAAATAGTTGCTGAATGAACTAACAATATTGGCCTTGGCATTTAACGTAGCACCAACTGAAAGATCTGTGTGAGTTTAGGTTTGTAAAAAGTAAAGCCAGAAGTAGAAAATAAAATTCATGTCGAAACTATAATACTCAGTTTCTCTAAACACAGATATACTTGGCAGCATTTGGCTTCAGAATAATATAAAAACTTCTTAATGTATAAATAATACTACCTGGCTGGGTAGCCCAGTTGGTTAAGAGTGTTACCCCAATATGCCGAGATAGCGGGTTCAACTCCTAGTCAGTGAACATACAAGAAGCAACCAAGGAAGGCATACATAAGTGGAACAACAAATCTGACTCTCAAACAAATAAATAAAAATTAAAAAATTATAAATGAAATTAACTAGGTTCATAAATACAAAGGGTGTCCCAGAATAACAACTATGTAAGTTGTTTCTTTCTATAAACTTCTCCATCTGTGTAAGATTGCTTCAGCTTGATTGCCAATTTTATCTTCTTAATCTAAGTTCTATTCTCATTACCCTTCCATTTCTATTTTTTATCCTCAGGGAAAGACAGAGCAGTTACCGCCAGGGCATTCTCACATCTTCCAAAGAAATGGCATAGGTGTTAATCTTGTGTTTATGTTTGATGTGGGTAATGATGGCTATGACTGGAACTGTAGTTTATTAATATGCAGGGCTCTCACCTCATTAGTGGCAATGTATGTTTTGAAGTTAAGTTGCAATGTTTGCTGTAATGTCAGATCTGGCCTAACAGACTTTCTCACTGTTCATTTTCTTTGTTTTTATCCAGTCAGTACATGCTATGTTTAAAGGACTCACACATATATATATTTTTTTAATAAAGACAATTTTCTCAAAGTAGTTAATCTTGGTGGAAGTTTCAAACATTTTTAGTAATTATGTACTCATGTGATATATACACGTTTACCTTAGAGGAAATATTTTCATAATTTTTGACCTAGTAATAGAGTATAATAAACTGTCTCCCTTGCTTGTTTTGGGAGTGGGGATGCTTATTAACTGGATAAAATGATTAATTCATAGTTACTATATAATAAAAACCATACCTGATTATTTGAGAGTTTATAAAGTACTTTCATATAAATCACCTCAACCAATTCTTAACAAGAACAAAATAAACAATAGTAAAACTTGACTGAATATAATATTAACCTGACTGAATATAATATTTGACGATCCATTATGAATGGTACCTGTACTACCTCAATTTCTAAAAAGCTTCCAGTTGATATGTCAAATTAACATGTATCAGATTAATAAGCTTCATGGAATGGGTGGTTTGTCACTGCTTGATGCTCATATTTCATCCTATTCTATAATCCTCATTGGGTATGCACTATAAGAAAAATTTGATTTTAACAGCATGTTTGGAAGTCACTAATTATATTTTATAAATCCCAGAGTACACAATATGTAAATATATACATATATTTTATAGCTAAAATTACAGGAACACTGTATTCCAAGGAAGCCATTTAAATGCAAGAAATGGGTTGTTCTCTTTTCTCATTAGGTAACTCAATATATCTCCATTTCTTAATCTTTTAAAAACTGTGTTCATAAATACAAGATCCTGGTTTCTAGGAGAAGCATTTGGTAAGGAAGAAAATGGTGATCAGAGGACTCAGGTACTTAGCCCAAGACAAAGGACAAAGAGACTTAGAATACTCATTAGTAATAATCTTTCATCATCATCCGCTCACTATATTCCCACAGCGCCTATACCAGACTCCTCTTCTGCAGAAGGACACCTGTCTTTGATTTGACAATATGACACATTCCAGCTATACTTCCCCTCACCATTCATTTAGAGAAAGCAAAAATGAGTATATGTGCTTGTAAGAAGGCACAGCAATGGGCTTATACAGCAAAAGTGTATAAATAAGTAAATTACCTATTTAATTGCCTTAACAACTGAACTTAAAAGCTCTGATCTTTAATTGCCTGATTGAACTGATCTAAAAAGCTACAATTTTTTAATCAAGAAGAAAATTAAATAGCTTTTTGGTAAATAAAAAGGCATCTTTAATCTTATTTTTATGGAATTCAAATTATTAAATATGGACAAAACCTCTAAAATATTAACAACTACTCAATCTAGAGTGAATTTCTCATTACAATGCTTTACAAAAATCTTCAAGGATATCTGGCTTATTCCACTCTTCTATAAAAACACATGCTTTTAAATCCAGAAGTAATAGTTTACATGAATATCTAGGAAACTGAAAGGCTAAATATATAAATATATTTAATGAGATATATTACCATAGCATATTATTTCTATAATTGAGTACCCATAATTGTTGGGGAATAACTGTTCATTTGCACTAAAGTTTTTTAGTCTGTCCATCTAGACAGTGCAGATGTACATTCACTCACTAGTATTTATTTAAAATTAAAATTACTTGAAAGGATTTGTTGATCCACTACCACTTCCCCCACTCAGCCCCTTGTAGATATCCCCTTCCCAAAACTAGTAGCATTTTCCGGGGGGTGACTCTCTGTAGGAACTCGGTTGGCCAGAATAGACTGAAAAGAGAAATACAGGCTCAGGATTTCTTAATGAAACCTTTATGTTCTCAGTCAAACCGTTAAGGCCCTAATATGCCACTGATTAAAGAACCCTGTCTTCGCCCACACTGCCTCCAGAACTGGGAAGAAGGTTTTACCTGCCTTGGAGACGCTTTCTCTGGTCAACACTTGCCCACAGTGATAATAGCGTAGTTGTACTAGAAATCTGACTAACACAAACTTTAGTTTTAGATCCAGATATAAACCATTTGAAACATACCTATCAAGATCCCATTTCAAATTATTCAATTTGAAAAAATTCAATTATTTCTCTTAAGCAAAGAGTAAAACTAAAACCAAATTAATTTAGATACAGAAAATACTAGATATACCAAAAATACTAGGTATACCAATTTATTAATATCTATTTTTTATTTTTAAAAGAAAAAGAATTGTAGAATAACTAGAGTATTTCCCTATCCACTATACTTTCTCACAGAAAGTTATAGCTAGTGAGAATTCACTGTAAACCAGATTATGCTGTCCAGAGTATGGGATGGTCCTAAGGATCACTTTAATAATAACATTTGCATTTCCAGGGCAAGGTCCTTTTAAAGAAAGCTTTGCTATTGAGAATTGATGAGTTCCTTGAGTTCCTTTGTCAAGTGAAGAACAGATGTCCATAAAAATCAATAAAATGACAAGAACTGACCACTGTGTTAATTCCTATTAAAATGGCCACATGGGTTGAGGCGTATGTGGAAGTGGAAATACTGGGAATAAAAGCAATATAAGTCATACCATTTCTTTTCATGTTGGTATTGAAAAATGCTCCATTTTTCTCCCACCCACGGAAGTGTTTATATGCTTATTCATACCCAGAAAGAGTAATATTAACTCTCCCTACATTTACATTTTGTACCAAATATACTTTATAAATACAGTGGACTGGTTTTAAGGAAAAATTTGGGGTATGATGATTCCATTAATCAGCATAAATACCTTAGAGAACTGAATTGATATTTTATTTATCAAAATCTACATATCCTCTTCAAAAGAGGAATCACCAGGATATGAAAACCACCATAACAGAACCCTTAGTAACAGATGCGGTATTACACTTGAAGAGATCAGTTGTTTTGTCTCTCTCATAGTTTATACTTTTTCTTAAAAAAAACTTTCCTTTAATCACATCTAATGTGTATGCTGTTGCATTCCCCAAATGTGCATTAAACTATGCTGAGCAGATGTGGAAAATTAAACAATACTGTTACTAACATTAGGCTCTGAAGTTGCTTTGTTATAGTCTGTTTCTCACTTAATAATTTCTTCCAAATGAATTCAAACATTTTGGGAACATTAAAAAATGCAAAGGGAGGTTCCTTTTGCAACACTGAAGAGTTATCTGATTATTCTTTTCATGTATTATGGTAATAAACTAGGAAACTAATTTCTGATGCTTTTACAGTTTAAGGAACTGTGTATGATAATATCTAAATGCTAATTTTTAAAAAAGAGATGCAATCATACAGAAATGAAGGTTTTTCATGAACTAGAGTTAAGAAAGAAAAATAAGATCTTGTCATTTTCAAATATTATAAAATACCTTTTTACATGTTCGGTAAATGTTATTCAAAAAAATACAATACCAAGTGTATAATCGAAATCAGAGCAGTTGAGCAAGAAAAGAAAAATAACAGTTTTTTGACTATCAAATATGTCAGCTTAAATAATACATCACTTATTCACTTTAAAAATCAAGGGATATGAAGAGCTCCCCACGCCACCTCAAACTGTCAAAGTTTGTAACTCAGTACATACCTCTGTGTAAAATCTTTAAACTCCACAAATAGGTTAGGCCTTTAACAACCTAAATTTAAGAAAGAGAAAACAGTACAATGATGATTTTTATAAGGACCTTTCCACATTTAAACATAAAAATAATATCAACCATAATTCTTCCTTTAAAACTCTGTCAACCAATAAGTATGTATCTCCTATTTGTGTGCCAGGCTGAGGATGCCAAATGTATAAGTGTTCACATTCTTTCTTTTCATGAACTTTCAATGTTCTGAAGATAAGGTATGAAAAATGAAAGAATGGAGTGTATGTGCATAAAATGACCTGGAAGTACATTTACTAAGTTCTTACTGGAGAGGCATAGGAGAAAGGGACAAAGACCTTCATTTTTTATTTTTCTATACTTCAGTATGTAAAAATAAAAAAAAAATCATAATATTTATGACCAAAAAGGGACAATTTTAAAAATTAGCTAATGAAGGCAATGGATAAAAAAGTGATCACTTTTCTTGCTAGTAGTCAGGAAGGCTTTACCAAGGTACTAGGCTTTGAGTGACTGAAAAAAAAGAGAAGAAAGCCATGGCCAGTTTTCTCAGTGGATAGAGCATCAGCCCCAGGACTGAAGGGTCACAGGTTTGATTCCTGGTCAAGGTCACGTACCTCAGTTGTAGGTTCAACCCCTGGCCCCAGTTGGGATGTATGTGGATGTATATCTCTTCCACATAGAGGTTCCTTCTCTCTGTCTCTCTCTCTCTCTGCCCTCCCTCCTCCATCCACCTTTCTCCCTTCCACTCTCTCTCAAAAAAACTATGGAAAGCCGAACTCGGTTTGGCTCAGTGAATAGAGCATCGGCCTGCGGACTGAAGGTCCTGGGTTCAATTCTGGTCAAGGGCATGTATGTACCTTGGATACGGGCACATCCCCAGTGGGGGGCATGCAGGAGGCAGCTGATCGATCTCTCTCTCATCGATGTTTCTAATTCTCTATCCCTCTCTCTTCTTCTCTGTAAAAAATCAGTAAAATATTAAAAAATAAATATAAAATAAAGAGCTATGGAAAAAATATCCTTGGGTGAGGATTAAGAAAAACAATAAAAAACTTTAAAAAAGAGAGAAGAAAGCATTCAGGCCAAAGTAAGATTATATATTCAAAGTATTGGGCAGTGTACTCTTCAAAAAATATCAAGGTCAGGAAAGATAAACACTGAGACACTGTTCTAGATTAAGAGAGCCATGACAACTAAGTGCAATGCATAAACCTAGCCTGGATGCTGAACCAGAAATTATTTTCTTTTGGTCTATAAGGGCATTACTGAACAATTGGCAAAATAAGAACAGGAACATTAATTAGATAATAATAATGTATCAATGCTAATTACCTGATTTTGATCAGTCTACAGAGATAATCTAAGATAATGTCCTTGTTCTTAGGAAATATACATCTGAAGTAGTTAGGGGTAAAGGGCCATGATGTCCACAACTTGTTCTCAAATGTTTTAGGAAAAAATATGTAGTATTCAAGATTTGTGGTTGGGAATCCACATATGGGAAGGGCCAACTGAAGCTATATACAGATTTTTGTCTGCATTATGGTCAGTATCCCCAAACCACTGTATAGACATGATGTTTAAGGGTAAAATGTCTCTCTCTCTCTCTGTGTATATACATATATATATACATACATACATATATACATTATACATACACATACATATATAAACCAAAGGTGGTTAACTGTTAATAACTGTGGAATCTGAGTGAAGCATCTGTGGGTACTCTTTTCTGTAAGTTTAAAGTAATTTCAAAATAATAAGTTTTAACTGGTGTTTTAACTGATACTGGAGTAAGAAAGAACAAAGTAGCCCATCTGGCTAATGTAAGAAAAGTGTGGAATCATGTAGACAATATCAAAAAGGCAAATCAAGGAAATAAAGTGAGAAGATACAAACATCTGAATTAGATTTGGATTTCAGAATTTAACAGCCTGAGTTAAAAATAATTAGTCAAATAAGATATGGAAAAAAAGATATTTTTAAGACTCTACTTACATGGATTACAAGTGCTACCTTCCAGTGAGAAATTAAATCATTAAAAGCTTTAGAAATCTTTATATAGACATTGTTGTAAAAGGAGATACAAACATTTTTATTTCTACCCATTGCTCTATATGCATATGAGTGTCGACTTGCCAATTTCAGGATTAACTATTCATAATTAGGTATCAGATAGAATAAATGAACACCTATCACTCAAATTGACTACAAGAATTTAAAAGTACCTGTCATTACAGGAAATTTTAGGTGGGTCAGGACTGTAAGAATAAAAAATGCTACCATTATGAGAAGTAACTGAGTGAGTTACATTTCTTGAAAATGGTGACAAGAGAATTGGGGCTAAAAATGCAAGAATTTTAGTTACTCAAGAAAGACTAAGAGTAATATTAAAAACAGAAATGCAAAAGGAGAAACCCAATTTCCAAATAGTAAATATCTGGAAGAACATAAAATCTATACCAATTAATGCTGAGCAGAGGTTAACGTATTTTAATTGTTCTCATGGAGTAGAACATATTCCTGAAAGATTTGCTAACATAGTATAATCAATCCCACAATGTTTGTCTATTTTAAGAGAATAGAATGAATACATTTTTACAGAAAATGATTTCTTCTGGGGTTTGGAAGAAGTGGTATTTTAAGAGTAAAATAGATTTTAATAAAAACCACCCCAAAACCCCAAAGTAGTAATAACGATAAGTTTAACACAAAGGGAGGAAACAGGACAACGTTTATAAAAAATAACATCAATAATAAAAACAATTTTCTTTTTGAACAGTAGGACAAGATCATCTTATTTAGCAAGGAAGTACTCATCTTCTGAGTTCTGGAAGTAGGGATAAATGTCTCAATTCTAAGCTTAGTTACATATTATAAAATCTTTCCATTAAAGCCAGCAATAAAAATTGGTCTCACAGAAAAAGAATAATCAGAAAACACACAAGGAGAAGGCAATCCATCATATTCAGACTATCAGGCAGAAAAAAAGTAAAACAAATCCTGATTTTATGATATTGCTAAAATTATAAATTTTGTTAGAGATTTAAAAAAACTGTTACTTTTCCAACTTTGTCAAAATAGGCTACATTTTTCTTTATAAGCATATAAGAATCAAGGTAGGGAGCTGGAAATCTGTCGAATAAAAATCTAAAGGGTATTATTGGTATTCAGTAGGCAGGCTTTCATAACAATGTCTTGACAAAACCTTGACACTGAAAGTACTTATATCTGCCGTTAATCACTCACTCCTTGACATGTCAAGTGCACATCCTTTCAGGGACAGCTTCAATCAACATTAGCACTCAGAGTACACAGTGTCACTGCTTCAGAAATGAGAGGAAAATAAAGTGTGGTAGATAGAAGGGAAAGACAGAAAGGCATTCCTGTTTATAGGAGATCAGATTCAAATGGAAAGTAGATAAAAATCACAGAACAAGCTGGAAGGCTGGATTCAGCCAGTTTATGTAGATTTCTTTATTTGAGAAAAATATTCTCTTGCTATACACCCTATAAGAAAAATTTGAACAACATATCATAAAGGCTGACAGGGGTCCAGCCTGTAATGAACCTTGGATCTTTGGGAAATAAAGTTAATTTGTAGAGGGAGAGATATCTAGATATGGTTCTAAAACATGAAATAATATGAATCTGTATATGTTATTCCATTATTCTCTCATTCCTACTTCTTTTTTTCTTTTAAACCTTGTTATCTCTTTTACTCCTTCCTCTTCTTAGTTCTCATTCTCTTACGAAAGGAGAGTGAAAGAATATGGGACCTGGAGACAAAAGCCCTTGGCACAAATTATTACTGACTAGTTATATGATAACTCTGGGCAAGTTATTTAACTTTTCTAAACCTCATCTTATACTAGCACATGCATAAAATATGTATAATAACCTACACTTTATAGAGTTGCTATAAAAATTGAATAATAATTGTATATAAAACATTTACTCATGATGAAGTATTTACTATACACCTAGTTTCCTCCTCTCTCTCCATTCTGTTGATTCTGACCTCAAAAGAGCACCTATGTGCTTTCTTGGCCTCATAGAGAGGACTAAAGGGAATGATGCTGAAGCTGTCTACAGAACACTAGAAGAGAATCAAGGATACCAGGAACCCAGTCAGGCCATGAGAATATCTACAAACATGGCCTATAGCCCATTGATTTGCTAGTCTTATTTTGACTAGTAGAATCCTTCCATTAGTGTTTGTCAGTGGCAACAAAAAATTATCCTAGTTTGTAGCCTACTCATTACATTAAAAAACTAGAGGCCCGGTGTACAAAATTTGTGTCTCTCAGCCCGGCCTACACTTTCTCCAACCCAGGACCCCTCAGGGGATGCCAAACTGCCTCACAATCTGGGACCGCTGGCTCCTAACCGCTTGCTTGCCTGCCTGATCACCTCTGCCTGCTTGCCTGATCGCCCATAACCACCTCTGTCTTGCCCCACACCCAAGATCCAGGATTCCCTCCTCTGGCTGGTTGTAGGTACTTGGGACCCAGGCTTCCCTCCCTCAGGCTGGCCATAAGAACCCAGGACCTGGGATGGCTTTGCCTGGGCCAGCCATAGTTGCAGGAGACCATGGGCAGGTAGCTTTGCCTGGGCCACAGGCAATGGCGGCCGGGACCGTGGGATAGGAGGTTTGTCCCTCTCCTGAACTGCAGCCCCAGCTGTTGGTGCTCGGGACCATGGGGTGGGTGGCTTGTCCCTCTTCTGGGCCTCAGCCTGGCTGGTCCCCATTCCTAGCTCCTCAGTGTTGAGTGTCTGAGTGTGACAGTGTGAGGGCATGATGACTATTTGCATATTAGCTATTTATTATATAAGATATACTTTGGAGGCATTACACAAGTTTAGGTCTCAGAAGAGTCTATAAAAAGTGGCAGATGGAGAGCAAAACTAACAAAAGCGTTTTTTTCTACTTGGCCACAGCAGTTTCCATTACTATGGCCTGAAGAGCCATAAATTTCAAGAAATTAGAAACATTTTAGAAAAAAACAAATTTCTAATTTTTAAAACTATAAGGGCAAATGTAAATAATGCTTTGGGATAGCACTTATTTAAAATGCCTTGCTCTAAAATAATTTTTGTCATATTTCCATTATTCAATAGGTAAGCCTTGTCTTGGAAACTGGATTATTATTTTTTTTTTCTGACTCTAGTCCCTTCACAGGTTTCCCACTCCAGTAGAAGTGAAAAGACTGCAGCCTTGTGTGGCTGCCCTACACAAGAGGGAGGTAAGATTTATGAAGTCCAGGAAGAACATGCTTCTCTACTGAAGTAGGCAGATATCTATTTTATCCAAGTTCAATAGATAACTGAGTACATAGAACTCATTTACTTTTTTTCATTTTCTATTGGTATCCTTGCCTTTTGTTTTTAGCCCTTTATTATACGTGTTATTAAACTTTAGAGCCAAGAACTGCCAAAAGCCACAAAGAATTCATCCCCACCTTGAGATTAAAAAAGGAAATGAAACATTTTTATTTTCATCTAAAATAGTGATTTAAGTACTCAAATTTTATATTTAACTAATTTACCTAAACATGTAGATTAGAAGGTACTTAACAGCAATAGGATCAGAAAAGAAAGTTCTCATCATCGTGTGCAGTTCACACTAATAATTAGAAAGAAAAAAGGAAAGCTGTGAATTACAATAAACTAAAACTAAGTAAGTGTCCATGCTGGATTAAAGGATTTGCGTTGTCAGTCTGATGTATAATGAATGTGAAAATAAGCCATTTAATTAAATGGTACAGGGTATAATTGCTTTGTCCTGCATTAAACTGCTTAGATTATTAGAGTGCCTTTAGTTAGCAACTGTTCACTATTACACTACCCCATGACTTCTCTCAGACACTGTTTAACCTACATTATTCCAAATTTGAAATATTGGGTTTATATAGCAATTTAATTTAACTGATATATTTCATCAGTTTATAAGTGAATACAGAAAATAGAAAAATTACTTTTCATCACAAGGGAATAAAAATTAAAACCCAAGAACAAAAATATTTAAGAACAAAGTAGTATTTTCTTATAGGCTGTTTTATTTTAATAATTTAGACTTTAAAAGTATTTTCTAGTATGCTTATAATTATAAAATGCCCACCAACCAGCTATCTTTTATAAAGAACATGGTTAATAAGAGCACTAAAGTCTCTGCAACACATGACACCAGAACAGTTCAGAGTGCCTACAAGCCTGAAAGGTGTCATGTGACTATATAGTTACCATAGGTTGGTCTATGGAAAGAAGAAAGCACAAAATGACAATAAAAAGTTAAGATGGCCCTGGCTGTCAATAGGGATTGAGAAGAGGATATAAGGAGAGTAAGGCTCGACTAGAGATGAAATCAGCTTGATTTCATAAGTTTGAAGCCATATACTCACTGCCACAGCAATCCTCCCAAGGACATGCTCTGGAATTTTTCGATATACATCCAAAGATCCTCCTGTAGAGAAAAACATGTGTTACTACCAATAAAACTACTAGAACAGAGCACTGGGGCTCTCCTCTGTGCATTCATTGTGAGAAAGTTTTGCTCATATCATGTACTAAATGTCTGGGATAAAATTTGTTTTTGTCATATATATATATATATATATACATATATATATATATATGTATATATATATATATATATAGGCAAGGACTCCGTAATGGGTCACGACCTGACAGGAGGAAGTTGCGCACACAGGTGAGGCCCAGAGCAGAGACAGGACGGGGGGGCTGGTGAGCCGGTGAGCCGCTGCGCCTTGGCTTGGGCTGGCCCCCTGAAGCCGGAGCAGACATGGACAGGGATGGGAGGCCGGCCCAAGGCCTCTGCGGCCCAGCCCAGGCCTAAATAGGAGATGGTGGGCCCGCCTCCTGTGGAAGTGATGCGGCTCCCTCCTGGCTTCTGTCTCCCACAGAAGCCACATGGCTCCCGGCAGCACACTGCAGTTCCTGCTAACTTCCTCGAAACAGTTGGGCGGCCTATTGCATTCGATGAGCTACTAGTATATAAATAAAGCTATTGGTTTTATATTTATCCTGTTTAAATCAGAAAAACGATCACTTCTTTAGATAACTTTGCTTTGTAGTTTCCAGATTCTGACATGAAGCTGGAAAACCCCGGAGTGACTAAAACTTATATTTTGGCTCTGTGTACTACTGGGAAGATAATGAGAAAACACACTTCTGCAATGAGCTAAACCATCTTTATTTACTAAAATAGCATTTATATTATAGATGCAATAAAAGTGAAAGTATTCTAGAAAAAATATTTTATGTTCTCATTGATCTTCCAGATGAATGCAGGTGCAAGGATGAAGTTTCAAGAAGATCAAGCTTCACGTGCTGGTATTTGGAATACTGATAAATGCAGTTCATTGCACCAATCCCTTATGAAGTAAACAGCTTGAGTGGCTCAAAACTAGGAGGTGCAAATCACTCTCACATACTAGTAAGAAGTCTTAAGAGGAGATTTATTTTTATGTAGGACATAAATCAGGGCTTACTTAGCTAAACGGACAATATTTAATAAGCTGAATAAAAAAGTTAAAGACTATGTTACTGCCATTATCAGTAGAACAAGACAAAAGAGAACCCTATTTTGAGGTAGTTCACTGGGTTTTGTAAATATCCATTTAATCTTGGTTATATCTCCCTCTCCTTAGCCATTGTGTGGGTAAATATTTCCATAGCTGGCTTTGTGTCAGCATAGATGCATCTTGTCCTTGACATACTCATTAGAGATAACTGTCAAAGGCAAAAAGAAAAGAAAAGAAAAAGATGTGGTAGATCCATTCAGAATCGAGTTCCTATTAAGACTGATGAGTTCTCTTTGTATAGTTAAGTAATTCTTTTTAAAAACATATATATATTTTATTGATTTTTTACAGAGAGGAAGGGAAAGGGTTAGAGAGCTAGAAACTTCGATGAGAGAGAAACATCGATTAGCTGCCTCCTGCACACCCCCTACTGGGGATGTGCCTGCAACCAAGGTACATGCCCTTGACCAGAATTGAACCTGGAACCTTTCAGTCTGCAGGCTGACGCTCTATCCACTGAGCCAAACCAGTTTTGGCCAGTTAAGTAATTCTTATTAGGCTAAAAACTGCAGATGATTTTCCCTTTAATTTTTATTCAGTGATACTGTAATTTGTATCCTATAGGCCTATCCCCAAAAGGCAATTTTTAGATTCATCAAGTCATCAGATAGTAGTGTTGGTGGGACATTAAAGATCAGCGCAATGACTTTAGTTGACAGGTGGGGAAACCAAGTTCCAGAGAAGTGAATATTCTATCCATG
Source organism: Lasiurus cinereus (assembly GCA_011751065.1). NCBI lineage: Eukaryota > Metazoa > Chordata > Mammalia > Chiroptera > Vespertilionidae > Lasiurus > Lasiurus cinereus. The sequence continues at coordinate 34,420,745 of JAAGEH010000076.1, forward strand.
GTCGTGAATCAGTTGAAGGCAGAACTCAGGAAATCTCTGAGCCTTTGAACTCCCAGAAAGGCAAAGGTCTAAAATGTTTCCCTATAACATCACATAGCTTGAGAATCACATGTTCACTTTTTACAGTTTAAAAAAATCTCACTGGAATCCATAGGCAGCAAAATCTCAGACATGCCGAAGCAATCTCTTCACTGATACTGCTCATAGGGCAATGGAAACTAAAGAGAAAATAAACAAATGGGACTACATCAAAATAAAAAGCTTTTTCACAGCAAAAGAAACCATCAACAAAACAACAAGAAAGCCCACTGCATGGGGGAACATATTTGCCAATGTTATCACTGATAAGGGTTTAATCTCCAACATTTACAGGGAACTTGTACAACTTAACAAAAGGAAGATAAACAACCCAATCAAAAAATAGGCAATGGACCTAAATAGATACTTTTCAAAAGAAGACAGAAGGAAGCCCAAGAGGCATATGAAAATATGCTCAACATCACTAATCATCCAAGAAATGCAAATCAAAACGACAATGAGGTACAATCTCAACCTGTCAGAATGGCTACCATCAACAAATCAACAAACGACAAGTGCTGGCGAGGATTTGGAGAAAAAGGAACTCTTGTGCACTGCTGGTGGGAATGCAGACTGGTGCAGCCACTGTGGAGAACAGTATGGAGTTTCCTCAAAAAAATAAAAAATGGGACTCCCATTTGACCCAGTGAATATATCCCAAGAAACTAGAAACACCAATTTGGAAAGGACATATGCACCCCTATGTTCATAGCATCATAATTTATAATAGCTAAGATTTAGGAACAGTCTAAGTGCCCATCAGCAGATGAGTGGATTAAAAAACTGGTACATCTACACAATGGAATACTATGTGCGGTAAAAAGGAAGGAATACTTACTATTTTCAACAACATGGATGGAACTGGAGAGCATTATGCTAAGTGAAATAAGCTAGGCAGAGAAAGATAAACATCATATGATCTCTCTCATTTATGGAATATAATGAACAACATAAACTGATGAACAAAAATAGATCCAGAGACAGAGAGGCAGCGATTGGATCATTAAGCCTCAGAGGGAAGGGAGGGTGGAGATAAGTGGGGAGATCAACCAAACGACTTGTATGCATGCATATGGGCCTAACCAATGGACACGGAGAACAGGGGGGTGAGGGCATGAGACGGACTAGAGGAGTAATGGGGGAGTAAGGACACATATTTAACACCATAATCAATAAAGAAATTTAAAAAAATCTCACTACAATGTGATATGATTATGACATATACTCAGAGAGAGTTTAATCTTAGCTAAGATGTTGGTATCCTAGACATTCAGAAACTCACTTATCTCTGAAACCGTTGGTTTGAACTATTTGTGCAGGATTCCAAGGTCACTGATTTGCTACCTGCAACCTGTAATTTCCCAGTGTCCCTTGACCTCAGATCATTCCTACCCATTATTTCAATGAATGCCACTATCCACCATGGGAACCAGGAGAAAGGGTACTAACAGATTAGCAAAAACTAATCTCAGTTGCCAAACAACTAGATGTTTTTTTTGATGAATTAGGGCTATTGTCTTCATGTAACTAGGCCAAAAAACGCCTGGGATAAGGTATGTGCTAATCCTTATAAAGGGTTTAAAATAGAAAATAGTGTTTCGAATGTAAGATAACACAAAATGTAGTAAATGAACAAAGAAGCAATCTTACTATCATACCCACCCCAACATTTTCCCTGAAAAGACCATAACTATTATTAATACTATCAAAACTGAAATCTAGACTATTAAGCAAACATTTCAGAAGATGCTCTCTTAATGTCTGCTGAGAAAGTAAAAAGCCCCTTTTTCTTTTGCAACATGTTTTTCAGAAAACAATTTATTCCCATGATGGTAATCCAAATACATGTGCAGATATTCTGAGATGCATTTGGGTGTTTGACTTAATGAGAAGGCAGTTCACATCACTCCCCTGGAAGACACCATTTGTGACTGACTGTCTTTTTTCCACCTCACTTGGAGCTTGCCTGGTACAAAAAGCTTTTCCTTAGGAGCATTTGTTGAACATAAGAAGAATAAATTGGTTACATTTGTAACTGACTGAGGTGGTGGATAATAGTTGAGGTAAATAACAAGCTAACCAAAAATATTAAAAGGAAAAGCTGGGGAAAGATATCCATAAAGGCTTTGAAAAGCTCTACATATTCTTGGGAATCTAAGCCATGCACATGCATGAGACTGTTCAAAGATGGGGGGGAAATGGAGCTATACAATTGTAACATTTTTGTACAATATTAAAAAGGCCAAGGTGTATTTAAAACCCTTCATTGACTTGGTTACATTGCTTTTGAACTGGGCAAGACCAAATTCCTGGACAGCTCTGAAGACTTCAAATAAGCTAGAGGAGACCCAAGCTTTCTGATGAGTTTCGGTCCAGCCGCTCTTATTAGAGTTCACACAGTAAATATATTGTTCCTCTACCACCATCAGCCGGGCATGGCTGATGTTCCCAGTGAAGGTGGTCACCATTTGGTTCTGTGGGCCCCACAAGAGAACCCTCCAGGATGTACACTGAGTGAGCAACATTGGCAGGAAATAGTTGCTCGGCTCAGCAGAGCATCCTATTGGTCTTGGTCAGGAGTCTCCAGGACAGGGGTCATTTCCCAGCGCACTATGTATTCCCTCAAGACATGTTTGCTATAAGGATTCAAGCACAGAAGGCAGCAAACATTTGGCCCCATGAAGACTGGAGCACACTCTGGTCCAGGAAATACTTCACCATTGTCGCGGCCAGGGTGGGGTCAGCAGCCTTGCAACATCAGGGATGCAGGGCCTAGGGGGCACATGGAGGCCAGGCTGGGGCCCAGGGACCACCCTCCAGGCACCAGCTCAGTCACTACCCCGCTGCCCCCCACCAGCCGCCTCTGCTCACCACTTCCAGCGCAGACTCCTATGTGCAGTTTTTGAAACCTCACGAGGCCCTGTGTATCAGGCTCAATATGTACTCCTTTGTCCTGCTTTAGTGTGTAGGACAATGACCCTCAGGGCACATCAGTGACTTTCAGGCACATCCCCAGCTTTCAGCATTTCTAACTCTACAGGAGTGTGGTGGGAAGGGGTTGGGGTTGTTTTTTTGCTGCAGCAAAAAAGGAGTATATTCTGGCCCAGTGCTCTGCACAGGCTATTGGGGGGACCTGTTGCTGGCCATGAACTGATACCCACTACTGAAGCTGATCTCTCTCTAATGTGAGCAAAGCGTTGTTCAATCCAGTGTTGGGACTTCTTCTGGAATTAGGCAACACATGCCACTTAACCACAAAAACGACTCACAAAAGAAACTCCAGGACCAGAAAGTGAATTCTACCAAATGTTTACAAAGAATTAACATCAATCCTTCACAAAGTCTTTCAAAAAGTAGAAGATGAGGGAATACTCATCTATTCTTACTACTTTTATTATTAAACATTGGACTGAAGATTTTAATCAGGGTAATTAAAAACAGAAAAAGGCATCCAGATTGGAAAGGGAGAAGTGGAACTACTTCTATTTACATGATCTTCTACAAAGAAAACTCTAAGGAATCCTCAAAAAGCTATTAGAAGTTAAAAACAAGTTTAGCAAGGTAAGAGGATACAAGATCAATATATAAAAATCATTTCTACTTCTATATGCTAGCAATAAACCATCCAAAAACAACATTAAAAGAATTCAACTTATAGTAGCATCAACGAATAAAATATTTATAAATAAATTTAACAAAAGAATTGCAAAACTTGAATACTCAATTTCAAAATTTACCACAAAGTTACAATAATCTAGAGCAGCAATTTCCAACTGGTGTGCCACAAGAATTTTTAAAACATACAATACCTGACTAGTTAGTCAGGGGAAATAACCTCTTTTCCCAAAGATGGCAACAACCTTTCCCCCCTAGATTTTCAAATAAAAATTGTATCAATAGCTATCCCTTGTGAATAAATCAAAATTATACCCATTTTTTGGTCAGATGGGCAAAAAATATACTATGATCCAAAAGTAGAAACATTCAAATGCCCATCAACAAACGAATAAAAAAATTTCAGTCATAAAAAGGAATGAATGCAGTCATGCATCGCTTAATGATGGGGCATGTTCTGAGAAATGCATGGTTAGGCGATTTCATCCTTGTGTACATCACAGTACACTTACACAAACCTAGATATTACAGCCTACTACACACTTAGGTTCTAAGGTATGGTCTATTGCTCCTAGGCTACAAACCTATACAGCCTGTTACTGTGCTGAATACTGTAGGCAACTGTTAGTGAAAAGTAATTGAGTGCCTAAGCATAGAAATGGTATAGTAAGGTATAAAAGATAAAAAATGGCACACTTGTACAGGGTACTTATTATAAACTAGAGGCCCAGTGCATGAAATTTGTGCATGGGGAGGGGAGTGTCCCTCAGCCCAGTCTGTACCCTCTCCAATCTGGGATCCTTTGAGGGATGTCTGACTGCCCATTTAGGCCCGATCCCACTGGGATTGAGCCTAAACGGGTGGTTGGACATCACTCTCACAATCCTGGACTGCTGGATACCAACTGCTCTCCCCTGCTGGCCTGGGCCCCCCCACCTCCCCGCAACTGCCCTCCCCTGCTGACCTAGTCTCCCCTAACTTCCCTCCTCTGCTGGCCAGGTCACCCCAACTGTCCTCTTCTGCTGGCCTGGTCCCCCTCAACTGCCCTCCCCTGCTGGCCTGGTCTCCCCCAACTGGTCACCCTTAACTTCCCATAACTACCCTCTTCTGCAGGCCATCTTATGGCGGCCATCTTGTGGCCACATGGGGGCAGCCATTTTTGACGACATGGGGGTGGTGGCCATGTGTGTCTTGGTGTGATGATCAATTTGCATATTACTCTTTTACTAGATAGGATGGAGTTTATAGAACTGGAAGTTCTTTGGGTGCGTCATTAAGTGGTAAGTGAATGTGAAGGCCTAGGATACTACTGTACACTACTGTAGAACTTATAAATACTGTTCCAACAGGGCCAAAAATAGAACATCAAGTCTGTTAATGCTGCTCCATGTACAGAGATGTGGACTAGATTGGTTAGAAATACTGAGGCTAGGCCTTTGTGGCTTAGTGACTGAATGTCGTCCCATGCACCAAGAGGTCACTGGTCAATTCCAGGTAAGGGGACATGGGTGGCTTGCTACTTTATCCCAAATAGGGGACATACAGGAGGCAGCTGATTTAAGTTTCTCACTCATCGAATTTCTCTCTTCCTTCTTCCTTTTCCTTCCTCTCTCTCTAAAAAACATATTAAAAAAATACCAAAGAGAAACTGAGTAAGGAGTAGATCACTGTAATAGTGATATGTAGGGAGGAAGTGAAGGTGATTCTTCCTGAGGAAGAGTAGGAATAAGAAATCAAGATAGAGAGATAAAGTAATATGGCAATGTGGTTTTGGCTATTGCATGTTGGAACAGTGGTGAGATTAAGGAACTTGTGGTACACATTAAAATAGAGAGTGTTCAACATGGAGAAGTTGTAAAACTGAGGACTCAATATTTTTTCTTTGGAAATTTGATTTTGGTTCCATTGATTCTTTCTGGCACAAAGGACTCTCTCTAGCAATTGATGGAAGAAACAAAATTTATGCGTGTGTTATATCATTACAACTTGAAAATATGGCAGAAGTACAGGAACACACTAGCTCCACACTAAAGGTGCAATGGCCCTTAAAACTTGTTAAAGTTGTTCTTGTGGACCTGGGTCCTTATAGGATCTTAGATTCTCAACAAAGAATTTATAGCAAATAATTCTGAAGACCATCAAGTGTGATCTAGGAGGGTTGCAAGAACGCTCTGAATATGTAGGGCTGGGGACAGGCTCCTCTGTGGGGAAATAGGTCAGTGGCTGACTGACTGGGATGTAATCTGTGCATTCAAACCTAGGTGCTACGAGATGGAATCTATTGCCAAGCCTACAGATATTGCTCCTGTTGGAGGAAAACTAATTCCTTATGAACCACATATATTTCCATTTCTTCCTAGAAATTCAGCTCCATTATAATCTTACTAGAGGCCTGATGCATGAAATGTGTGCATGGGGAGGGTCCCTAGGCCTGGCTAGCAATCAGGGCTGATCAGTGGGGTGACCTTTGGGGTGATTGGGGGGGCCCTTCTGGCACCCACCTTTGCCAGCCTAGTACCTCCCGCTCAATGGCCCCTACCCTGCTACTGCCAGTCACCTCCCTCTGAGAGGCAACTCCCTCTGCAAGCAATCAGGAGGCACCCGCTGCCACCTGCCTTGGCTGGCCTGGGGCCTGCAGGTTGGGGGCAGCTCCTGAGTTGAGTGTCTGCCCCCTGGTGGTCAGTGGGCATCATAGTGACCGGTCATTTCATGGGTCCTTCCAGTGTTTGGTCTATTTGCACATTAAACTTTTATTATATAGGATGGGAGCATTCAGTTTTTGCAGTGACTAAAATGTTGTTATGCAGCATATGACTGTACTAACACGTGATACAACATGAATGAATCTTGAGAACATTATGTAAGTCTGTGATTTTAATCTCATGGTGCACATAAATTACTAAAATTCTATTACACAACAAAAATATATTTTTTGCCTACCTGACAAAAAAAAAAAAGAGGTATAATTTTGATTAATAGTAATTACCTACCCTTTTTGCTCCAAAGTGACTTTTTAAAAAATCAGGTGCCTATACTTACTTGTATATAAGGATTTCTGGTTCTAAAAATTAACCAATCAGATATAACCTTATTATGTGAATTGGCCAATAAGATACAACTCTATTATAAGATCTATATATTTATGGTTCAAGACAGGGCATTCACACTAGATGGCTATTATTGTGTTAGCTGTTGTCATTTTTTATTTGACAATCTAAGGCAGTGTTTCTCAACCTGTGGGTCACAACCCTTTTGGGGGTCACCTAAGACATCCTACATATCAGATATTTACATTATGATTCATAACAGTAACAAAATCACAGTTATGAAGTAGCAACGAAAATAATTTTGTGGTTGGGGGTCACCACAGCATGAAGAACTGTATTCAAGGGTTGGGTCATTAGGAAGGTTGAGAACCACTGTTCTAAGGGAAAAGACTTTAATGCCCCTAACAAGTCAGGTACTTCATGTTTTAAAAATTCTTATGGCATATTGGCTGAAAATTACTGTGGTAAGTGAAAGAAGTCAGACACAAAGGCTACATATTATATAAATTCCATTTGTATGAAATGTCCAAAATAGGAAAATCCATAGGAAAAAAATAGATTAGTGTTGCCAAGATCTAGAGAAAAGAGGGAGTAAGAAGTGACTGCTGATTGGTATGGAGTATATTTCTAGGCATGATAAAAATGTTTTGGAATTAATGACAAGAATGGTTACATGACCTTGTGAATATACTAGAAACCATGGGTTTTGTACAAATTAGAAGGGTGAATTTGATGGCATTTGAACATACCATCTCAATAAAGCAATTTTTTAATGTATTTAAAAAATTCTAAAAAGAATGATGAACCCTAACCGGTTTGGCTCAGTGGATAAAGGGTCCCAGGCTTGATTCCGGTCAAGGGCATGTACCTTGGTTGCGAGCTCATTCCCAGTAGAGACTGTGCAGGAGGCAGCTGATCAATGTTTCTCTCTCATCGATGTCCCTCTCCCTTCCTCTCTGTAATATGTGTGTGTGTGTGTGTGTGTGTGTGTGTATTCATTTATTTTTTAAAAATTATGAATAGACATAAAATAATAACATCTACTAGCTCTATGAATCCCCTTTTTTCTAGTCAGTATCTTTGAAAGAATTATAATTCTTAGCATCTATTATAAGTAATTCAGAGCATATTATATACCTTACTATAGTATCAAGGCATAAATGCTGGCTCATCAAAAAATCTTATAGGACATGAGCTAATTGCTTCAGTAATGTACTGAGATTTCCCAAAATTAACTATGTATATTTTAAATTGTTGAATTTGAATAGGCCAGATACTGCAAAAATGAATATGTAAAACTTAAAGACTTGTTTGATTTAAAATGGATCAATAATGACGATGACGACTATTTCACTGATAGTATACCAAGAAATTTGCCTTAATATTAAGGTCATTACCAAACTGGAAACGAATAAAAAAATAAAGGAGAAAAGGGCTAGAGTCCAAAGAAAACTAAACACATCCTGGCCCAACAGCTGTGTTAAAAAATAATTTCTTATCTTGCAACTAACATTTTTCTTTCTAAAAATATAGGACATTGGGTTAATTGATTTTTTAAAAAGTAAATATGTTTTGGCTATTGAAACAAAAGAACAAAACATCTGTTTTGCAAGTAAAGACAGATTGTATGGAAGAATCAAATATCAAACCACCGACTGGACTAGCATTTAATTTGTTCTATCTAAATTTTCAATAAAAGTAAATGAAATCACATTCTTGAAATTATAGGTCAGCTCCAAATATTGAACACCAGAAACCCTTAACACTAATATGCTTTAAAACGAGCATGTCAAACTCAAAGGCTAACATGGGCCAAATACATGAGGCATACAAACCGCGGGCTACGAGGTGACATGCTTGCTTTAGAGTATAAAGGTAATTATTAGTATATTTTAATTGTTTTTTATTCTACTTGACATTTATATCAAAACCAAGTTATAAAGCACTATCTCACAAAAATAATTTTTAAAATACTATAAAAGGGAAAACTCACCATCCATAAATTCTGTACATATTGAAATCCTGTTTTCTACAAAAAATGCACCATAAAATCCTATGATATATGACGAATCACACTGTAACAAATATAAGACACAATTAATTAAAAACCTACAAGCCAAGAGTACAGGCATGCTTTATAAGAAAAAAAATGACCAAGAAAAAATTACCTTATAAAGAATTTCCAATTCAGACATAATTTGCTTTTGAAGTTCCAGTGTAATATCTAGTAGTATGACCTAATATGGAAAGGAATACATTGATACATTTATTTACCTTTAAATTAAGTATAGCTATACGCGCTATGAAACATAAAAACTAAACTCTTCATTTTCCCTTCCTCCTCCCCACTATTATAACCCCCCAGTAATACAAACTGTATCCATATCTGTCTAATCCTTTGTATTGGGGGAGGTGGTATAGAAGTGATTGATGAGACCAAGGAAAAAGCCAGGTCTCAAAGGTCAGTATTAATAGCTTTAAAAGTCAGTTAAGTTATAACACCCTTAATTTATATACTCTATTTTGGTCACATTGGTTATTTTCAGAATAGAAAGATAGGAGTGACTCTGAAACCATTAAAAAAGATTGTCTTGTAATTCAGACACTAGAAGATAAGCAGAAGAGGTTGATGAGTAAAAATGACATTTAAAGTAGGGTTATTAGGTTTTTAAAACATGTCATCTTTTTTTATTCTTCTAGTTGCAAAATATTTCTTTGCTAATAATGTTATAAAATGTTATAGTCTGAAGGAACCTCAGAAATTATTTCATCTAACCCCCTTTGTTTATAGGAAGAAACCAAGTTTCTGAGAAGCCACGAGGCCTGGCAACATCTGGCCCCTTCCTGACTTTGAGGATTTTTTTTTACTTAAAAAAGAGAGTGATGAGAATAAAATAGTTGAAAGACAATTTTAAGGTCTGTGGCAGAGTTTCTCACATTTCTAGATAAAAACTGAACACCCAGGATTATTATGACAGCAGTAGTTACACACCACCCAACATTGAACTACATTTTGTATTACAACTGCAGAATATATATAATCATACTAGAGGGAAAAAAATCCATAAATTATAAATTGCAAACTGCTGATAGAGCAAGGAAAGAAAGGCTAATTCTAAAACACATTTTATAGTAATGACATCCATTTGGGGGAGGGGAAAAAATAAAAAAGGCATAGCCAGTTTCTATCAAGAGTTTGCTTTAGGGTTATTTATAAAAGCTCTCACTAAACCAGCCTGTAAGTGTAATAGAAAACTGCCAAGAAACACTTCTCCAGATCAATAGTCATTTTGCCAGCAATATTCACTTACATTTTTGTTCCTGTATAAAACTTAGCAACAAAATAAATTCATCTAGTGTTTCAAGTTTATGCCTTAAACTATTAGATCTATTCACACCACCATGTCAAGTACAGGGAATCTTTCATTCTAAAAAACTAGTAAATGGAATGAAGTTATTATTTACTTTAAAGCAGCAGATCTCAAACCTGGCCTCCTATTATAATTACCTTTATTTAAAGTTATTTTCATAAATATCTCAGGGCACTTTAAATAAATCCTGATGATTCATAGGCATAATATAATCAAAATCTCTGAGGGCAGACCCACCTCTTAGTATTTAACAACAACTTGTCAGATGAATTCTAACCCACAATAAGGTTGAAAACCACTTATTTAAGGTTTCAAAATATTTATAGTGGAACCTTGGTTCAATTCATTCTGGAAGGCTGAATGAATCATTTTTCCCCATCAGAAATAATGTAAATTGAATTAATCCATTACAGACACCAAAGTGATTCCCTGTTTTAACCATTCTTACATATATGTCTACTATACTGTTTAATCTATAAATACATACTTTAAAAACAAACAGGACATGAAATATAAATGAAAATTTTAACAAAAAGGAAATGAAATATAGAATAAAAATGGAAAATTTAATAAAAATAAACAGCAACCAAAGCAAAAAATATGAAAATATTCACAGCACAATTTCCTGAGATGTTAACAATATAAAGTTTAGTGGTAAACTGACCCATACTCAAGCATTCTCTCCTTTGTCACCTGAGAGACTCATGACTGATCCTACAAGTATCAAATTGAAAGTATTATTGGGTTGAGAAGTAAACTGTTTGAGATGGGTGATGTTGGAGAACGGAGGTCTGACTGTACTCAGTATTTAGTTATGACTACTAAGCTATATTGCATCTCCAAGCACATACTCTATAAATGACATAATTCCACAGGGCTAGCGAACACATTGGAATTAAACTCATACTACTAGTTGTAAAAGTATTGTCCACTTGATCAAAAATCTTAATTGGGCTCCCATGGCCTAGCACAGTGGTCAGCAAACTCATTACTTAACAAAGCGGCAAACTGTGGCTTGCAAGCTGCATGTGGCTCGTGAGCTGCAGTTTGCCAACCACTGGCCTAGCATAAAGTTACAATTCTAACATGACATTCAAGGACTTCTTCTACAGTCTATATCCAACTTGTTATTCTAGCTCCTCCCACTACTCCTCATCACACATTCAATCTTCATGTGAAACCAAATGATTTTTACCGATCCACACATGTCCTGTGCTTCCTCCACTTCCAGTCTTTGCTCTGCTGTTCCTTCCACTTGAGGTGAGCTTCCTCTCTTTACTCCAGTCATTGATCATAAAATCTTTTCTATCTTTTAGGCCCAGCTGGAATGCTGCCACCATCTCAGGAAGCCAGCCTCAAGTCCTCCCTCAGAATTTATCTCTAGCTTTGACCCTTTATTTTTTCCCTTACCACATTTATCTTTAGCATTCATACCTTAACTTCTAAAAACAGAAATCTAAAGAATAAAGAGTGGTTGTGAGTTCCTCAAGAGCAAAGGGAGAGTCTTATACATCTTTCTCTAGCTCCCTCCCTCACACCCAGCACCCTATATAGTAAGCAAGTCAAACTTGCACGCTGCATGCCTCGTTTATTTGACCCATGTTAGCCTTTGAATTTGACATGCTTGTTGTGTAGGATCTTACAGTAGTGGCCATTAAGTGATGTGGGATTTAATTAAAGTGTGCCTTACAACCATAATGCTCTAAGTAAGGTGCTGTTTCTAGAGAGGAAGGGATGGACTGCTTGATTTCTACTACTGAATTTAAAACCACCATGTCAATAGGTAATAGCCCAACTGGAGTGGCTCAGTGGTTGAGCTTCGACCTATGAACCAGGACGTCACAGTTCGATTCCCAGTCAGGGCACATGCCTGGATTGCGGGCTCGATCCAGTGAGGAGTATGCAGGAGGCAGCCAATTAAGGATTCTCTCTCACCATTGATGTTTCTGTCTCTCTCTCCTTCTCTCTTCTTCTCTGAAATCAATAAAAAAATTTATGTATATTTAAAAATAAATAAATAAAGCCAAACATATAAATACCAAAGTAAATAAAAGTGCCACTCTGACCTAAACTGTAGCAAGTAATACTGTACTCTCATAGGTCTTGATCATCTTTGGTATTTGCTATAGTGCAGAACAGTGGAGATTCTATAATGGAAGAAAAGTGAATAAAGTAATTTCTGGAAACTTGAGAGGGAGATTAAAATTCACCTTAAAATAATGACTGAAATGCTCTTCTATTTTCTGGGAGACTTGACACTCTAGGTAGAAGGTTAATTCTCTTTCCCTTGGGCATTCCTGTGAGTGAGCTTTAAAATTGTGAAATATAAACAAGTCCAATTCCTTATTTGAAATACTAATTTTCTGTGTGAAGTACAGGCAAAGGATAGACTCCCTTAGTTTTATTATTATTATTATTATTATTATTATTATTACTATTTTTCTCCATAGGAAGAACTAAATTTCTCAAACTGGAGAGATTCTGAACATGAAGCATTTCATGGAGAAAGGGTTAAGTGAGAAACTGAAATACCTGAGTGCCTTTCCCTGCTCTTCGCTACACCTCCAGGACAAATAAGGATGAGTTGTCAAGTTAAATATAAGCAGTCAAGTGACTGAATTATAATTTACTCTGTGCTCAATTTAAATTAGTGTGAGGCTATTAAAATATACAGTATAAATACGGCAATTCATCACAACCTGTCATGGATGACTTCATTTATTTGCTGGAGTGGCACATGCTCCACTAAAGGGAAGGAGAACAAAATCACAGGTCAAATTAAGCCTCTATTCTGTTTTAATTCGCTTATTTAATCTGTGGCAACATAATTGTCTTTTACAGTATGTACAATTCAGAAAGGAAATTTGGGAGGATTACAGTCAGTATACAAATGATTGATTAATCAAATGGTCCATTTAAATGCTAGTTTAAAAGCAGCAGAAACCCAAAACAGTCAAAGAATGATAATCAGCACAAGCTACATACAATGCTAAGAAATTTTCTGTTAAATTGATGTTTTTTCCCAATTAGAAAATAAATAATATTGGGAAATCTATTAAGCTCTACTCATTGAAAGAATACATTGAAAGGTTTTATAAAAAGGTTCTATTTGCAAGATGGCTAACACTATTTTTATTTGTTTTCTGCTCTACTTGTTTGCAATTGTTTTGCTTACCTACACCACTCCCTGCCCAAAAAAGGTAATTAGAAACACATTTCATGAGTTATATACTACAGTCATATCCAATACTTATCTTTAAAAAATAATTAGAATCATTTTCTAAATACTCTCTTTGAGGCAGAAATTTTTCTAAATCCAGTACTATAATATAAAAAATTCAAGGTACTTCTATTCTTCCCAAAATTCAACTTGCTTTTAAAAATATCTGGTGATAGTTTCCCACCTTTAATGTCTGAAAAGGGAAATATTATAATATAGTTGATTCATTTTGTCTAAAAAATAAAAACATTTAGAAGTATAAAAATTAAAAATATTTTTAGTAGGAACAGTAATAGATTTTCAAGATTTTTATCTAATTGCTCCCACAGATATTCAAAGTGTGGGTCCAACTGACTACTTGGCTTGGGAAATTAAATTTCCCTCATCCTTCTATGACGGCATCAGAGCCTGCAGGTGATTCTGTTTAGACAAGGCCTGTGATTTGCTGCTCTTCACAATCCCTCTGTGACACCAGGCAGCCCTGTTTCACAGCTGAGGTCACTGAGAGGTTCAAGTGACATGCTTGAAGTCCCACAAAAGTCAGGAGAGGGTCAGGAAAAGATCAGATGCGCTAACCTTTCATTTCACCCTTTTATATATATAAAAGCTAAGAAATACTCTGACTGAGAGCAATGGTCCATACAAAGAACACTATGGGATATTTTATATGCCAGTTGAACCTGCTTTCAAGATGTTACTTCAAAAGATGAATGAGTAAACTGGGGAAAAAAAGCCAACATATCCCAAAACAAAAGAACAAAATGTATTTACTTAGTCATTCAACAAATTATGTGTTGAACATCTAGTCATTACATACAGCACTCTGCACCAGGCCCTTTGTGCAATGCTCCGCATGAATCAGTGAGTAAAACAAGATAAGAGCTGTTCTCTATTTACAAAAAGATTTCAATATGATAGGGGAAACATACATGTATACTAATAGCAAACAATAAGGCAGCATGTGATAACACCTATAGGAAACAAAGAGAATTCTAGATAGTCAAAGTAGAAAGTGAGAAAGTAATAGATATACCAGAAGTAACTATCTACATAAGCCCAACAGAGTGGCTTTGGAGTTGACCATTGAAAGGTGTTAAGGATTTTGATAGCTGGAGACACAGAGAAGGAATTCCTATTAGTGAGAAAGTACCTGGGTTAAGATAAGGCAACGAGTTCAACTTAAAAGCAGCACAACCACTAAGAGCTTGAATGTCACAACACTGCTACAGCTTCTACCTTCAAATCCAAACCTAAAACCATTTCATTTCCTTTTTATCACTACCTGTAACTCAAGCTGAACATGGGGGGTGGGGGGTGCGAGTGGAGAAAAAGTGGTGAACATCAAGAATATCATGAATTTTATTAAATGTATCCAGTACTTACCTTTACAGCTAGTATTTTCCCACTTGGGACATGATATGCTCTATGGGAAGAAAAACAAAATTACTTGGGTTCACTAAACAACCTAGAAAACAGTTAAGGACATAAATGTAAATCTGGACACATCTACAGCAATAGGATATATGATACTTTCAAAGAATACTAAAAACATTAGTAATTTACATTTCTATTGAGCTTAATGGTTTACAAAATGATTAATTATACCTTACCTTAAAATAACCCTCTGAGGTAATGCTGTCATTATCTCCTTAAAGATAAGAACTTTGCAGCACAGAGAAGTAGTTTGTCTAATGGCACTAAGTCAGAAAGTGGCAGAACAGACCTCAAATTCAAGTATTCTGGCTCTAGATCCTTTATGGCAAGCATGTCAAACTCAAGGGCTAATATGGGCCAAATAAATGAGGTATGCAGTCTGTGGGCATCGAGTTTGACCTGCTTGCTTTGCAGCGTACTGTCAGAGTGAGAGACTGAGAGAGAATTAGAGAGAGGTCCTATAGCTCTGCTAAGCATTATACAGAGCCATAAGAAATAGGTTTTCCTTCTGTTTATTTCCATTATTTATACAAATCAAATCTATTCCCTCATTTGATCAAAATATTCTCAAAACTACATGAAATTTGCTATGGCTTAAGATAGATATAAATTCATATAAGAAGTCACACGGTTATAAGACTCAAGTATGTGGTTTTGTCTTTTCCTAAATCTGGTACCTCTCAATATTGAAAAAGCTTCAGAAGAGAGCCAAACTCATATGATATAGTGAAATAGCTACAAGTCAAGGAATGTGAATACATTCGTTTATGAAAAAGAGAGTAAGGTTTGCAGAAATAAAAACCATGATCTCATAAAGACCTTTTTATGTTTAAATGAAATGTGGCCTTTCATATGTGTACTGTAAGGACTGTACATTCTGACCCTTATCCAGAAACAGCCTGCCTTATATAAAAATTTCACAATGAACCACACAACATGAATAAACACTGTTATTGCAAGTCCATAAAAGTATAAAGAAACACATTATTTGGAAGAATTAAAGTCTTGCTCCACAGAGGATTTTGCACATTAGCCAAGATTGGATTGTTCTTCCTCTCACCTGGCTAGTGCTAACATGTGAGTGGGGTAGAAAACTTGTGGAGGAATGCAATTTCCCTTGCCAGGAATTCCCTATCCTCAGCGGCTAAGTTGCAAAATTTATCAGGCTCCCAATTTTTACTTGATAATAACCTAAAGTAAAACATACTTATTATTTTATTTCTTTTGAGATATTACCGACATGTAACATTACATTAATTTCAGGTATATAACATAACAATGTGACATTTGCATATGCATATTGTATCAGAATCACCCTAAGTCTTAACATCCATTATCATAAACAGTTACAAAAAAATTGCTCATTTTTTAAAACAAAAACAAGATATGTATTTCACTATTATCAAATGAAAATATTATTTTCTGTTGTTTTGGCAGGAATACTTGTGTGGTTGTTCTGACAAAATTTTAAGCAGTTTTATTGAGGCATAATTATATATGACAAAATTCACTTGTTTCAAGTGTACAATTCAATGATTTGTAGAAAATGTACATAGCTGTGCAATCACTGATAAGTGACAGACTTATAGAGATAATTTAGTAACTGAGAACCCACAAGTATTTATAACTTTTCATATATAAAATGTTATAAATTCAGGTAAAATAGTATAAAACATGTAATTGTATCTACATATCCATATATGAGAGTTATAAGAAATTCATTCTGTTTTTCCTACTTGAGTGGACAAAGGTTGGACCAATTTTGGAAGGTAAACTTAGGTTTTATTTTATTAATTAATTATAAAGAAATTATATCTTATTTAAATGAAAAGCAAGATTACAAAAATTGGCATTGTTCACTTTAATCTGAAAAAGTATCTACAGACTTTGTCTAAATATCAAACTCCCTAGTATATATAAATACTATCAAGTTTATAAAACTTGAATGATTTAAAATTTTATACACTTTATATAAAGAATGTTTTATAAGAACTCCTATACCATAAAGGGTTTAGAACAAATAACCACTTACTTTACTATTGATGTTAATAACAGACTTTTACAACATGAAACTACATTTCAGACTATGATTTGATTCATTTATATTGGAATTCAGTTAATAAATTGATATATAAAGACATACACTGTATTTTCCTCAGTGCCTGACAGAGATGTTGCTGGACTAAGCTAATTTAAAATGTGATTTGAAGGAATTTATTCCATGTAAATATCCTATATAATAAAAAGCTAATATGCAAATTGATCCAATGGCAGAGCTACCTGTTGCTATAATGTGCACTGACCACTAGGGGGCAGATGCTGAACACAGGAGCTGCCCCCTGGTGGTCTGTGCGGTCCCAAAGGAGGACATTCCCCAAGGGCTCCCAGACTGTGAGAGGGCAAAGGCTGGGCTGAGGGTCCTTCTTCCCCAAGTGTAAGAATTTTGTGCACTGGGTCTCTAGTAGGTAATATAATATGTAAAATTTAATAATGGTATATTATTTTTTCCTCTTACACACCACAGAGTAAAAAATACTCTATATTAGAATCACCAACCAAAGACTCAAATGTGAAGACTAATAGTTGAATGCCTATACAAGGATTCAAAAGTCATAAGAACAGTGTTGCTACTTAGGACAACAAGCAACACCAGGGTTTTGGGGACCAACAGCAGCGACAAGTAAGTGGTTAGCAGATAATCGAATATATAACATACTGAACAGTTTGGCAACTTAATGAGCTTGTCAAGAAAGATGATCTCTTTTCTAAAAGAAAAGTCTCCTATTTCCAAGTGAAATAAAAGGAGAAGCTTGATGATTTAATTATGATGCACGCTAATTCATCCATGGAAGTTTGGGCTCGATTTCGAGCAATAAAGATGCTGTGTGGTTTGGTTTACAGTGTAATGACAGTACCAACTTAACATTTAATCATCAAGGAGAAGTGGATGACAAAGGCATTGCCAGGTATAAGTGGAGTATGCACCTTAACTTTGCAAATGGCATTCCACCAGGAGAAAAGGAATTTGTTTACTCTCCACGGATACTGCATCCCAATTGTCTTGACCTTCCTCAACACATTAACTGTAAAGTGATTAATGAAGTTTGAATGGAGGCTCTGGTTACACCAAAAGACAACTATACACCTCTGCATTCTTTTAATTAACAGCTAACACTTCAAATTAGTTTGTTGTTGCCACAGTAATTACCTGTTCCAATGAGTGCATGGAGGAAGCATTTTATGAGATATTTTTAGTGCTTAGACTTGAGTGTTCCATTTTGTTTTCAAACAAGCACAGACCTTCAGGGAATATTCTCTGCCCTTAAAACTGAGCATATAATGTATATACTTTAGGATGGCAAAAGATAGTACCTTGGTATAAACTTTTTGAGTATTTAAAATAACAAAGAACTAACAAAAGAAAAGAATACTTACTGTCCTTACTTTTTCTTTTCATTTGGAGCAATAGGTTCTAGATGACTGACAAAAAAATTGCTATTAACCTTTAATTCTAATAGAGTATAGAATAGAAAATTTATTGAATCAGTAGGAAATAGAGTTATCTAGTTTAATCCTTTCCTTTTACAGTAGAAACACCCAAAACCCAGGTTAAAAAACTTGCCCAAACTCATGCAGTAGTAAATGAAAAATCCATGATAGGAACTGTGGCAGAATACACACATTTTAGCACCTAAAGGAAATATGCTGTGTTTTCTTCATTGTGCTCTGAAACAGGGAAACTCATAATTCAAAATTTTTAAAGGGGCTGAACTATTTCAATCAGACTAAGAACCATGATATCTGAATCTCTGCAGGCAATGAAGCATTCTGCAATCACTGCCAACCTAGCTTGACAGGCAAGAAGTGAAAGGTGTAGACTAGAGTCACTTCTGGGGTCTGATATCAGTTCTGCACTTCTTAACAGTGTGAACCTGGACTATTAGTAAACCTCACTGCATCTCAGTTGCCTCAAGTCTGGAATAGGGAAATCAGTCTCTACATTATAGAGCTGTAAGGATTTAATGAGATAACAGGTTAAGTATTGAAGACAGCATTAGCATGCATTATATTTTAAGAAACTATGAAGTTTATAAGGTAGATAGGTGTTTTGAGAGTAGAACCTGTTAAAATAGACTAAAGCAAGTTAGCTTTAATGATGAAGACTGGCAAATGGCTGCAATATATCATTTATTAAGAAAAACTGGTAGAATTAATCCATGTTGAACCAACTTTGAAGATAAAGAATTAAAATACCCATCTGACACGCTATGATTATACCATGTTTCAAATTCTAGATTTTTAAAAAAATTTTAATAAATCTTTATTGTTCAGATTATTACAATTATTCCTCTTCTCCCCCCACATATCTCCCCTCCACCTGGTTCCCACCCCACCCTCTGCCCTTACCTCCTTGCATTGTCCTCATCCATAGGTGTGTGATTTTTGTCGTTTCTCCCTGCACCCCCGTTCACCTCTTTCCCTCTGAGAATTATCAGTCCACTCCCTTTCTATGCCCCTAATTCTATTATATTCACCAGTTTATTATGTTCATCAAATTTTCAATTCACATGATTTTTAGATTCACTTGTAGATAGATATGTATTTGTTGCTCATAATTTTTATTTTTGCCTTTTTCTTCTTCTTTCTCTTCTTAAAGAATACCTTTCAGCATTTCATATAATACTGGTTTGGTGCTGATGATCTCCTTTAGTTTTTTATTATCTGTGAAGTTCTTTATCTGCCCTTTAATTCTGAATAGCTTTGCTGAGTAGAATAATCTTGGTTGTAGGTTGTAGCTATTCATCACTTTGAATATTTCTTGCCACTCCCATCTGGCCTGCATAGTTTTTGTTGAGAAATCAGCTGACAGTTGTATGGGTGCTCCCCTGTAGGTAATTAACTGTTTTTCTCTTGCTGCTTTTAATATTCTCTCTTTGTCTTTTGCTCTTGGTATTTTAATTATGATGTGTCTTGGTGTGGTGTTCTTTGGATTCCTTGTTTGGGGTTCTGTGAGCTTCCTGGACTTGTAAGTCTATTTCTTTCACCAGGTGGAGGAAGTTTTCAGTCATTATTTCTTCAAATAGGTTTTCAGTATCTTGCTCTCTCTCTTTTTCTGGCACCCCCATAATTCTGATGTTAGTATGCTTGAAGTTGTCCCAGAGGCTCCTTACATTATCTTCACATTTTTTAATTCTTTTTTCTTTTCCAGTGGAGTGTTTTTTGCTTCTTTGTATTTCAAATCTTTGACTTGATTCTTGCGATCCTCTAGTCTATTAGGTTTAATATTTTTTATAATACAGTGGTACCTCAAGATACGAGTGCCCTAACATACAAGATTTTTGAGATACGAGCCATCGAGTGAGCGATTTTTGCTTTGAAATACAAGCAACATTTGAGATAGGAGTAATCGCGCGGATTGGCCGGCTGCACATGACCCACCAGTTTACCGAAACTCAAGCGTCTCATAGTTTCCCACGCCTCAAGGTTACGGAACGAATTAAACTCGTATCTTGAGGTACCACTGTATTATTTAATATTAGGTATAATATTTTTTATTCCAGTCAGTATATGTTTAATTTCTAGTTGGTTCTTTTTCATCTCTTCTTGGGTCTCGCTAAATTTATCCATTTTTTCCTAGGAAATTCTTAAAAAACCTTAGACTGTGGTTTTGAACTCTATATCCAGTCCTTAGTTTTCCTCCATTTCTTTCGTTTGTGATCTGTTCTTTAGTATCCGCATATTTTGCTGCTTCCCCGAGTTGGTAAAGTAGCTTCATATGCTAGCTGTCCTATGTAGCCCAGTAGCTCCGCCTCCCCAGTTACCTGAGGTGAACACTCTTGGTGCACCCCTTTGTGAACTGTGTGTACAGTCTTGTTGTAGTTAATTAATTCTTGATTGTTGGTATCACTGGAGGGGATTGACCTCCAATTGGTTATGAGGATCAGCTGTGTCTGTGCATGCGGGCTTGCCTCCAGTCCTCTGGCTTTTATGCGTGCATGTGAGCTTCCGGAACTCCGCCTTTCGGTTCTCCTGAGTTTCCCTGCGCTCTAGGGACCCACGTGAGTCTGGGTCCCCAGGGTCTCGCCCAAAACGGGTTCATTGCAGTTGGACCTGGATTTCAGTGCTATTATGAGGTTCTGTTTTCCTCCCGCTAGAAGAAGCCAGGCACAATCAACAGTCAGCGTTCTGTGTGTGCACTTTTGTGCGCACTTTCGCATGCACTTTTGCGAGCGCCCAGACTTCTGTCTTTCGAGGCTTCCCTAAGTTTCCATGCACTCCTTCCTTTTCACAACAGTCCAGACTCCCCGAGTCTCGCCTGGAGCTGGGGTTCAGTGCAGTTGGGATTTTCCGTCTCTCTCCCGTTAGAGGAAGCCAGCCAGACCCTCCTCCGCCTGTTCTCTCCACAAGCGTGTCTCCATACCTCAGCTTTTTACAGTTCCTCTGAGTCTTCCTGAGTCCCTCTCTTTACTTCTAGTTGTAGAATTTTCACTCAGCCAGCTTTCCTGTGGTTCTGGATAATGTCCATTCTGTCTTTTAGTTGTAGTTTTGAAATTGTTGTGGGAGGCAGCAAATTAGGTGTTCACCTATGCTGCCATCTTGGTTTCTCTTCTTTCAGGGACCAAATTCTAGATTTCTCACCTTGTTTACCTCTTGTCCACTACTATAATTTATCTCTAGTACAGAGAGATGTGGTCAGTGTCACATTCAGGTGTTCATCTCAGCAAAAATGCCATCTCACTATCACAATGGCTAAATGCAAAACTACGTTTATCCTTCTCCTTGGGTTAAATAAAAATATATAAGCTGCCCTAAAAAGAATCCACATACCTTTATTTAATACACAGTTAAAATAAATAAAGGGATTAGTGAGGTGACCAAGATCTAAACCATGAAATTCTTGTAAGGACCCAATCTCCTTTATGCCCAATACTTACTCTGCTCCACCAAACATGATCCTTCCTCAGACCCTCTTGAACAACATGGGAATTTGGGAGTGCCTACAATACTACACATTTAAAAATCCATCTATAACTTTTGACTTCTCAAAAACATAACTACCTCAGTATTCCAGGGAGATTGGCTTCAGGACTCCCATGGATACCAAAATCCATGAATGCTCAAGTCCCTTGTATAAAACTAGTGGCCCAGTGCACAAAATTTGTACATTACAGGTTTGGGGGGAGGTGGGGAGGAGTGACCCTCAGCCCAGCCTGCAATCTCTCCAATCTAGGATC
This sequence comes from Lasiurus cinereus, assembly GCA_011751065.1. Classification (NCBI taxonomy): domain Eukaryota; kingdom Metazoa; phylum Chordata; class Mammalia; order Chiroptera; family Vespertilionidae; genus Lasiurus; species Lasiurus cinereus. The sequence continues at coordinate 34,442,745 of JAAGEH010000076.1, forward strand.
CCTTAGGAGATGTCTGACTTCCCATAGGAATTGGGCCTAAAAGGCAGTCAGACATCCCTCATGCAATCCAGGATCACTGGCTCCTAACCATTCACCTGCCTGCCTGACTGCCCCTAACCACTCTGCCTGTTGGTCTACTCACCCCCAACTGCCCACCCCATTGGTTTTCTCTCCCCCAACCACATCCCTGCTGGCCTGCTCATCCCCAACTGCTCCCCCTCCCCCTGCTAGCATGCTTGCCCTGCTCGCCCCCAACTGACCCCCCCCTGCCGGCCTGCTTGCCACCAATTGTCCCGCCTTCCCCCTGCCGTCCCGATCATCCCCAACTGTCCTCCCCTCCTGGCCTGATCACTCCCCTAACCACTTCTGCTTCAGCCCTGTCACCATGGTTTTGTCTGGAAAGATGTTTGGAAAGTCTCCCGGAAGAAGATATTACCCTTTTATTAGTACAGATGGCATAGAACAATGCATACAGTTGACCCTCCACATCTTTGGACTCCCAACTGTGGGTCAAATAGAGTACACGTATTTATTGGAAAAACAATCTACATATAAGTAGATTCACACAATTCAAACTTGTGTTGCAAAATTTTGAAACCTTTCCTAGTCTTTAGGTTTTAGTAGCTCTGTTATAGCTCCTAGAGCACAATGCAGAAATATTGAGTCTATCTCCCATACTGGGCAATGAGCACTGCCATGCCTTAATCATCTTCATATTCTTTCTGCTTTGTCCAAGTCCTGGCCCTTGATAGGTGTTCTCTATTTAATAAATATTCAACATATGTTTATTACTTCCGGATGAAACACAAATCTCTCACTTGAATGGTATTTTATAAAAAAAAATTCTATCTACATTTAATTAATTCTATAATCTTATGAACATGGGTTATCCATCCCCTACCAGTTTTATTCAGGTATAATTGATATATAACGTAAGTAGAAATTATTATCATTCCCATTTGAGTATATTTCTAATTGCTGAATCAAGAGTCCTTACAAGGATTTCATGGTTTAGATCTTGGTCACCTCACCAAGCCCTGTTTCTGCCAATCTCCTTTATGCCCAGTATATACTCTGCTCCACCAAACATGATCCTTCCTCAGGCCCTCTGCACCTACTCCTCAAGACAGAACCACTCTTCCTCGAATATTCACTTGGAGGATACTTCCTTCATATCCAATGTGTATCATTCAATCTCCTATATAAAAAAGCTCAATCACCCTTTTTAAAAAGTTAAATCTTTATTTTTAGTTTATTACAGATGTTCCTCTTTTTCCCCCCCATAGCTCCCCTCCACCTGATTCCCCACAGCCTACCCCCTGCCCTTACCCCCTGCCACTGTTCTCACCCCTAGGTATAAGATTTTTGTCCAATCTCTTCCTGCACCCCTCACACTCCCTTCCCCTGAGAATTGTCAGTCCATTCCCTTTCTATGCCCCTGATTCTATTATATTCAGCAGTTTATTCTGTTCATCAGATTTTTTATTCACTTGGTTTTTAGACTCACTTGTTGATAGGTATGGGTTTGTTATAATTTTGTTGTTTATAATTTTTATCTTTACCTTTTTCTTCTTCCTCTTCTTAAAAAATACCCTTCAGCATTTCATATAATCCTAGTTTGATGGAGATGAACTCCTTTACCTTTTTCTTGTCTGTGAAGCTCTTTATCTGACCTTCAATTCTGAATGATAACTTTGCTGGGTAATCTTGGTTGTAGATTCTTGCTATTCATCACTTCAAATATTTGCTGCCACTCCCTTCTGGCCTGCATAATTTCTGTTGAGAAATCAGCTGACAGTCATTTGGGTGCTCCCTTGTAGGTAGGTAACTGTTTTTCTCGTTGCTTTCAAGATTTTCTCTTTGTCTTTTGCCCTTGGCATTTTAATTATGATGTGTGGTTTTCTTTGGATTCCTTTTGTTTGGGGTTCTTTGCCCTTCTATTTCTTTCACCTGATGGAGAAATTATTTCTTCAAATAGGTTTTCAGTATCTTGCTCTCTCTCTTCTAGCACCCCCATAATTCTGATGTTGGTATGCTTGAAGTTGTCCCAGAGGCTCCTTACACTATCTTCACAATTCTGGACTCTTTTTCTGGTTGGGTGTTTTTTGCTTCCTCATATTTCAAATCTTTGGTTTGATTCTTGGGGTCCTCTAGCCTGCTATTGGATTTCTGTATATTATTCTTCATTTCAGACAGTGCATACTTAATTTCTGACTGTTCCATTTCCATTTTTTTTTGGCATTCTCATTAAGATCCTTGAAGGTCTCACTAAGTTTCTAAGAGGTCTCACTAAGTTTCTTGGCGATTTGTAGAAGATTCTTGAGTAACCTTATAAATGTGGTTTTGAACTTTATGTCCAGTTGTTTGCTTTTCTTCGTTTCTTTCATTCGCAACATGTTTCTTTGTCTCTGCATTTTGGCTGCTTCCATATTGATGGAGTGGCTTTGTGTGCTAGTTGTCCTTTATGGCCTGATAGCTCCGCCTCCCCAATAACCTGAGGTGGACACACTTGGTGCATCCCTTTGTGAGCTGGGTACACAGTCTTGTTGTTGTTAAGCCTTAATTGCTATTGGTACACTGGGAAGAAGTGACCTCCAGTCCAATTGACTGTGAGCATTAGCTGTATATATAATGGAGGAGCTGCCGTGCTAGAAACACCCCTATGGGGCAGAACTTGCTTCAGTGTGGTTTTGGTGCTCACTGAGTCTGCCTCTTGAGTGTGACACTTATGCTTGTGAAGAGTTGAAATCTGGTGTCGTCTTACACTGAGCTCTAAGTACACTGGTTCCTGGATCTTCAAGGAGGTGCAAGTCAGCTACTGTCTGAGGCCACCCAGGCAAGAGCTACAGGAAGATCTACAGATTTCTCCTCTTTGCTTGGAGTTTGGAAGTTTTGGAGTTGTCTGACCCAGTTGCAATTTGTTAGGTTAAGTTGTGAGAGGGCAGGCCATTCATATGCAAAAGCTGATGCACACAGCTCAGTGAGTTTATAAATTGGGCGGGGCGGGGTTTCAGGGAATCACTAGGCTAGGGCGTGGCAAACAGCAATGGCTGCCAGTCAGCCCTCTCTGCATCCCTGGGTTCCTGCATTCTGTTCTGTGTCCAGTGTCCCACGTCCCAGTGCAGTCAACAATGATTCCTGTATGCACCTCTGCGAGAAAGCCACCTTCTCTTTCCAATCTGATGGCAGACAGTCCTATTTCTCCCTGTATGAGTTTGGGTCCCCAGAATCTCACCAGAAACTGGAGGTCAGAGCAGTCAGGAACTTGTAATTCCCTACCAATTGAAAAAAACAGTGCAGGCCAGCCTGATTCGTTCCATACCTCTGCCTTTCTGAGCCTCTGCACATCCTACCAGGTCTCAGTGGACTTTTTCCTTTCCTTCTAGTTGTAGAACTTCTATTCCACCAGCTTTCCCATGGTTCTGGGGGACAGTCGTTTTGTTTTTTAGTTGCAGTTTTGGTGTGGTTGTGAGAGGCAGCACATATAGGTGCATACCTTATGCCATCATCTTGGTTCAATCTTAGTCACCGTTTCTTTATTCTTTACAGAACTCATCAATACCTAATTTATTATCTGTCTCCCATCACTAGAAAGCAGGCTACATGAAAACATGGACTATTATCTTTTCATTCGTCTTTCTTTCTTTCTTTCTTTCTTTCTTTATTTATTTATTTTTGTATTTCCAGTGTTTAATACTGTGCTGGGCACATTTTACAAATATTTATTGACTGAATGAATAAATTTTCTAATTGCTACAGGTTTATTTTTGTGTTTCTTAAATTTTTTCTTAAGACAGTTTTAAGATTTTCTAAAAATGTGTCCATTTTGTTTTCAAGTTTAGTTTTATAAACATATTTACTGTATCCTCATATTTTTAAATTTTCTGCTGTCTAGAAATATGCCCCACCTCAGCTTTATTGAGATATAATTGACACACCTCATTGTATAAGTTTAAGGTATACAGTATAATGGTTTTAATTACATATAGTGTAAAATTATTCCTGGTATAAGTTTAGTTAACATCTATCCTCTCCTATGGATTCAATAAAAGGAGAAAGCAAAATAACATCCTATTTATCATATAGCAGGGTTAAGTACGGTCACCATGCTATATATTGCATCTCTTGTATTTACTTTTCTTATAGCTGAAAAGTTGTACTTTTTGACCACCTTTCTCCTATTCCCCCTCCCCTCCCATTGGCTTTTTTAAATCCTAATTTGTATTTTATCTCTGTTACATTTGATCAGTTTTTCCTAGAAACCAGTTTTTGATTTTCTTGAATTGTTTCTTAAATTTTAATTTAATTTTTTTCTTTAGTGTTTCTTTCCTTCCACTTCCTTTGGGTTTAACACTTTTCTTTTTAAAAATAATTCTTCAGGTAGCTGCTGAGTCTATTCATATCCAGTTTATTCTTTTCTAGTACATGCACAAAATACTCTCCTTTAAGTATGACTTTGTTTGCATCCATGAGTTTCCATATATGGCATTTCTTTATTATTCAGTTATAAATATTTTTATTTCCTCTATGCTGTATTATTTAACCTATATGTTACTTAGATGTGTGCATTTTAGTTTCCAAATATATGAGGTTAACTTATTGATTTCTACACTAACTGTACTGCAGTCAGAAAAGTGAGCTACATATTACAGACGGAATTACAAGTAAAATTTGACAAATCCACAAACCTAGTGGCAGAATGTCTCCCAAAAATCAACAGATCAATCAGATCAAAATCAATAAGGTACAGAAGATCTTAACATTACAATTAACAGACTGGTCACTGATCATATATAGAACTCTTCAGCAATCAAACTGAGAATATCCATTATTTCCAGGTACAGAAATTTATTTTTTAAAAACTGTTTATGTATTAGGCCACAAAGCAGGTCTCAATCAAGTCTGTAACATATAAGTCACTTTTTCTGATTACAATATGTCAGGTAATGTAAGCAGTAAAAAAGAATAAAGGTAAGCATATATAGAGTGACCAAGATTGGGGGTATGTTTGTTTATATTAGAGGGGTGAAGGAGGTCAGGGGATGTCTCTTCTATCAGATTACATGTGAGCAGTAAGGCAGCACAACATTTAAATATCTGGAAGAAGAAGACTCCAGACAGAGGAAATGGTAAGTTAGTTCAAATACCCTAAAGTAGAACTGTGTCTGATGCATGTGGAAGTGGAATAAGCAAGAGGACTAGTGTGAGACATGAGGTTAGGAAGGTAATGGGAAGACAGAATGTGTAGTACCATTAGGCCATGGTGAAAAATTAGACTATTATTCTGAGTGATATGAGAAGCCCTGGTGAGAGGAAGGAGAGCATATACATATTTTATTTTTTAAAAATTATATTTCATTGATTTTCTACAGAGAGGAAGGGAGATAGAGAGTTAGAAACATCGATGAGAGAGAAACATCAATCAGCTGCCTCCTGCACGCCCCCTATTGGGGATGTGTCCTCAACCAAGGTACGTGTCCTTGACCAGAATTGAACCTGGGACCTTTCAGTCTGTAGGCTGACACTCTATCCACTGAGCCAAACCGGCTTCAGCAGCATATACATATTTTAGAAAGATCATTTTGGCTGCTGGGTAGAAAGAACACTATAGGAAAGTAAGGATAGAAAATGGGAGACTAGTTGGGAGGCTACTGTAATAATCCTAGCAAGAGATAACAGTGGCTTGGAATAGGTGGTAGGAAAAGAGTGGTGGCTTCTTAAAATAATTGTGAGGAAGAGCCAACAAGACTTGTGGGTAAATTTGGTGATCTGCAAGAAAAGGGTTTAAGAATGACTGCAGAGTTTCTGTCATGAGCAGCTTGTAGAACAGTTTCCATATACTAAGACTGAATGATCTCTAGAAGGACATTTCAAAGGAAATCAAGAGTTCAGTTTTAGGTGCTTTTAAATGCCTAAAAGTCATCTGACATCCAACTAGTAATTAGATATAAGCTTGCAGTTCAGGACCAAGGACAGGGCTTCATTCATCTAACATCATAGAAGGCATCCTATCTAATAAAAAAGTAATATGCAAATTGACTGTCACTCCAACATACAAGATGGCTGCCTCCATGTGGTCAAAGATGGCTGCCCTCATATGGACACAAGATGGCCACCACAAGATGGCCAGCAGGAGTGGGCAGCTGGGAAGGATCAGGCCTGCAAGGGAGGGCAGTTGGGAAGAACCAAGCCTAAAGGGGAGGGTAGTTGAAAGGAACCAGGCCTGCAGGAGAAGGCAGTTGAGGGGGACCAGGTATGCAGGGGAGGGCAGTTGGGAGCAACCAGATCTGCAGGGGAGGGCAGTTGGGGGGAACCAGGCCTGCAAGGGAGGGCAGTTAGTGGCAACCAGGCTGGAAGATGAGGGCAGTTATGGGTTAACCAGGCTGACAGGAGAAGGAATTTAGGGGTGACCAGGCTGGCAGGGGAGTGGTTAGGGGGTGATCAGGCTGGCAGACAGGTGAGCGGTTGGGAGGCAGCATTCCTGGATTGTGAGAGGGATGTCCAACTGTCCATTTAGGCATGATCCCAGTGGGTTCCCAGATTGGAAAGGGTGTAGACTGGGCTGAGGGACACACACCCAGCTGTACATGAATTTCATGCACCAGGCCTCTAGTGTAACTATAAAAGCTTTCTTAGGAGCTACATTAAATAGAGACAAGGCCTGAGGACTAGACCAGAGGAACTCCAAATTTAGAAGTCAGAAAGATGAGAAAGAACCAGAAAAGGAGATGAAAAGATACAGCAGTAAGCCAGCAATAGACCACTGAGAATGGTGTTCCTGAGGTCCTGAATGTTGGTGTTATATCTCTCATACTGCCAAGTGCAGTACTTTAGAGAGTAGGTATTCAAGTAAATAAGTGACTGGTTTAAAAAGTAATACCTAGGGACAAAAGCTATTAAGCCTAATATCTGCTCTTTGAAATTTCAAAGGTGGGACTAGTAATAATACACACAAGGCTAGAGGCTGTGCTTACTGTCAACTAAATACTAATGAGATTTTTTAAAAAAGATATATCACTCCAAATAATAAACTGAATTTCTCCAAGAATCTTTAAAAATGAGAAAGGAGGAAAAAGAAAAAATTTAAAACAAAAATGTTAAAAAGTCCTATATTCACATAGGACATCAGGGAGAAACAACCCATATTCACATGCTAACATCTGGACTCCCACACAAGTTTATGTCATGCGTAAATCAATTGTAACTGTACTTCACAATGTTTACTGAAAGTATTTATGCTTAGAATTTCAAATTCTAGGAGAACTAAAAAGAATATGAATCGTCCCAGCTGACTCCTGTTAACAAAATAAATAACCTAGAGCTCATCATATATTTTCTGATAACGCTTGTAAAATTTCATACAATTAAAGTAGGCATTTGATTTCTATGGTGCTTTTCTGCATGTTAATTTCTGACTACATTCTAATAAAATTAAATTATAAACAGAAATAATTATTTATAATAGGGAGTATCTATGCTTCTCCAGTGATTATGAGAAAGAGCTGACCTATGATCCAAATGTAATTATTTCATATTTTGGCATAACTGATAATCTATGTTATAAATGTCAATTTGTTAGCAAAATGGTCATCAAAATGAGTAAGGAAACACCTTCCTCCCCTTTTTGCTTCTTGGAGCAAGAGTCTCAAGCGTAATTGCATGTATGACGACTTTTAATCAAGAACACTAACAGGAGAGTATTGCCCCTATCCTGTGAAAGAAGCAGGGCAATTATTTCATACTAAAGACCCGGTGCATGAAATTCATGGACGAGGGGTGGGGAGGGAGATGAGAGGAGCGTGTCTCTCAGCCCAGCCTACACCTTCACACAGTATGGGACTGCTGGTTCCTAACTGCTCGCCTGCCTGCCTGCCTGATTGCCCCTAACCACTTCTGCCTGCCAGCCTGATAACCCCCTAACTGCTCCCCTGACAGCCTGATTAACACCTAACTGCTCCCCTGCTGGCCTGATCTCGCTCCCAACTGCCCTCCTCTGCCGGCCTGATCTTGCCCCAAATGGCCCTCCTCTGTCAGTTTGATCTCACCCCAACTGCTCTCCTCTCCCAGCCAATTTGGTTCTGATTGGTTGGTTTCTATGCCAGTCAGTATCAAAAGCTCTGCTTCCTAGGCAGCCATTGGCTCCTTGCCATTCACCTAGATTTTGGTTCTGATTGGTTGGTTTCTATGCCAGTCAGCATTTCCGGGCCTCTCTTTGGGCCTGATCATAGAGGCGGGCTGATCAACAGCTGCCCCAGGCTGCTGGTGAGCGGCTAAACTGCTGACCTCTGGGAGAAAGAGGCTTGACTGCTGGCAAGGGAGACAGAAGCAGAGTCTCATCACCTGCTTCTCTCTCCCAGCCTCATCAGCAGCTGTTGCTGCAACTGCTGATCAGCCACGCCTCTCTCTCTAAGAGGTCAGCATTTCAGCCCACTCACTTACTGGCCACGTAGCCTGGCAAGCTCTCAAGCCTCCCAGTCATTGTGGATGTGACGGACCAGGGTTTTTATATATTCGGATACCATGTCAGATAAATGCCACTGACTTAAGTTCTATTTCTCACATACTTCAGAGAAGGTTAGTTAAAAGAGGGTCCTAATTATTCTATGAATTATTTATAGAGTGCTATCAATTGTTGGAAAATTCTCTAAATGGATAGGAAACCTAAGAAAATAATCCAGTCACTAAAATGGTGAAAGCAATAATAGTTAAGAGTTGGCTTAAGAAATAAACTATAATTAGAAAGGAATGGTCTTATTCTAGGTACACAGGAAAGAAATGTGATGTTTATTTATTTTGCTCCCTGGGTCTCTTAAGAGAACAGGTAGGAGGCAAGAAAGAAAGAAAGCAAAGCCTGTTTTAAAATAAAAGTTACAAATCCTTTATGTTATTAGCTTGCTTCACATATAGTAATGGTTTTCTCTAAAGGATAAAATTGGTTCTCTGTTTTTCAGGCAAATATTTCACAACTTGTGGAATTATTCTGGATTCCTTAAATCTCTGTTGTTTGAATGCCATTCCAGGATGTCTTTCAGAGACAGGACAAAGGAAAGGAGATAAGGTGGAAGAGAAACCTCTCTGAGATCTGGTTTGTTATAACAAAACTAGAGGCCCAATGCACGAAATTCATGCAAGTGTAGGCCTTCCTTCCCCTGGCTGCTGGCACCAGCTTCCCTCTGGCACTCAGGACCTGAGCTTCCTTCCAGCTGCCGGCAGGCACCCAGGACCCAGGCTTCCCTCACAGGCCCAGCTTCATCTGGAAGGTCGTCTGGAAGGACGTCCAGTCTAATTAGGATATTACACTTTTATTATTATAGATATTTAATTGTCTAAAGTAAGATTTTTGATTGGTCACCCATTTTCGTTATCTATGCAACTCTCAATTCTTGTTAGCATAGAAAGTTAAGACTGGCTATATTGAGATTTAATTATTTTTTTATTTTTTAAATATATTTTATTGATTTTTTACAGAGAGGAAGGGAGAAGAATAGAGAGTTAGAAACACTGATGAGAGAGAAACATTAATCTGCTGCCTCCTGCACACCCCTTACTGGGAATGTGCCTGCAACCAAGGTACATGCCCTTGATCAGAATTGAACCTGGGACCTTTCAGTCTACAGGCCAACGCTCTATCCACTGAGCCAAACCAGTTAGGGCTGAGATTTAATTATTAACTAAATCTTCTTCCTTATAAAAAATATGGTATCCATTAAAGCCAATATGATGTAATATCATTGGTTTCCATACTTAGAGATGCTTTTTTCTTGCTCTTAAGATCACAGTTCATTTATTTTCTGGGGGGAGGGGGTCAAGATAACTCTGATTTTAGGTAAATTTTGAATAACCACGGAAATCTTTCTCCAACTTGGAAGATTTTTCCATTCCAGACTTTACAGCCTTAGCACAAAAGAAATTTAAAACCAAAAGAAAGGGGATGATAGAAATTAAAGGGCTAAATGCACCACTAGGAGATGAATACCTTTACGGAGGTGATACATTTTGAACTTCCTATTTAAAATAAGAAACCTGAGAGTTGGCTGTATTACATTATGCCAAAAGATTAGAAGGCAATTCTGAAACCTATACCAAACCAGTAGTATCCTTCTTGCCTTATAAAAGTGAAGTGCATAAATTATGAGTATATACATGCACATAAAAACAAAACAAAATCTTTGTTATCTTGTGAAATTAGTTTAACACCTCTATGTCATCTTTTAAAGCAACAACATATTTTCAGTAAACAAATGTAAACTAGTTGTGTCAGATAATGAAAAACGTGTTTTACTGCTTGATTGTTTTATAGATTTGTTCTTATCGTAGTTTTCTTTGGGAGGATTTTACTAATACGTCATATATAAAAATAGCCATCCACAGAAAAACAATTCAAATAGTGTCAGGAAAAGTAACAATGACAGTTGTTGCCTTCTATAATAGATAAGCACATTAGCCAGGCTTTAGCTATTAAAACTGAAAATCCAAAGTCAACAGTAGTTGTAAAAAGAAGCTTTTAGGCTGTACTAGTTCAAAGAGTCTATGCCAACCCTCCTTTTGCCTAAAAACACATTACAGATGCTTGACTACTGATTGCAAAATAATCTGTTGTTAAACAACATTCCTACCCTCCAGATAATTTAAGTATCATACTAAACACACTATGAGATTGCAGATATTAACAACTTTCTCAAGGTGATGATCATACACAGGGCTCACAAACCAACCTAACATATAACATGGCAAACTGGGCTGGGTTAGAAAGATTTCCAATCGGAGAAAAGTTAAGATAACCCGACATTTTATCATGTCATCTGCTTTCTATTTACTCTGGTTATATACCTCTTTTTACTCCCACACCTGCCTAAAGTTAATGTGGTCATCACTGCTTCCATATTTCTTCCATAAACTGGTGCAGGCTGGTTCAAGCCTTTAACACTCCCCACATCAACGAGAGTAATGTCTTTTAATATATGGCCTAAATGCCTTTGAGATCAAGGAGGCTAGAATCACAGTGATCTCTTATCAAAGGTTCTGAAAAAATGTAATGGGCAAAACAGAGAGGCAAGAGAAATAAAACCTGATAGGAATGAAAGAAAGAAATGGAGTAGTTAGGCAATACATGTGGGAAAAATAGGAATACCTTCAGGATTAACTAACTAGGCAACTTCTCTCCTGAAATGGTTTCACTGCATGTAATTTCTGCTCACAGTTTCCTAGTGGAAAGCTAATAAATCACTTTCCAAAATCAAATACAAAAATGGCTATTTCAGAAAACTTCCTTCTATTAATAACTAATATTCCATTGTGCTTTATAGTTTATAAAGTGTTTTATATAGAGAAGCTACTTTATTTTGATACATATTTGTAAGATGTATATTCTCATTATCCCCACTTTGTAGGTAAGGAAAGAAGGCTTAGTGAAGTTAACTGCTTAAAGATTCTTATCTGATAAGCAATGGAGTGGGAAGTAGGTTCAGGCTCTCTGAAGCCAAATCCAATGCCTGTCTGGATGAAACTGGCTGCTTCTAGAACCTCTAACTCCAGTTTTCTTCAAGGTTCTCTGGAGATGATCAGTGTTGATTTTTAAAAGCAATAGGGAGAATCGATTGAATGACTCACTTTTCAGAGGTGCATTAACTTTTTCAGGCCACTGGAGTACAATTTACTAAATTACCTCTCCTAGAACACTAAATAGGACCCTAGTGGGTCAAAGAGTAAATGCACCTTTGGAAAGGGAGCCATTTATTCTCTTCTTCCCTGTAGTACCAGATGTAATATGACCCCTATGACAGAAATATTATCCCATTTCCATTAAAAACTCAAGAAACTGTCCCACACTAGAGAAAATTAGTATGGGGAAGAGTCCCTGGAAAAAAAGGGCAACAATCTCTCTTCTATAACCCTGCTCACAAAACTGTTCAAAAGTTGACATGTAATTATATGAAAATATTTGTGTGTTTTTTTTATTAATTGGAGACTGATTTTAATCTAGACCTCAAAACAGAAAAATATAAATTCAAAGCTTTCAGTGAGGTTTTCAGTGAGGAGATACATAGAATATTGTGATGCCTAGTTTCATCCTGTACTGCAGTATTTACAAAATAAGTTCAGCCCTGGCCAGTGTGGTTCAGTTGGTTGGAGCATCGTCCCCTGCACCAAAAGATTGCAGGTTCAATTCTCGGTCAGGGCACATATAGGAAGTAACAGATCAATATCTTTTTCCCTCTTTCTCTATCTTTCTTTCTCTCTCTTCTCCCCATCTCCCTCTTTCTAAAATCAATGGACATGTCCCTGGGTGAAGATTTTAAAAAAAGCTTAGGCATTCATCTTGTTTATGAAATAAGCTATATATCACAAACAGCTGTTCTTTCATATATCTCATTAGACTATAGGTTATCCCTTTGTCTGAAAAAATATATCTTGTCTAGCAAATATGTATATTATTACTTCTAATATTTAAACAGGCAAAGTAATCTGAATACATTTTTGAATTGTCTTTAAAAATAGCTATTGAGTTAACATTTGTGAAATACCTTAACAAAGCCAAACTTCAAGTTTTAAGCATTGTTAGTCCCCTACTCTTCTGGAAGATGGCAATACAATGAAAATAAGACAACTTTAATTTAAGAATCATCCAGCTTCTAATTAAACTGCCATAGGCAGCTGGTTGGATAAGTTTTAATCAGTTTCAATCACCTATTGATTGGTATACTGAAGCCTAAAAAATTAAAAGTAAAAGATGATTGGGGAATTGTCCCATCTCAGAACAACAGTAGAGGCCTCTGTAAATAACTCCTCTTTTAACCATCAGCTAAATGAACACTTCAATACTGCAGTACAAAGTCTTCTGCAAAATTACTTTAACTAACAAGCAGAAATTTATCAGCTTCAGCCAAAATCAATGCTGAAATCAATTTGAACACTGGTTGTGTCTAAAGGGGCTCATTGGCAATTTAGGGAAATTACACCATGTAAATGCCTGTGCTTTAATTGAACAGTTTCATCAACTAGGCTGTGATTGCTGTCCATTCATTTATTTACTTTCACTGCAGTTACCATTCTGCAAAGGAATAGCTTTTGTCAGGCTGAGGAGAGGCACTCTGTCTTCATTTTGTGCACTTTTGTGCATAACAGACTTCCTGAAATGGGTATATCTTAACTGGGACTAAACCAAACCAGTAAGGAATATTTATTTTAACAAAAAAAACCTGAATAACACTCAAACTACCATCGTATCTTCCACCATCTGGGAATAGTCATAGCTAAAACCCAAAACCAGAGGAATTTGAGTGACTTGCCTGCATAGGGCACTGTGCTTCTATGTTGAGGAGCTATGTTCTGGAATACAGATGTAAAGTATTTGAAGTCTAAATTCAATTCCAAAAATATATAAACTGTATTAGAATATTCTCTTACAAAACTGAGCAACATTTTGTTTTACAGCCTCTGAGTGTAGTCAAAAAAAGATGGTATTTTCCAATCCATTCAAGAAATTGTCACCCATTTTTAAAGTAAGATTAATGGGAGATGAGAGGAAGCAAGGTCTGGGTGGGAGAAGGAAAACTAACTTCCTTATAAAGACCAGCAGCAAAAACAACAAGATTCCAAAGATTATTTAAATACACACAAAAATACACTCACTAAACCATGGGCAATGAAAAACCCAACTGGGTAAGAAGTAACATTTTTAACATTGTACTAAATCAGTTACATTATTATTATTATTGTTGTTGTTGTTGTTGTTGTTGTTATTATTATTATTATTATTATTATTGCTACAGGCCCGGTGCATGAAAATTCATGCACTGGAGGTGGGGGTGGTCCTTAGCCCGGCCTGCCCCCTCTCACAGTCTGGGAGCCCTCATGGGCAGGAGATGACCTGGTGATCAGGGGAAGGCAACGCCCCATCACACCTCTGTTGCTGTCACTGCCACAGCGTAAACCTCAGCTGGCCCTGATTACTTGGGCAGCCCTGGGTGGCTGGGCAGCCACCATCCGAGGCTTGCCTATGCCTCAGGCGTTGGGTGGGCAGCCGCCATCCGAACCTTGCCTGGGGCTGGCCCTGGGCGGCTGGGGGGCTAAGGAGAATGGGGGACTCCAGAGGCAGGTGCACAGGCAGGCCCAGTCTTGCCACATGCCTGCCACTCCAGTGGGGCTAAGGAGACTGGGTGCCACCATCTGCAGAGTGTGGCAGTCAATTATCATATTCCCTCCTTATTGGCTGTGGTTGCCACCATCTTTGAGATGGCATGAGGGTCAATTAGCAATATTCCCTCTTTATTAGATAGGATTATTATTATTATTATTTTTTAAATCCTCAACTAAGGATATTTCCCACTGTTTTTTAGAGAGAGTGGGAAGAAGGAGAGACACAGAGACAGAAACATCAATGTTAGAGATGACACATAGATTGGTTGCCTCCCACATGTGCCCCGACCAGGGCCAGGGATTGAGCCTGCAACCAAGTATGTGCCCTTTGACTGGAATCAAACCTGGGGCCCTTCAGTCCATGGGTCAATGCTCTATCCACTGAGCCAAATCAACTAGGGTTAAATCAGTTACTTTAAATATTACAAGTTCCAGGGGAGGAGGAAAGAAAGAAATCAGCTGTCTGTTCATATGGATCATCTATAAGGTACATGTGCCCAGTGCAAAAAATAAAAAGTTTAACTATAGTATGTTTGCGAATAAATGCTAGCAGAAATCCTTCAGTTTGTACATAGTCTACTTACTTTAGCTCTCCTCACAGAACCAAAGTGTAATTATTTACTAGGAAGAGCACTGGGAAAGGGATCAAGAAATAACAAGCCCTAGATGGCTCCGTGCGCAGAGCATTGGCCTGCAGACTAAAAGATCTTGGGTTCGATTCCAGTCAAGGGCATGTACCTCAGCAATGGGCTCCTTCCCTGCCTGGGTCCTTTTCAGGGCATGTGTGGGAGGCAAACAATCGGTCTGTTTCTCTCACATCGATGTTTCTCTTTATTTTTCCCTCTTTCTTCCATTCTCCCTAAAAATCAATGGGAAAATATCCTTGGGTGAGGAAAAAGGAAAGGGGAAGGGGAAGAGGAAGGGGAAGAGAAAGGGGAAGAAAAGAGAAAGGAAAGGGAAGGGGAGGGGAGGGAAAGAGAAGGAAAGGGAAGAGAAGAGGGAAGAAAAGAAAACAAAAGAAGAGAAAGGGAAAGAAGAGAAAAGAAAAGGAAAGAAATAACGAATACTGAGTTTCAGTGGTGATGCCTACCTACCCAGCTACATTCTAATGCTGCTGGGGATGAACCCTGGGCATGGTGGCCCAGTTTGGAAATGGAAGTGCAGCCACTGTGTGGAGCATCTTTTGTGTTCCAGGTATATGTAGGCAGGCAGAGCCTTGAAGCATTTTACTTGGACTGCCAGGAAAGCAGGGAAAATTCTCATTTGTCCTTTTGGGTCACTTACCTAGCTGTTACACTCTGCAACACTAAGAATTACCTTCAAACCAAGTTAAGAAGAAAAAGAAGTAAATGGTGTACAGAAACTTAATTTGATACATGTGTTTATGGTAAAAATTCATTCTGAATTTTATCCTATGTAGTATCTTTTCTACCACTGTAAAGTTTCATAGCTATACATTTTATTGCTGAGAAATGTAAAAGTATATCTTATTCATAGTTTTTAGGTAACTTTTCTAAAAATTTAATTATGGTTTAGTAGGAGCTTTATGTTTATTGACTAAGTAGATTGTTACATTTTGCTGCTACAGTTAGCAGTTGTAATTCGATCTTACACAATACATAGTTTCCAAATACACTAAGCTTGTTAAAATGCTATACTGTATTGATTATGCCCTAAAGCAAGTTCTAATTTTGTATGAACATTATTCACTTCATTATTTGAATTCACAAAACAAAACCCACAAACTCTGCTTTTAGAAATAATACTGTACATTCTTTTTCTTTCTTTTGTAATACTGACATGAAAAATACAGAAATTTTAGAGTCAAGAGGATAGCGTAATACAAAGTCACACTTAAAACCTAATTAATGTTTAAGAAAACTTTATGATTAATATACACAGCTTAAGTCGCTACTGCTATTTCCCCTCTAATTTAATAATTTGTTCCCTTGATTTAGTTAGTGCACAAATCAGAAGCTAAACATGTCACTCCAGTAAGACAACAATTTAGCAGAAACATGGTCTCTTATATCAAAGTAACCAACAACAGAACAATGAAATAAACTGGCAGAAAGTTATACACAGTAAATGCCTTTTGGACTTTCCAGTGAATTATTTTCCAAAAAAGCAATTTAAGTAAATACCCTAGATGGTAGGGTATACTAATATTTGCTTGTGCTATATACCAACCATACTACTACAATTTTCTAGCACATCAGATACTGTAAAACTGCTTAAAAAAATGTGCCTTATAAATCAAGAAATGCACTACCTCCACTAGCATAACCATACAATTAATCTAGGTATTTTATTATTAAATTATAGGTTTTAATAAGTAAAGAGATCCAAAGGGTAAACCAAATTAAGTTATGTTACAATAATTCTATTAGCCAAGGAATGATTATTTTAACATCTACTCAAAAGTAACAATTAGAGATGGCACATCACTGACTTTCAGAATTATATATTAATTTATTTCTTACACTCAAAAGTAATCTGAGTTAAAAATTAGGAAACTCAAGAGAGTAAATAACAAACAGAAAAACCCTGGTTTGAGAAGTAGTCCCAAGTACTGATGTAGGTGTCAAAAGACCAGAGATCTGGTCTTTTTTCCTCCTCCAGCTTTCATATTAAGGTATAATTGACAAATAAAAACTATATATATTTAAGGTATACAACTCGATGTTTTCTACTGAGTTCTCTTGATTTAACCATGGGCATACCACTTAACCATTCCAAGCTTTGTCTTTCTCACTGGTAATATAAGGGGTAGCTAGACTGGCCATGCCTTCTTTAGCATAGACTTAGCAACATCCAGCATGGTAATGCCCTGGCCAACTCTCTGCTCTCCCCTGAGTTCACACCACTCCAACGATGCTGGCCTAGACACAACATGTTCACACCCACCTTAGGGTTTTGCCACCAGTGGTTCCTTCTGTCTGGAAAGTTCTTTTCCCAGATTTCCCCAAGACTGGCTCCTTCCTGTCCTTCAGGTCTTGGCTCAAATATCACCTCCTCAGATAAGCCTTGCTGAGCACCTACTTTACATTCTTCAAGGTCTGATACCATCTTATTCCGGTGTTCATTTCCTTCATTACTGTTTGTCTGTTTTACTAGTTGATGTGAGTCCAGGAGCACAGGAAACTTGTCTGTCTTGTTCACTACTGAACTGCATGTGCTTAGGACAGTTCTTGGCATAGAGAAATCCTCAGTAAGTATTTATTCAATGAGTAAATGAATCTACAGTAAGAAAAAAACAAAACCATGCATCCCCTGACATAATATTTTTATGATAGCTGAATGCTGAATTTAGATCTGGAACTTCAGATTTGGGAGTAACCTCTGCAGTCATGTCATGTCCAGGTCAAAGTGGGAATGATTTTCTCAGCAGTTCTGAACAAGAGCCATGTCATTCTGCCTAAGGTAGGCGAATTCATACCTTCCAGAGCTGCTTAGCAATGAATAACACCTTGTGTCCATCCTTAGGTTGTGAAGAATCTGCTTCTGCAGGTTAATTCCTGAAATGCTAAGTGGCTACAGTAGATAAGGCAGTGCTAGGCCCTGTGAGGATACCTATTCAGATGACCCAGACATAACCCATATTTCACTCTCCATCCTTCTAGACACAGGTCCATTGAGAGCTGGGCTATCCTTGATAGCCAGTACACTGCCCTCCACACAGCACATGCTCAGAACATGATTGTATAACAAATGAATGAAGGAGGACTGGACAGGCACGATTCCCAGACCCCTTATTATTCTGTCCATGCTCATCCAGATGGTCTCTGAGCTATCCACAAACCTCCGTAAACTCGGTACTCAGGACCAGACACTTTTGAATCCAAAGGTGGCATACCCTCCTAATACAGCCAGAGAATAGGTTTCAAATGGAAATTAGATCTCTTCCTATTAAAACAGAAGTAGTCTTATGCCTTTTTCTGCTCACAGCTACTTCTGCTGGGGATTTAAATTTCTTTATAAAGAAAGCATGTTTAATAAAATAAAATATTAGAAATGTTACCACTTCAAAATCATTTTTCCCTGAAAGGAGATGGTGTTGAAATACTTAGATTCAGCAAATTCATACTTGAAATATTACCATAATGTATTGATTTCTACCGGACTCAATTGACTGAAAAGTTGTTTGTATAGCAATATTGGCCAAAACAATATACTAGAACAATTTTGTTATCCATAGTAATCAAGTGCATTTCTGAAGTATAATTATACTGTCATAAAAATAAAGCCAAGCTACACTTTTCCAAGCAATAAAACAATAGAGGCTATAAAATAAGAAGAAAAGGCTAAATAAATGAGATTTTTAAAAATGAAATTTAGTATCTTTCAAAAACACCACCACCTCCTCTTCCCTTAAGCCACGATTAGCAAAAAATGATCAATACTTCAATCTCAATAAACTATTTCAATAATAGTTCATTTGGGTAGAAACAGTCTGAAAATCTACGCTCAGCAACCTGTGACATCCTGTCACGTTGGCTGGATGCCAATAATCCATCATTGCAATAATAGATGAGAGTATGTGTGAAGCTATAGGAACGTGGAGGGAGGAGCAACGGTGGGAAAGGTATAGCAAATCACGAGCTCAGGTTCATTCTTTAAATTCTAATCAATACAATACACATTATTGTATGAAACAAACCTATAACAGTGAATGCTGAGAGAGGGGGAGAGGGAAACATATATAATTAATTTTATTTGACAAATACTCATTGATTTTCTGGAAATATTAATATCCTTACTTGTCACATGATACAATAATGCAATCCAGTAACATATAAGTATTTAATTTTGCATTAAGATGATGTCTTGTTTGCTTGTTAAAAATATGACCTTGGTTGCGAGGAAAATGCTTGTCATTTGATTGGAAATTAAATTTAAAATAAATCACACCATCACCTTACTCCTGGATCAAAGACCATAAAAAACTACCCTTAATTTGTAAGATTCACTTCAAGGAAAGCATATAAAGGATTGAGGGATACTGATGCAGTCCGCAGAGAAGCTGGGGTGAGACCTCCTGCTATTTATTTGCCACTTTTCAGGTCAGCTGGTGAAAGAAGTGAGTTTCTGGGTACTATGTGGCTCTACATAGGTTTCATCAGGACTCTTTTTATTTATTAAGTTTCCTCTTAGGAATCCCATGATTTAAAATTTTTTGTTTCCTAAACAGCTTTTAATCAGGCAACAAAGTATTGTTCACTTTATATAACTAACCACCAGAGCTTTTAATTTTCATGAAAGAAATCATGTAAGTGAAATAATTCTAGCTCCAAAACACAAGCATAATATTTTAATTGGCTTGTCCAGTCATATCACGAGGGCAGAATATAATTTACTAATTCATATGATCTCAGTTACCATCTCCAAGGACCATCCTCACCCTACTGCCCAACAAACATCTTGTAAAATAGATAAGACTACATAAAGGAGGAGAGTCCAATATCTTTGAGTATTATCTCTTCCCTCTTCTTCTTGTCTCTAGATATGGTTAAATTAATTTGTAAATAGTGGCATATAGCCAATCTTCCTGACACCATATAGACAGCATATATGCTACCTATTATATCACTGAGAAAATTCTACCCCCAAATCAGGTTAGTCCCTTAATTGTACTCTAGGAAGCAGATGGAGGCAGAAAATTTATTATTGTTTTCAAACACCTATAGAATAGAATAGATGGCCAAAAGCCTGGCAACTTGAGTCTTAGCATGAATCATTTGGGTTAAGGAAAAAATATAAAAGATGTTCCTCAAGTGCTTGTTAGTTAACTGACTTAGCATGACTTAGGTCCTAAGAGTTAGATATTACTTCAGTTCTAGACCCAAAGCTTAAGTGACTCCATCAAATTGTGACGATAGAGCAAAGAACCTGAGTGACTGGCCTTCATGATCATAGAAAGTTTCCAAAGCAATTGAGACTGTTAATTACTTTTATTTCAATGTACCACACTATCCAAGAAAAAAGAACAGTAACTAGTACTTGGGTTAATGGGTGCTAGTTCTCAAAGTTTTAACATCTTAAGAAAATTAGTCATGCAAATATAGCCCTTAACTATATCAACTAAAGATTACTTCAACTCCATTGTGAGTTTACGATGATTTCAAATCAATACATAGAATTGTTGTCAGAATTCCAACCAAGGAAAACATGACTACATATATATATATATATAATATGTACCAAGAAGAATGGAATGAAATGCAGACCCCAAACCTGGGTAAAAGCAAAGAAACCTGTCTGCAAGCAGGCCTGATGACATAGTGATAAGAGCTCTTACATCTGTCAGCTGACTGGCCTCAACCAACCTGAAGACTGAATCCAGAGAGCCTCCCACCTAGCAAAGGGAGGCTTGGCATGTACAGTGTGCATGTGGCGTATAAAGAACATGATTTGATAAATGATATAAACAAAAGACAAGAAGCAAAAGATTTTTATTTTTGAAACAAAGAGGTTTTACTGTAATATTCACTGAGTGGCCAGATTATTATGATATCTGCATAATAATCTGGCCACTCAGTGTATGTCCTATGTAATAAAAGGCTAATATGCACATTGTCCCCTCAACCAGGAGTTCAACCAGCAGGCAGGCTGGCCAACCGCCCATGTCTCCTCGCCTTGGCCAGGCTGGCGCGGACCCCACCCATGCATGCATTCATGCACCGGGCCTAAGCATACAAAAGTACTAGTTCAGAAATTAATTCTGCCAGTGTAAACTTGAGCCTCCCTCCTGCTCTCTCTGTGGCAGTAGCCATCTTAGTTGGGTTAATTTGCATACTTGCTCTGATTGGTTGGTGGGTGTGGCTGGTGGGTATAGCACAGGTATGGTCAATTTGCATATTACTCTCTTTTTTTAATTTAATTTTACTTTTTATTTTTTTTTAATTTTTTTAAATTAATTTTTATTAATTTTTTATACATATCTCCCCATTGCCCCCCCTCCCTCCCAGGCGTACCCCGACCCCCCAGTGTCTGTGATCATTGGTTATGTTTATAAGCATGCATACAAGTCCTTTGATTGATCACTTATTTACCTCACCTAACTTTAATCTTTCTGCTATAATTTCACAGTCTGTTTGATGCTTTATGATTTTTGTCCTCCTGAGAATTATCAGTCCACTCCCTTTCTGTGCTCCTGATTCTATTATATTCACCAGTTTATTCTGTTGATCAGATTTTTAATTCACTTAATTTTTAGATTCACTTGTTGACAGATGTGTATTTGTTGTTCATAATTTTTTGTCTTTTACCTTTTTCTTCTTCCTCTTCTAAAAGGGTACCTTTCAGCATTTCATATAATACTGGTTTGGAGTTGATGAACTCCTTTAGCTTTTTCTTCTCTGTGAGGGTCTTTATCTGCCCTTCAATTCTGAATGATAGCTTTGCTGGATAGATTATTCTTGGTTGTAGGTTCTTGTTGTTCATCACGTTGAATATTTCTTGCCACTCCTGTCTGGCCTGCATCGTTTCTGTTGAGAAATCAGCTGACAGTCGTATGGGTGCTCCCTTGTAGGTAATAAACTGTTTTTCTCTTGCTGCTTTTAATATTCTCTCTTTCTCTTTTGCTCTTGGCATTTTAATTATGATGTGTCTTGGTGTAGTCCTCTTTGGGTTCCTTTTCTTTGGGGTTCTGTGTGCTTCCTCGACTTGTAAGTCTATTTCTTTTACCAGATGTGGGAAGTTTTCAGTCATTATTTCTTTAAACAGGTTTTCAGTATCTTGCTCTCTCTCTTCTTCTGGCACCCCCACAATTCTGATGTTGGTACGCTTGAAGCTGTCCCAGAGGCTCCTTACATTATCTTCACATTTTTGGATTCTTTTCTCTTCTTGCTTTTCCAGTTGAATGTTTTCTGCTTCTTTATATTTCAAATTTTTGACTTGATCCTTGCCTTTCTCTAGTCTGCTGTTAGTACTCTGCGTAATAGTATTCATTTCAGTCAGTGTATTTATTATCTTCTCTTGGGTCTCACTAAATTTATCCATCTTTTCTAGCATATTCTTGCAAAACCTTATAAGCGTGGTTTTGAACTCTATATCCAGTCGTTTTTTTTCCTCCATTTCTTTTGCTTGTAATCCCTTCCCTTGTCTCGGCATTATCACTGTGCCTGGGAAACTTCTGTGCTGGATTCAGCCGCAGAAGCCTCTGCTGAGCTTGGGAGGGTGGAGTCTCAGGGCTTAAGGCACCGCCTTGCCTTCCAGTCGGCCCCGCCCTCCACGGCCCCTGAGTCTCACGTGACTAGGTAATGGCTGGAGCGGTCCTTGTGCGCGCGCACCCGCAGCGCCTCCAACCGCTGCCTTTCCGGCTCCCCTGCGAACCAGGACCACACGAGGTCCCCAGGGTTTCGCCCAAAACAGGGGCCCAGTGGACTCAGAGGTGGCACAGATCGGAGGGTCTGTCTCCCGCCCACTCGCGAAAGCCAGCGGCACAATCAGCAATCCGTCCTCCACGTGGTGCCATGCGCGACCAGACCTCCGATCCTTTGCGACTCCCCTAAATTTCCGTGCACTTCTCCCTTTTCACAGTCCAAACTCCCCCCGTATGAGTTTCGGCTGGATCTGGGGTTTAGTGTCGTAAGATAAGGGGTTCAATGCCGTTGGGAGTCTCCGTTTCCCTCCCGCCAGAGAAAGCCAGCCAGGTACTCCGGCACCCGCTCTCTCAGCGCGCGTCTCCGTACCTCAGCTTTTTGCAGCTCCTCTGGGTCTCTGTGAGCCCCTCTCTTTCCCTCTAGTTGTAGAACTTCCACTCAGCCAGCTTTCCTGTGGTTCTGGATGATGTCCGTTCTGTCTTTTAGTTGTAGTTTTGAAATTGTTGTGCGAGGCAGCAGTATAGGTGTTTACCTATGCCGCCATCTTGGATTCTCCCCCTGCATATTACTCTTTTATTAGATAGAATAGAGGCCTGGTGCACAGGTGGTTTGCCCTGAAGGTGTCCTGTATCAGGGTGGGGTTCCCTTGGGATGTGGGGTGGCCTGGGTGAGGGGCTTGCAGTAGTTTGCAGGCTGGCTACACACCCCGGCAACCCAAGCCCAGCCTGCTCCCTCTCCAATCTGGGACCCCAAGTAGGATCGGGCCTAAACAGGCATTTGAGCATCCCTCTCACAATCCAGAACTGCTGGTTCCCAACTGCTCACCTGTCTGCCTTCCTGATTGCCCCTAACCGTCTGTCTGCCAACCTGATCACTCGCTAACCACTCCCTTGCCAGCCTGATTGGTGCCTAAATGCCCTCCCCTGCAGGCCTGGTCACCCCTAACTGCCCTCCCTGCAGGCCTGGTCAACCCTAACTGCCCTCCCCTACAGGCCTGGTTCCCCCCACCCCATCCCCAAATGCCTTTCCCTGCAGGTCCAGTCACCCCCAAGATCCTTCTTCTGCTGGCCTGGTCACCCCTAACTGCCCTCCCCTGCAAGCTTGATCACCCACAACTGCCCTCCCTTGTAGGCCCGGTCCCTGCCAACTGCCCTCCCCTGCTGGTCATCTTGTGGTGGCCATCTTGTGTCCATATAGGGACAGGCTCTTTTGACCACATTAGGGCAGTCATCTTGTGTGTTGGAGTGATGGTCAATTTGCATATTACTCTTTTATTAGACAGGATAGAGGCCTGGTGCACAGGTGGTTTGCTCTGAAAGTGTCCTGGATCAGGGTGGGTGTTCCATTGGGGTGTGGGGTAGCCTGGGTAAGGGGCCTGCAGTGGTTTGCAGGCCAGCCATGCCCCTCAGTGACCCAAGTGGAGGCCCTGGTATATGGGATTTATTTATCTTCTACAATTGAAACTTTGTAGCCTAGTGTGGAACCAAGACTTCTGCTTGCACAGCCATTGAAACTTTGTTGCCTTAAGCGGAGGCCTGGACCAGCCAGGGTGTGAAGAAAGCTTGGCTTCCTCCATTGCCAGGGGCAACCCAAGCCTCATTCTGTGGTGGCAGCCATTGAAACTTCGTTGCCTTAAGTGGAGGCCTGGACCGGCCAGGGTGTGTGGAGGACAGGCCAGGGTGTGCAGAAAGCTTGGTTTCCTCCATCACCAAGGCAACCCAAGCCTCCCTCCTGCTCTCTCTGTGGCCGTAGCCATCTTGATTGAGTTAATTTGCATACTCACTCTGATTGGCTTGTGGGTGTGGCAGAGGTACAGTCAATTTGCATATTACTCTTTTAATAGGATACTGAGTGGCCTGATTATTATGCATTCAGAGATCATAATAATCTGGCCACTCAGTATATACTGCTTGCATACTGTTACTTATTTGTAACTTATGAGAACAATCGTCAAGTTTACATTGGCAGAATTAATTTCTGAACTAGTACTTTTGCATGCTTAGGCATGATCTTCCACAACTTACTCGGCATATTACAATGCACCTGCTTTTTGTTACTACTGTTTTGTTTTTGTTCTGTGAGTTTTAGAAGAGCCTTTGGCCAAAAGTAATAAAGTTTTGATCAAACCCCAAAAACAAAAAACAAAAATATAGCCCTTAATTTATAAATTTCTTTTCTTCTTGGTTAATATTCTAGAACAATTATGCAGCCTCTGAATTCTGCAGGATCTATAAGTAGTTAGATATGGAAAGGACCCAATTAAAGAGCCTTATTAAAACGAGCTTGAAAAAAACCTCCACTTGCCTCATTGCATTTCAGCCAACATGTATAAAGAATCTATCTATCCTTAGGACTATGCTGGGTACACTAGAAAATATAAGGAAACACAATGGGCTTTGCTTGACCTTGAGAAACAATACTGCAGTGAAAAAAAGAGGTACTCTGAAAGAGTTCCTGGCTCTGATACCGAATGGTCACAGTTACCTGGCTTTCCCCGGTGGTAAAATGGATTTAATATTATACCAGCTGTCCTTCACCAATTACAAAATACCACGATGAAAGAAAAAATACTTTGAAACTTTAAAAAAGTCATTGTAAGATTTATGTAAGAAAAATAAATCATATTCATGAGAAAACTAGAAAATAGAAAACAGAAATATACTACGTATCATAATACTATGTAGAATTTCTCAAAGTTATTTCAACACAACAGTAATTCTATCAGATATTTATAGGTGTATCTCAGAAAAATAATCCCATAGCCAAGTAAGCATAGGTAGCATAAGGCTTAATGACTTTTCTGTTATTAGTACTACCATTACCAGTAGCTAAGATTTAGTGTCAGTCATAGTGATACGCTTTTTCCATGGTACATCTCATTTAACTTCACAACAACTTTTAAGACAGATATCCCCATTTTACACATAGGGAAATTGAGGCAGAAGACATTATGTAACTTTTCCAAGGTTACACAGCTAGTTAGTGGCAGATGCAGGATTCAAATTCAGAGCCTCACATGTAATCACAACATATACTGCTCTCTACTTTCTCCAAATTTTTTAGATTCATTGTGAATCTTTCAGAGGGGAATAGAATATGTGTCTTTCCTGAATTAATTTTTTGGAACTTGTAGTAATTTGGTAAATGGAGCAATAATGAAGGTGCATTCATTTCCTTTTCCTAAATTATTCTTCCTCTTAGGCCTGGGATATATTTTAGTGTAAGGTGTTTTCTTTATGGTCCATTTCATCCAACTCAGTAATCCATGAAATACCAAACTTAAAATTATCTGCCTGGGTCACTATCAGAGAACAGCAGAGACTAGACAGAGACTCCACATTTGGTTTAAATGCCTGGGC
Organism: Lasiurus cinereus; assembly: GCA_011751065.1. NCBI lineage: Eukaryota > Metazoa > Chordata > Mammalia > Chiroptera > Vespertilionidae > Lasiurus > Lasiurus cinereus. The sequence continues at coordinate 34,468,567 of JAAGEH010000076.1, forward strand.
CCAGAATTTCATGTTGCATAACCTGAGAAAACATCTAGACCTAAGGGATAAAAATGTCATCAACTATTAAGTAAATATATTGCAGTTTGTCCCTTGCAAATCACAATAGCCCATAAAGTGGAGCAAGTAAGACTGGAATGTTAAACTTTTGCTTTGTATTTATTAGCTTTATTATATTTTATAAGAAAAAAAGTTAAATAGGCCCATTAAGTAGTTTTGTTACCAATGAGTGGATTTCCCAATATTTTCTTCATCTAGTTTATGTAGCATAGCCTATAATGTAATCATTTTGTTTGGAAAAAAATCAAAATTTTTATAGTCAACACCATTAAGGTAAACTTATTGTAGGAGAAAGTCAATCATAACACATAAAAGATTTGGTTTTATAGAGGTTTTAGTAAAGTGGATTTTCATTTCTTGATGATTATGCCATTTCTTTGTGCTGAACTAAAAGCCAGGAACATAAGAACAGTATACTTTGAAGCCCAGGAAGAAGTAAAGGCCAATGATCCATGACAAACAATTATGCAATTTGGTATCTTCATGTCCTTTTCCTTAAGAATCACCTAGGCAATAAGGTAACAGAAATGTCTTCTTTTTATACGAAATCAACTATACAAAATAAAGTACTAAAATGATATTTTGGTACTCACCCTCCATTAACAACCACTGCCAAAAACATTAAGTCTTACAACATGCATACTGAACCCAAGAAATGGTAGCTAAATGAACTCTTAGAATAAGTTGCTAATGTCACTGTAGCATGCCAGCAAATTAAAGGGTTAAGGACATGTGGGAGAATGTTCCCTTGGATATCACAGCCCTAAAAAAAGGAGAAGTTCTAGCCATGCTTCTTGCTAAAAAACATTATTAACTTGGCAACTGGGAAGTTATTATTTAACTAGAAGCCCAGTGCATGGGTAAGGCCCCTAGGCCTAGCCTGCGATCAGGCCCATCTTTTGCCTGCTCGCCAGTGTCCGGTCCTGCCTTGCCGCCCCCGCCAGACACCAGGTCCCCCTCACTGGCCCTGGTCCCGCTCCGCTGCCACCAGCCAGCCGGTTCCCCTTGCCAGTGCCAGGTCCCACATCACCACCGCTGCCAGCTACCTGGTTCCCCTCACTGGCCCCCCACCTCAGAGTAACTAGTCGAGCTGTCATTCTGGTTGTTACACTTATGGTTGCTGGCCTTTTATTATATAGGATGGGCACAGGGTATCATATTTGCAAGATGAAAAGAATTCTGCAAATGGGTAGTGGTGGGGTTTGCACAATAATGTAAATGTATTTTAGTTCAGCACTGAACTTAAAAATGATTTAGATGGTAAATTTTATGTTAAATGTATTTTATCACAATTAAAAATAATATTAAAAATACTAATATAATTTTGCTATAATTTTTCCATCCCTCTCTCTTTTAAAGATATAAGCCTGTGTTTTAAGGTAAAATATTGGAATTTTAACATTAGAATATTATTTCAAGTAAAAATTATCTGCTGGGGTTTTGTAGCTTTATGTTTTCTCTCTTCTGGAACAAACTAGGATAGCAAATTCATAACAGACCTTTGATTTAAAAATACAAACATGTTTGACAGACATTTGATCAAACAGCACAAATATGAAATGTTTTTTGGATTCCATTTGAAGCCAATAAAAGGAATTCAAAGAGTTGCTAGAAATCTTTACTATATCTGGCTATCAGCATGAAAGCATGAAGAAGGAAGGTTGAAGCTTTGAAAACTTCTCCCTTCAGGGAAATCAGCAGAAGAAAATAGGAGTATACATAGTATTCCTTCTTTCTTTTCTAAGAGTACCTGAGCCCATAAACCTTCAGGAAAGAATAAAAATCCAAGTCAGATAAAAGTGAGGAGGAGAGGACTAAAATGAAGAGATGCTATTTGTGCAGAACTAAGGACTTCATGGGAAGAAATGCTAATATGATCCAACAAAAGCCAACAGTAGCCTCAAACTCACTAGACACATTAGTCATCAAACATCTGAAAGCATAACCCAAGTGCTGTGTATAAGAAATATGCCCTTACTTTATCTTCTGAATTATCATAATGGAAGTACTTAACATTTAGACCAACTATTCACAGTATCCAGTCATCTGTAGGGAAAAATCATCCAGATAATGTAAACACAAGTTCTGAAAGGACTGTATTCAGGAGAAAGGACTCACATCCTGGCTCTATATGCAGGGAGGACTTGAAGCCCTGGGTGGGGACTGAAGCAGATGACTTTGAAGGAGCTTCTAACACTGAGGAATCTAATTCTATGCCAAGTCTGCATCTATATGTGGAGGTTGTTCTGGGGTTTTAGGATGCAACCCTTCATGGTCATAGGACAATTTTTACATGTATTCATGTGGTTAGTTAAAATTCTAGGAACATTAGTAAGCAATTAGAAAATAAATTGTTTTATAACTTTGAAAATATATATTAATATCAATGTTAAAATATCCTAGGTAAAAACACAATCATAATATGATGCAGGGTTAGCTCTCTGGAGGAAAGCTTTATTACTCCCTCAGGGCTTTCTTACAGAGTATGGATTTGATTTTTTAATTCCTGGTGGAATATTTTTCATACACCACTGCAGACTATTAAGTACCAGATATTACATTATATAGTTTAAAGTTTGCACTAAAACATGAGAAAGACTTCCCTATTGATAAAACTACATTTTATGGTTAGCATTTTTAAATATGAAAATGAACACTCCTTTAGAACAAGATCACTGCAACCTAAATTTGGGAGAATTTTATAACTTAACATATTCATCAATGTGTAGAAGTTCTCTCAGAGGAGCGGGGTGGGAGAGAAAGAAATACAACAAAAAGAAGTCTTGTTAATAACTTAACAAGTGTCGACACAGGGCAAAGTAGTGGTATTTATAAGGTTTGTCCTCCACTGGACATAGCTGTAAACAGGCAGAGGACTAGCACAGGGTGCTAGCAAGTTTTTTTTAAATCATGTTAAAGGAGAAGGAAAAAATGCATTACACTTCAGGCCAATTAAAGGCACACTTGCTAATGGTGGACTATTAACAGATCACCCAGAAGAAATGCAGACTCAGAAATATTAAAAAGGCTAGATGAATTCACTTTTCCAAGCAACTCCTAAGAAAAATAAATGCCTTGCAGAATTTTGGAGTCAAATTTGGAAATAAGATCTAAGCGCTGGTGGTCTTTTAAAAATCTGTGCCAAGGAGAACTTGGATACCCAGATGTGGAAGGTGGAAAGTTTAAACAAAATTGACTACTCACTTGTAGACTGTGCCTCCGTTGCCATGACCAAGAGTGTCTCGATACCGTATGTCTTGTTCATTCATCTCCACAAGAAAGAAAGAAAAACAAAAAGGGTGTCATGCTGTGGATGGAAATGTCAAGGAAAAGCAACTCTGGGCCATAAACAACAAGCAGTCTGGGTCATTTCAAGTTCAGCTGCAAGAAAGAGAAGATCAATACAACATTTGCTGTCCAATTTATAAAAGACGATACCAAGGGACAAAGTGATGGAAAGTTTAATGACAATTTGTTTGCCTGGGTCATTTCATTAAAGTTTGATAAAAGGTGTCAAAATGGGATGATATAACATAGCTCAAAAGGGTCAGGTCAGAGATACTGATAAGAACACAGTCTCCAGTACTACATATAACCAATGCAAGACCACTGCACATAACCAAAGTCAAACTTGGGAAGATAACACACACACACACCCAGTAATCTAATTCACAATCTGTAAATAAATCAGCCCCTGAAAACTCCTCAGATGACCCTATAATTAACATTAAACAAACTGAATAATGTTAATGATTTTTCCTAGAGTAGATATAGCTTTTCTTTGGAAATGATAAATTAGTATACAGCAACTGGATAGAAATCATATTAGATGATAGACAAGTGCCAAATCAATGCACTTGAAAATGCATATATAATCAAATATTATAATACATAAAGGAAAGCCATATAAGCATGTGATTCTTATAACGTCATTTCCGTAATTTAATATATAAAATAGCATACACATTTTCCCAGGTTCTGTAAAACTGTTATGCCACAAATACTACTCTCATTTGTATCACAAATAATAGTAAATTATTTTAGTACACACAAAATAACTCCCTAAATAATTATTTATCAAATTACTTTAAGAGCGTCAGATTGTATTTGATCCATTTAGTAATTTTCTACACACTGGTCTGGTTGCTTAAAAATTAACTGCCAACTTTGTTCACTAAGTGGCTTCAATAAAGGTGTTATTTTCCATATAGCTAAAGCTTGGGGAAAGCCATACTAAGCCCTGAAAAAAAAAATCAATTTCTAGGGAATTGAACTGCCTTGCATGGGCAGAAAATGGATGGAGTTTTTAATTCAATACCACCTGGAAAAAAATAGTTTGCTTTCAGATGATTTTAGTAAAGCTTTAACTATTTTGCTGTACCCTAAACTTCCACCAATTGAATAAAGCAAGGCTTCCTTTATCAAGGGAAATATTTTTCTTCTATACATTTCTGAAACTGAAGCTTCGGAGAGCTGTAATAATTAGGAGTACAGTGCAGGTAACAGAAGCAGCTTCCTTTTCCAGCCACTTTGCCACCCACTAAAATACTGACAGATTAATGTGTAAAGGGCCAATTCCCTAACCTATTTAATTGTAGTACAACCTGATTGATGCAATTTGCAATTAGCTAATTACTATATTTAGGGTCAGTGGATATATGACAGACAAGTCAGAAAAACTGACAATTATTTCCTCATTTTAGGGAAATTCTGTTCCTCACTACCTTTATATTACTAATACAGAAAAACAACAACAAACGTATTTGAATCTGCGTGAAAGATGTGGCATAAAAAAGCCTCATTATTTTGGACCAAATAATAAATTTTAAGATAGCATTTAAAAAAAAAAAAAAGGAGCACACAAAGTAACTTGAGATGCTAAACTAGCAGTGTTGCTAGTGGGTTTACTTTGATGGATATGTATAAAAGATATATATGTAAATAGCAATATCTATTGGTGGGTACAAATAGGCTAATTCCTTTAAAGTATTTCTCTATGTAGTTGAAACATGACTCTAACAACCTAATTTGTACCATTAACTTGCCTAACAAGCTGCACCCTCATCATGGCTTGAAGTAAACTTCTAGGAGTGATCTGTAAATAAATCAGCCGCTGAAAACTCCTCTGACCCCTTTGAGCTATGTTATATCATCCCATCTTGACACCTTTTATCAAACTTTAATGAAATGACTCAGACAAATAAGCTGTACCCTCATCATGGCTTGGAGTAAATTTCACTCAAGTTCACAAATTCTGAATTAGTGGCACTGAGATTTAAGAGTAAGTAGGCCGGAGCTATGGAGTATATGGGAACCGGGCTCTGGTGAGGTGCATTCTGTGGTCATATCCCCTCCGCCTCCATCACTCCATAGGGCCTTTCTGGTAAAAGGACCAGGAGTTTCCTCTCAGAAAAATACCCAAACCAACACGTATTGATATTCCAATAACATATGAGGATAGATCTGGGACTTTGGGAGGGGTTTGATTTTGTGGTATTTTGTTGAAAGAAAACAAGGCAAAGGAGTAAGTATAGCATGTCGCTGAGCAGCTTCAACCATTATAATCCCAAATTCATAGCCTCTTTACCTGTACTACCCATTAAACATTAACTTCAAGTTTTTCTAAAATTGAAAAGAAGAGGGGAACAGCCATCCATCCAGCATTCCCAGCACTCCAACCTAAGCAGGAGTGGTAGGCATCCAGAACTGTCAGAAGATAGCAAATGTTGTATGGTGTGTTTATGTGCACACGTGCTACGCATGCAAATTCAAGTATAAGAGTCTGGAATCCCTCGGATAATGAGGTAGATTGTAAATGCCACATAAATATAAAAATGGTTTTGACCAATTTCTAGGAACAATACCACTTAAAAGGACAGTATCCATAAATAAATGGGTAAAGTGTTTCTATGATATTTTAAACTTTTATAGATCATTGCCTGACCTATGAACTTACTGACAGGTTTTATATTTTAAAAATTAGATTATTTTTCTTTTTGCTTATTTAAATTTTTAATTTTGTGTGGTATACAAATATTATGATGTAAAGAAAGTTTCACAAAGAAAAACTATCAGAGCTGACCTCATGAATTGATTATAAAATTTTCAGATTTTCATAGCTCTGATCACAATATGTTACTTTAATTGACCTCAATTATGGAAAACCATTAAAGGGATCAACAAACAGTTAACACTTCTGCTCTTTTAGTTTAGATAGGTCTACTAATCAAACTTTTCAAAATGAAGCACAGGAAGAATGCTTATTATGATGCAAAAGTGGGGTTTAAAAGCAAAAGTATACTTGAATAATACAATACTTAGGATCAGATCTCATAACCACAGAATTATATAGCATTTTAAGCATTTAGCCCAATTCAGATAGGTCGTATAACAAGTCAACAACTAGTCATGGCTAGAACTGTCTTTCATGTGCTCCACTAGAGGCTCGATCTTAGCAGTTGATCTGTGTTAAGTGTGGATGGACAGCCTCATTATCCATGGTCCCTGCCCAGAGGAAGGAAAATAATCAACTCAAGGGCACTCACAAGTTAAAAGCAATTTTATTAGTTATGGTATTTGTTTTTAAGAAGAAAACTTTTAAAAATCACATACCATTTACATAGGAACAAGGTGAAATAAAAGTTTTATTCAACAAAGATACCAAAATAAAAATTTTAAATATAACTCAGTTTCCTTGTTTTGACTAAAAGAAAAAAAGCAAATAAAAGGCAGAACAACAGATGTGAGGGTGGAGAAAGAAAAAGCCATGAGAGTTTACGATTACTTGTCAGCTGCTAAAATGACCTGGGAGAAATGAGTGGCACTGGGCTCTGCTCCTGCTGAAAGAGAGGGAGGTGCGGTGAAAGAAATGTAAGCACGACACCCCAGGCGAAAAGAGTGTGTTGTGTGGGTAGAAGAGGGTGTCATGTAGCCTGGACTTACATACACAATCTCATTTATGTTTCAGTCTTCATATGGGATCTAAGATGAACTGTAAGAATCTAAGAATTTTATATACTGGTGAGAATAGATTTTAAAGCTAATTTTACAGTACAATTCCTATTTTTCTTCCTCCTCCTTTTGTTTTTTTAAAGCAAAAGTTTTTCTAAAGACATTTGAAGTTCTCAAATGCCAGCCAAACATGCAGCAGGATCAGAATTAGTTCTAGATCTATAAATTCTCAGTACATTTATGCTTGATTTATTGGGAATAGCAAAATACTGTCACATATCTCCTACAAAATCTAAAAATTAAAAAAGGAAAAACAACTTTAGAAATGCAAAGGTCAAAGTTACACATACTTGGAGTAACTGTGCACTTTTTAAATCCTTTAAATTGACTCACTGGGCCTTTTTTTTTTTTTAAGTTTCAAATCAAGAGCCATGTTAAATAGATGATAGCACACTAAAACTGAAATGGGAAAAAACACACATCCAGAAAACACATTATTTGGTACTGATTTATAGTTCTAAATAAAACATGCCAAAAATACCTTAAGGAATCCTCTACTTAAGCAATAACAGAAAAATGGTATCTCTAGTCCAATGACTAAGTGTTAAACTTTTTAAAAAGTGCTTGATTTAATATAATATTAATGAAATTAATGGGAAAAATGAAATGGAATTCAATTATGAATCAGCAAAAAAATATTCTTTGTTTATTGTCTGTCTGTGTTAAGAAGAATCAGTATCTGTTGCTTATAAATCATTAAAATAAAAATGCTCAATTAATCCTTATTTTATATGTAAAGGTCTGACAGAAACTAGTCCTATCCCTAGACCTTTGCTTCACAAATCGAAGCAATAATTGTTTCAGAAAGCAGTCACACTCTATGAGCAGACAATTGGAGAGATTTAGTAAATCCCACTTTATAGAGCAGAGACTAATCGGAAAATACAAGCCAGTCAAATGTTTCTTATGAACTGTTGACACTATATCAATGCTGAATCAATTGGTGGCATTTACTCTGAGTGACAGAAAAGAAATAAATATTTATATCACATAACCTATATCAATGAACCCAGGCAGAAAGCTATTTCTAACCTGTCAATATTTGATTATCTTGAAGAATCATGTCCCTTTCTTTTAATGATTAATATGAATTCCTTATTAAATCTAAGTGGAGGCTAGTGGAAAGGCAAATCATTATTAATGCTTGAGAGCATAAACCACTAAAATAAAAAACTATGCTCAAGTGTTAAAGTATCGTTAAATGTGACTTACATCTTCCATATCAAGGGGTGTCAGTGTTCAGCCCAGAAATTTATTGATGCCCACAACTGTGCACATTACCTCGCTGGAATGCAATCTCACTCACTCTTTAGTTACCATTACACTATAGCATCAAGGAATTGAGGAATTGGTAGAAGGAGGAATTTTTGAAGACTTCCAATTGTGTTTGTTTTTGTTAATGAAAGTAAATGTAAAGAAGGCTTATCCTTAAGAGAAAGAAAACACCACACTATTTAATGTGGGGTTATCACATCCCCAAGGAAAAGCCATACAATTTTTAAGCATCAAAAATCACTGTCGTGACAATCTACCACTGAAGGGAACCTCATAACTGAGACCACTACGATATTTATGGCACTAGTTTTGTTGTCAAAACACAAGCAACATTTCTGGATGTTTATTTTTGCAGTGGAAATAAACTGTTTTTCATTTCTGAAAGGGGAATCTATGACAGGTTATTTTCCATTGCCTGGGTTGAACAAATGTAGTTAAAGCTTCTTAATTTATGTCAATTTTGAAATATATTTTCCAGCTGAAGAACACAAGCGACTCATACATAAATTACAATTAGTAACAAGATGTTGAAGATACATAAATATCCCAGGGAAAAAACAAAGTAAATATCCCAGGCTGTGCTTTTAGTCCGGTTTGTTTCATACTGATTATGAATGAACACACACAGGGCACCAGAAGGACACACATGTGAACCTCAACCTAAGCCATTCTCTGACTGCTTAAAGTTAAAAATATTAGATAAATATAATCTAAAATTCATAAAGATTACATCTACAATACCAGATTCATCTTCACTGTATATACAATGTGTAAGGATTAGAACCCACACTTTGTGCATGATGATCAGCTCAGCTCACTTTTTCCAACTGTATTCAAGGGATTGTGCACTAAATACGGCAGGCTTCCAGGAGCACCACCGTACAGTCACTGTTTTAAGGCACACCCATCTATTAGGCCATAAAGTTACAGGTGATATTAAAGGACAAGCATGAGGACCCAGCTTTGTCTTCTTGACATGCTCCACTACAAGTACTTGATTCATGAAATGCCAATGAGGCTTGGAGAGGTCAGTGTGTGAAGGCACTGAATAAGCATCTGAGATAATTAAGATTTCAGCCTTCGAAACATGGACGGGAAGTGAACAGCAGTTAAGAAAATCAATAAGAGTCTTTTATTTGCAGTGACACAGATGTCTCAGTCAATAGAGCCTAATAGGCAGGCTTAATCGCAATGGACAGGCGCCTGCCTCCAAGGCTATCAAAGGGCTTCCTCTATAGCAAACATTAAAACACATTTATGTTGCTATTGAAGAATCGAGGACCCTGTAGGTAGCTTAATTTAGCAATGTATGTTTAAAAGCGCTATAGTATTTCAGATGTGTCCATTTACTTGAATCAAAATTAGTGAGAAATAAGTGGCCTGCAGGCCTGTTTGTCCCTCACTGGGTAGGGTAGGTCATGCGGCTTTAAGATGGCCAGTCGACTAGGCAAACCAGAGCTTCTAAAGCCTCGGAATTTTAAATGCCAAAGATCTGCTGTTATTCTATTTCCCTGAAAAGCCAGTTTCAGTACAAAAAAAAGTGTGCTATTGTGAGAAAGTAACAGTTTGGTTTATTTTTTCTCCCCAAAGATAATGAAAGAAACAGTCACCTCAGGATACAGGGCCATTTCGACAACCCATGGGTTGACACACTTGTTCAGAACTGATTAACTTTTTTTAAACTGAGAAGGCAGCAGGGTGTGTGCATGGTACTTCAATCTGCTGGGAGTGAAACCCATTAGCACAGTTTGAAAAACGTGCTGCAAATTGTTCTGCCAATCAAATTAAGCCATGTAATTCATTTATGACAAGAAGACATTCATGGATTCTTTATCTGTTTGTTAAGTTTATGGATACAAAAACTAGATAGTAATAAGTTACTGCTATCTGAAAACATTAACAATGACACCTACCTGACCATTGGCTAATATTTTTTTCAGTTCAGCAGAAGACTTCTTTAAGCTGGAAAGGGAAAACATAATTTTTAATGGCAAGATCATCGACATCTTTGAACATCACTGAAAATTCCAGATAGGTGAAAAAAACAGAGACTATACTCTTTACATCCTTCTCCTTGTATATTTTTTCAAAAGTAACTGGCCAAATGGCAAAACTATTAATAAAGTGACTGCAACCCTATTAGTAATTTAAAGCAATGAAGAGGCCTACAGTCAAAATGAAGATAGAATATTGTAGACTACTTCTGTGACTTTTTTTGGCTTAGTTTTGCTGCCTTTGGGTAGCTTTCAATGGCTATTGTATGTGGACTCTATCTGCTAAATACAAAGTACTTACTGATACACTCTTAGAATGTTCAAATCAAACAAAGATTACAGAACTTCAAAAGACAAGATGATTTAAATCTTGATCTTTTACTATCATTAGAGTTAAAATTCACTTTCTGGGAAGCAAATGTGTAGTAGAAATAATTCCTGGTACTCACTAGTTGTATGCTCTGGAACAGGTTATTTATTTATTCTCTCTGAACCTCAACTTCCAAAGTAGCTCTTCTCCCTGTGTTAGTCGTCTGTGTAGATAGATGTCATTCAACCTACCACTCCCCCCCAAAACTGAAAGATCCCTGAGAATGCAAACCACATCTTACTCACCTATCTATATATTCCATTCCCTTTGCACCCTTGAACCTCGCCCAGTGACTTGGCATGTTTTTAATAGTGATAATTGTTCTGGCTATTATTATATGTTGGACACACACACACACATACACACTCACTATTCTAAGTAATAATCAGTCTTCTTTCTAAATACTTCTTAAACTTTTGCTATGGTCAAATGAAGACTATGAAGCTTTAGTCTCTACTTTCCCGATTTTATAAAACAAGATCTCAACCAAGGGTTCCAAACTTTAACAATGTGCTTCCAAATCTAAGAATTCATGCACTGAAGCAGCAGTTATGAATTTTGTAGAATGGAACCAAAGCTGAAACATATATTAAAAAATAAATAACTGCCTAAAATCAGTCCATTTAAAAAATTTAAAAATAGCAAATAACATTTACTAAGTGATGACCACATACCAGGCACTGTGCTAAATACTATTACTTATTATCCTGATTTAATCCTTAAATAACTATATCCCTATGCATTAGTTTAGGAAAACTGGCCTACGGGGATATAGTTACTCCTAATTTATATTTAAAAAATTAAGGTAAAGATCTTGCTCAAAGTCAGTCTCTCTCTCTTAATACATACTCATACTTTTTTCCCCCCTGAAAAACATTTAAATCATTCTATTCCCATAGATGACACCCAACTTAATAGCTGCAATTTTTGTAAAAACAGAAATAACCAAAGAATGCTCAGGTAATGTTTCTCCACAGATATTCCATTTTATTACACAACTTGAAATAATAACATTTTGATTCACTGCATTTACAAAATACGTTTCATCTAAGAAACAAAACATGATTCCTTAATACAACTTCATCAATCTTCTAATACCAGAGGTAGATAGAAAGTCTAATCATTCTAATTCTGTAGAAGGCAAAAACCAAAATGTTGGGGAAAAGCTTTGCCTTGGCAATGGGACTTAAATTCTGTAATTATGGCCTAGGAACCCTATGTGAATTAGTAAACTCAAATTTAACAAACAGCCACCCACCTAAGGCAAAGATGGATTCATGTGTTGAGAGTAACAGAGGAAAAAACTTATTTCATTCATTATGCCAATATCTGGCTACCAGTTTTGTCTGGTAAACAATTATATCTGTATTCTGAAATTTTCTTTGGGGCCCAGTTTACTCGATGTTTTATTTATCTGTATGGTCACAGTGACTTTTAAAAATCACTTTTAAAGTCTTTTTAAAATTTAAATGTGATACAATTATAACCTGGTTGGGACACTGAGGCATCCAAAGAAGAGTAAAAGAGTGAGAGGACTAGAAATAATGTTATAAAGCCTGAATAATCCTGGCCAGTGTGGCTCAGTGGTTGAGCACTGACACATGAACCAAGAAGTCACTGGTTAGATTCCAGGTCAGGGCACATGCCCAGAACTGCATCCCCAGTAGGGGGTGCGCAGGAGGCAGCTGATAGATGTTTCTCTCTCATCCATACTTTTATATTTTTCCCTCTTCCTTCCTCTCTCTCTCTCTGAAAAATCAGTTAAAAAAAAAAAAGGTTTTAAAGAAAAGTTGAATGAATTGGGAGAATTTAATCCAGAGAAAAGACTTAAAGGGAATCTAAATTAGTTTGTTCATTCATTCAAGCATTACTATCTCTTTTATATCCCATGAATTATGCCAGGAATTGGGAATGAGACAATGAATAAGTTATAGTCACTGTCCTCAAAGAGTATAGAATTTACAGGAGACAGAGATTATAATACAATGTGCTATTATAGTAAGGCAAACACAGGGGGATTATGGGAATTCATAGAAGTGGTACCTGATAAAGACCAGGAAGTGGGTAATAATCAGAGATGGTTTTTAGAAGATAACAGTTTTGTTCCTCAAAGATGACCAAAATTAGCCAGACTGAAGATGAAGAAGGGGATTAAAAGAGGAGCAAAGCAGGAAAGAGGCAGCAGATGTGAAAACCCCCAGTAGTGAGAGGAAACGTGATTCATTAAGGGCACCACACATTTACCAGCAGACCTGAAATGTCGAATAAGAGGGGGCAAAGTGGCAGGCTGGGGGCCAGAATGGGCAGAGGACCCACTTGTAAAAAGCCACTGCTCACCTGCCATGAGGGTACACTTCTCCTTGAAGTTTGTGAGAAGCAGTAAAAGAGGGAATAATAGGCTTAGAACTCACATCAGCAAGACAATTCTGACCACAGTGTGCAGGAGGGACTTCAATGGGGCAAGACTGCAAGGAGGAAACTATTGGGAGGCTGTAGCAATGATCTAGAAGACTCCAGAATGATTCAGAGGTAGGGAATGACTGCATGTGGGGCTGACTGGCAGGTCATCTGGGGTAAGCAGCTGGGTAGATACGTAGAATTCACTGAGATCGGAAATCTCAGACAAGTATGTTTAGAGGGAAGATGACTGGCGAGTTATCACCTAGAAGAGAGAACAGCTAAACCAAATTTTTGAGTGGGTAGTAAAGGGAGACAAATCTTGGTTCATAAAAAAGAGTGTTGTGAGATTCAGCTACATGAAAACGGAAGAGGCTGCCTTGACAAATAAAGAGCATTCCTGCCATAGAGATGTTCAGGAAGAGTCTGGATGATCATCTGGAAAGCAGAAGTCAAGCATCTAAGAAGAGTAGGCTTAGACTGTGGCTTCTCCTCTCATTCTCCACACCACAGGCCGAGTCTTTCATAAACACAGAGCTGGCCAAGGCACTCTCCTACTAAAAGTTGTCTATACATTGAGAGAAAAATTCAAACACATGACCTTGCATGACTTGGCTCCTATCTATCTCCTTTCCGCCCATCACCTATTGCTCTTCTCTCTCTCTCCATACCTCCCCTCAACTCAGCATCCCACCCTGGGCACAGCCAAACTGGCCTACTTACAAATATGTAGAGTTCCTTTTCACCCAGGGCCTTCACATATGCTCTCCCCTCCCTCCTCTGGCTCTTGATGTAGCTAGTCCTTCTCATCCTTTTGGGAAATATCACTCTTTCCCAGAGAGTCTTCCCCGAGCATGCAATCTAAATCTAAACACATTCCTGCCTACTCTATCCTCTCTTCAAAACTTGTTTCCAAATTTTAGTTGTTTAGTTGTACACCAGGCCAATATTAGTGGCCCAGTGCACAAAATTCATGCATGGAGGGGTCTCTTAGTCGGGCCTGCACCCTCTCCAATCTGGGATCCCTTGGGGGACATCCCTCTCGCAATCCAGGACCGCTGGCTCCTAACTGCTCACCTGCCTGCCTGCCTGATCACCCCTAACCACTCTGCCTGCTTGCCTGCTTGCCCCCAACTGCCCCCCCCACAAGCCTTCTCACTCTCAACTGACCCATTTTGCTGGCCTGATCGCCCCCAACTACCCCTGCCACCAGCCTGATCGCCCCTAACTGTCCCTCCCCACCCCGCCAGAGTGCTTGCCCCCAACTGGCCCCCACTGCCGGCCTGCTCGCCCCCAACTGCCACCCTCTGCTGGCATGGACACCCCAAATGGTCACCCCTGCCAGCCTGTTCATCTCCAACTGCCCCTCCCACCGGCCTGATCACCCCTAACTGCCCTCCACTCCTGGCCTGATTACCTCTAACCGTTTCTGCCTCGGCCCCACCACAATGGCTTTATCTGGAAGGTCTCCTGGTCTAATTAGCATGTTACCCTATTATTAGTATAGACAGCTATTTGTATTTTTGGATTTTTTTGGGAGGAGGGTATGTGTGCTTACAAGATAGCAAGCTTTAAAGGACAAGGAATACATTTTATGTATTCCTAATGCATAGAACAGCACCTATTGAATTGAAAACACTCAATAAAGCTGTTTAGTTATCAATATGAGGCACAGAACATGGCCATGCCAGGGTGGCATATGAAAATCACCTGCAGGACTTGTTCAAGTTGCATTCCTCCCATAATAGAAATCACTACTGGAGCAAACTGTTATGATTTGGGAGGATATCATAGCCTAAGGGAAGATGCTATAACAAAAGGCTGAGAACCACTAGATCAGACACTCTGTCCAATGCGAAGATTTTATAATTCTATGAGTATAAATGATACTTTTTTAAAAACTAAGCTAATTCACTCACGTTAAAACCAAACCTGAGAGAACTGAAAATTTATTCTGCTTCTTCTCTGTCTTGTCATCTTTTTCAATGCTATCCTCTCTTTATAAAATTTGACCTAAAACACCAAGGCAAGTCTTGGTTTTTCCTCAAGGCTCATGGTCAGCTTGTGTAAATATCTTTTCTGCAAGTAGTGGTAGTAATTAAATGTCCTGACCTTTCTGAGTTGAGTGTAATGAGTGGTCCTCAGTCCTCATGCCTCCACTCTGTTGGACCATGGTTCATGTGCCCAACAAGTAGGAAGAGAGAAGCTACAAAGCATTGCCTGGCAAGGTCAAGCCCCTGGATGAGAGTTAAAAAATCTACTCCATGATCACAAGACAGATAACTAAGCTGTATTTTAAAACAGAATGAATTGCTTAAGAAGGAACCATACTTTAAGACTAGTATGTTTGTAGCAGGAAAGTTGGTGGGTAGATATAATGATACTAAATCAAGGAAGTGACTGGGGAATGGACAGGAGTAAAGAGAGAGTCAGAGCAGAGACTTTAAATTACTTAAAGTCCCCTGGCAAAAACAAAACAAAACACCAAGACTCAGGTTAAGAGGGGAAGAAGAGGCATGGAAGGGAAAGTAGAAGCTTAAACTACATCTCAGCTGATAATGGGCTGTGCAAATACTGGCTACAGCCTTAAACCCAGAAAAACCTGGCACAGAATGAAAGGGTTTTTTTTTTCTTTTGGTTTGATGTTAGTTTGTCAGTCACTGATACACACAGAGCAATCACCTTCTCTGGATCATCTTTAAATACAGGCATATCCTATTTTATTGCACTTTGCCTTATTTTACTTTTAGGTACTATGTTTTTTACAAAGTAAAGGTTTGCAGCAACCCTACACTGAGCAAATCTATAGCATCATTTTTCTAATAGCATTTACTCACTTTGTGTCTGAGTCACATTTTAGTAATTCTTGCAATATTTTAGTAATTCTTGCACCATTTCAAATTTTTTCATTATTTGTTATGGTGATCTGTGATCAGTGATCTTTGAGGTCACTATTGTAATTGTTTTGGGGAGCCATAAACTGCATCTATATAATATAGCAAACTTAATAAATGTGTGTGCTCTGACTGCTCCCACTGACTGGTCAGTCCCTATGTGTCTCTCTCTTCTCCAGCCTCCCATTCTCTTACATACAACAATATTGAAATTAGACCAATTAATAACCCTATAGTGGCCTCTACGTGTTCAGGAGATAGAAGTCAATTAAAACTTCAAAGCTTCAAAGGACAGGCTGACTCTCTTGTTAGGAAATAATGTAGCTGGTGAGTTTAAGTTGAAGCCAGTGCTCATTTACCATTCTGAAAATCCTAGGGCATAAGAATTATGCTAAATCTACTCTGCCTGTACTCCATAAATGGACAGCCAAAGCCTGGATAATAGCATGTCTGTTTACAACATGGTTTACTGAATATCTTATGCCTACTAAAACTGAAACCTACTGTGACAAAAAATAAAATAAATTCCTTCCCTATATTACTGCTCATTGACAATGTGCCAGATGACACAAGAGCTCTGATAAAGAGATGTACAACAAGATTAATGTTGTGTTCATGCCTGCTAACAAAACATCCATTCTGCAGCCCATGGACCAAAGAATAATCATAACTTTTAACTCTCATTCAAGAAATACATTTTGTAAGGCTGCCATTGATAGTGATTCCTCTGATGGATCTGGATAAAGTACATTGAAAACCTTCTGGAAATAATTCACCATTCTAGATGCCATTAATAATATTCATGATACATGGGAAGAGGTGAAAATATCAATTTTAATAAGAGTTTATTAGAAGTTGAATCCAATCTTCATGGGTGATTTTTAGGGGTTCAAGATTTCACTGAGGGTAAAACTTAAACAAATGAGGAGTTGTTCTTTATGGATGTGGTTTCTTGAGATGGAATCTACTCCTGGTAAAGATGATGTGAAGATTGTTGAAATAACAAAAAAGATTTAGAATATTATATAATGTTAGTTCATAAAATAGTTGGCAGAGTTTAAGATAACTTACTCCAATTTTGAAAGAAGTTCTACTGTCAGTAAAATACTATCAAATAGTATCACATGCTACAGAGAAATTATATGTGAGAGGAAGGTGTGGTAAAATTCACTGCTGTCTTATTTTAAGAAAATGTTGCAGCCACCCCAACCTTCAGCAACCACCACTCTGATCAGTCAACAGCTGTTAGCATCAAGATAAGAACCACCACCAGTAAAAAGATTAGGACTTGCTGCAGGCTCAGATGATGTTACCTTTTTGTAGCAATAAAGTATTTTTTAATTAAGGTATGTATATTTTTTAGCCATAATGCTACTACACACTTAATAGACTACAGTATAGTGTAAACATAACTTTTATATGTACCAGGAAACCAAAATATTCATGTGAGTTGCTTCACTGTATTATTTCCTTTATTGTGGTTGTCTAGAATAGAACCCATAATATCTCTGAGGTATGTATGTACAATATGTTTTCTAGCTAAATAGCTGAATGTACTAGTATAACAAAGATGACCTAGAATTCTATCAACTTAAGCAAGTCACTCCTTCTACTTGAGCACCATGACAGTCTGGAAGTTCCAGCCTATCAGAAAAACACTTTGAAAGGCTCAAGTCTGTAGTACCCATCAAAGTGTGGGGCAATGTTAGCATGAGTTGATGAAAATTATCTTCCTTCCAAAATAGCTTTAATCTCCTGTGCAACCAAAGATACAAAAATGAACAACATGGCTGGTCAATTTAAATTTTACTCTTTCCTTGCCTCTTTCTATTAAGATGTTAATAGATAATGATACTGCTAAAAGATGGACAAGAAAATAAAAAAAAAAAGCATTTTATAAACCAGGTCATCAAGGCATAAAATAGTCAAAGGCACTGAATTTTCTGCATAATTTGGTAATGGAAGAAAAACCATTTCATAGACCAAAATTAACAGTTTAACATGTTGAATTTCATCTTTCCCTATGAGGTCCTTTCTCTTTGGTTGATATATAACTAGCTAGGGTAACCTAACTGGTCAAATTTTTTCTATAAGACCAAAAAAAAAAAAATACAGATGTTTTTGGTTTTATAGAAAAGAAGTGATATCCCATGCATCTCTTCTCTACTCCCAACTTTGTAGATAATCATGCTATGGACATGCTTTATTCGCTTGCTCTCACCTATTGCTTGGAAGTGCATCTGAGACTGCTGGGCTGCTGTGTTGAGAGGGTCCGGCCCGGGTATTCACCTACAAGTAAAGAAAGAATCTTATCAGTTTCACGTTTTGAGCATACAGTTCTAATTAACCTATAATTTGCCACAAATTTCTCATTTCACTATGAAGGTTAATTAGTTTGATGCTAGACAGTCCCAGGGTTGGAGTCTATTTAGTATATAGGTTACAGAACTATACAAACTGTATATTACATAATACTCTATTACTGTCACTATTCAAATACTTAAACAGTGCTGAGAAAAAGAAGAGATAAGTAGGAAAAGTTTTTCAATTCATTGTCTAGAATTAAATTTAATTCTAGAGCAAAAATTCCATTTACTGTTTTGTTCTGTTTCATATACAAAAACCCAAGAACCGTATGTTCAAAAAGTACATTAAGAATATATCAGGGGTTATTGGTGAACCTCAAGCTGTCATATTCTTTTAGCTCTAAAACTAAGCAGAACACTGTAGAATGTTCCATGTTCAAAAAAAATCAAGTCCAAGTAATAAATTATAAAATGTTTAAACCTAAAAACTAAATTTTCCTTCAAATGTAAAGCCTTAAAATAGGAATCCAGAATTTGAAATGTACAGAACAATGAAAAGACATTAAATAGATATATGTTTCTAGCATAAATATGTCAAAAGAAGAGGGGGTATTCTGTGGGCACTATGCTTATGTGCTTTATTAATCACTGAAATGAAGTCTGTATTTTCACTCAAATAAATCTTTGTGGAGACCAATACCCAGGCTCATTCTGAAGAAACAGACCAACAAAACAATTCCAAATAATAAAATATATAGCAATAAAACCCTTATATCCAAATATATACACATATTAAGCAAATACTACAGATGAATCCCTCCACCTCCCATTTAAAAAAAGAAAAAAAAAGATTGCTTGTCAGAGCTTGAGAAAGTGCAGTTTTATTTGACATTTCAATAAGTGGAACACAGCATTACAAATCCATCTAACTTTACTGAAACAATTATTGAAATTCGTACCTTCAGGCCATGTATGTTCCGTTCCCCAGGAGGCTTGCAGGCTGAAACAGTAATTGACTAAATTGTAGAACACATCAGGGCCATTTACAAATTTGCTCAAAATGAATCGTTTAAAAAGAAATGAGGGTGACACCAAAATTAGCAGAGAGAAATGATTGAAAAGTGACTCCCAAGACCCAAAGTGGGAATTATGAACCAGGGTTTTTAACTTGCAGGAGTGAGCATTTATAAATGTAAAGAGCTTTCTGACACCACCTTATATAAATTTCAATTTCTGCTTAAAACATAAAAATCAAGTTAACTGAGCTAAAATGATTACATTCCTTTCATAATTCAAATTTTTGCAATCTTTCCTCACTCTACTACATTGTATATCTGCTATCACTTAAACTACTTTGAAAATAGCTAGGTTTTTTGGGGGGGGGTAGGGGGGGGGGTAGACGGGAAACAGGGGAGTAGAAGAAGGGTCTTTTAAAGCCAATGATTGTTAGAGATCCAAAGATGGACTGTTCAAGTCTGCACAGCAATAAGCAACCAAATTTATTAAAATACACAGAAATCACTAATTTTACTATATTTCTTGCAAATCTTGACATATGCTAATATTTAAGTCTAAAGATAAAGCTGTGCCAAGAAAAATAATAATAATTTCCTGACACCACACTGAGTTAGAGGTATTTTTCCAATTCATCAAATGTTTCTTCATCAAATGCTAAAAATAGAAAACCTTCTTGCCCGTGCTATAGGCTGCTTCCATCTGAAAACTACAGTGCCCTACATATTATATGTTAAGGGGCTGTCAATTTTGATAGATTGTTTGGGGAAGGATGAATTTGATTTTTTTTCTCCTCTCTCAGAATTACATGTATTTTTCCTTTTTCTGACAACAAGAAATACAGCTGTTTAATAATAATAATATGAGTAATAATTACAAAGTACATCAATAGCTTTAAATTTATATGTGTACTTCAAGTATATTCAAATTTATTGTTATTTTCCTAGAAAACATATCTTAACCTTACTAAAGAATTTTTATTTGTTTTTCCAAAATATATTAAAAGACTCCAAATCTTCTTTCCTTAAAATGGAAATTAAAATTCTGAACAAAACAACAGTCACATAGATTTGATGCTTGGTCCTTTAGGGACCATTAATACTTCCTAAGACAACATTTCAGAGTACGTATTTCCACAGAAGTACCCAGTGCATTTAGAAGCTTTATTTAATGAGTGACTATCTAAGCAAATAGAGACAGGCATCAACTCTTATCTCTTAACATCTGCCTCATTCCTCCATTTCAAACCTTTCTGACTGAAAATCTGATAACCCATGGACACAGACAATAGTTTGGTAGACCTGGGTGAGGGAGGGGGTAGGCTGGAGAG
This sequence comes from Lasiurus cinereus, assembly GCA_011751065.1. Taxonomy (NCBI): domain Eukaryota; kingdom Metazoa; phylum Chordata; class Mammalia; order Chiroptera; family Vespertilionidae; genus Lasiurus; species Lasiurus cinereus. The sequence continues at coordinate 34,489,218 of JAAGEH010000076.1, forward strand.
GGCAATATGGGAATAAAAGGGACATATGTAATACTTTCAGCAATAAAGATAAATTAGAAAACAAAACAAAAACCTAGTAATCCATATTTCCTAATTTGTAAAGTCACAAGTTACTATAAAGCTAGTAAATTTTCATACTTATTAACATTTAACTTTTTTTTTTTTTAACAACAGAGAGGACTTATAGCCACAAGCTAGGAGTTACCATCCAAAGCAATTGTCCTACTTGGAATGAAGAGAACATCTGGTGCTAGAACAGAAACTTTATCTCCCATCTTTCTCACTTATTCAGTCCACAAATTCTTAACATGGGGCCTAGTCACAGAATCTAAGGCCTGAGAGTCTCTAATCAACTACATAGACCCATTTAATATATCCAATATGTCTGTACACTAATTGTACAAGTTTGTTTAATCTCATTTATTTATATGTGATGTAAATAAGTAAGCAAAAAGCAAGACTACAAAAAACTAAAAAGAGTTGTACAACAGCATGCAAAAACAACCTACACAAACCCATGGGGATAGAGTAACTAAGTCTCATATTTTAAAAAATTTAAATTTGGCATGGAAGGACTTTATTTAATAATTTATTGGAGTCTAATCAGTTCTGTGTTAGGAATATATGTGATACTAACATCTCATTTATTTTCTTCCTTTTAGTATCTTGTCCCTACCTCACTCTTCTCCACACTCCTACAACCCCTACAAACTTCCTCTATGCACTACACTAATATTTTAACTTATATACCCTTCTGCTTTCTTTTCTTTTTTTTTTTAGCCCCTTAATTACTTTTATTATTCAAAAAAGCTTCTTTAAAAAAAAATAGCTCACTGACTCTATGTTTTGCCTTCAGTACTTTCACAGCGATTTTCTGTTCCTCAATGAGGAAAGCACGCCTGATCCTGTCACAGACATATTGAGCACACATGGATCCACCACAGGCTCTGCTGACATGTTTCACTGTTTTATTCAACCTCATTAGAATTTTAAGTCTCACAGCACAAATTCTACCTGCCATGCAGATTTGGGGGGCTTTCCCAATTTCTTGGCATAAATGTAAACAATTCTACTACTAGGAGTTCGAGGCAGTCTAATTTTGTTACAGGCCATACTATAGGACAGCCTCGACGGTATGTCAAACGCTGGACCATTGTGCATGCCTGAAGTCACCATCCCTGGGAGAGGAAAACTGGCCTTCTACTTTCAGCAAATTATATTATAAACAAAATTCTTATTCAAAGGGTACATTAACCACTATAAGTTGTGTGATTCTGAAATTACTAAACCTTCCTGAACTTCAATATCCTTACTTATAAAATGAAAGTGATAATATCTTATACGCAAAACTGTTGGGAGAATTATAACTAATAACACAGCAGTATTAGTACTGGAACAGAGCAGATATCTGAAAATGGTTGTTATTATCATGGGAGGAGGCACAATGGTATACAGAGTAATAATGACTCTCAAAAGAAAAAATATTCCTTATACAGGAACAATGTTGAAACAATGTTTCCAGTCACTAAAAATATTTTTAAAAATATGCATCCTTATTATTGGACTAATATACAAAAATGGCAACATTTCTTTTCTTTCAGTTTTCAGTCCTCAAGTACAACAAAATTAATCATAATTCTTGTTTCAGACACACTGTTAATGGCCCAATTTTACTTACTTAGCTCTTTAATAAGTTATTATTAATAATTTACTAAGTACTCCCAATCCCACCTCCTACATTATTGCCAGAAGAGCAGCACGGCTCTTGAACCCAGCTCTTGTGAGCTAGCCGAGCCACCTGCCTTTGGAGATTTTATCAGTGCAAATAAGACTCTACTATTTAATTGAGCCATTCAAACTTCAGAGTGTTATAGGTAATGAAAGTCTAGAATGTTTAATTGGAAAACTCATACCATGATTATTTGTACAGTATCAGTTAACGAAGGTAAGTTTAACTTTTAATTATTTCAATTAAGTTATTTCTAGAAGAGTTACTTAGAGAATTTCCGTATCTGTTCCATCCGTTAGAAAACATGGATTCCAAGTGGGACAATGTATAATGGGTACAAGACTTAATGGTTTATATAATTAAACTGCTCTTTTTCTCCATTATTCAAATTTTAAGGGAATGGTTATATACAGGTGAACAATCATATCTGATATAAGGCTAGTAATGACAAACCTAAAAGGAAAAAAGCAAATTATTTGACCAAGTGATTCACCAAGACTAACCTTAATCAGCTTATATTTTTGGAGACAATTTCCATTTATGAGAACTTTCCCTTATTTAGAAAAAGCCACCCTAAAAAAATAAGCTCCAAACATTCTACCAAAAATTCTCTCCTCGGTAAAGTCCTCGGTAAACTTTGGCTTCTGTTCTAGCTGAAAGCTTTCTCTACAACAGCAGCCTGGACTATCATCATGAGTCACAATTTATAAATACCCAAAATTAAAGTCATTCATTTGCCTTGGTTTAGAAACCATGTGGACCTCCCAAGTGTTCTTTAAACGAATGTAAATATGTACTTCAAAAACAAAAAGAACAATCTAGTTAGTTTAATTTACTCTAGTAAATTAGATATTTTATCTGCCATAACTATAATATAGCCTGCAATCCCCACAATAATGAATACTTCTTTTGTGGTTTGTTTTTTTTGTTTTGTTTGTTTTTTCAAATTAAGAGCTAAACATCATGTTATGTGCATTTAAACCTTTGGAAAACATAACTGTTGATGAAACAGTTTACTGAAATAATCATTGTTGATTAGAATTTGTTCAACATTACCTCTCGGAAATATCTGCAGAGGCTCTATTAACTGTCCATTTACTTGCTGTTCCATTACTGTGGAATAATACTGCAAAGAGATTATAGGAAGAGATTAGTCAGTAATGTATGAATACTGGAACAGGCACTTACGGGTTGCTTAATTCATAGTACTTTTGTAAATTGCTAGTGTATATATATCAGCCTCGGGAATACTTTGTCCCCATTTGCACATTAAAATGACTATAGTGAATATTCAGGATTGAAAGCCCAGTATAGTGTTATCCTCCACACTGTCATTTATCTTTAAAAGTAAAACTGTTGATTAAGACTTTAGATTAGGATTTGATCTATAGAAGTAGTTTGAAAATGAAATGTATTAAAAAATAACACAGGCATTTTAGTGGAATGCTTTCTTATTCTTTCCCCCTCGATTTTACAAAGCAAAATGAAGATGCCTCACATTTAGCTTGGACCTCTTTGCCAGTTAGTTAATCAAACATTATTCGTATTTGGGTATAAAATGCACAGATCATGAAAAACTAAGTAATAGAGACTGTAGAACAAGCAAACAGGATATGACTCATTCAAAGATGATAGAATAATTTGATAAAAAGACAGCACAGAATCAAACAAACATAACTTTTATGCTTTAATCTTAAAAACACTTAAATATAGTTCACGTTAAAATTCTGGGCACAAAAAAAACAAACTTTCAAGTAAAAAAGCTTTCACGCTCCTTCAAAAACAGATTCATTCAGTAGGTTATATTATAATCTGATTCCCATTTTCCTTAATATGAGAGTTGATGAGCTCGTGTCCATCTAACTTGGAAACCGCTTCTGTGCCCTCACTTCCTTAACACCTGACAAACAACAAAGTGATGTTCTTGGTGGCAAAATATCTACAATGAAAACTTCTGATTTTGTGTTTTGAGAGGCTATTTTTATATGAAAACACATTATTTAACTACTACATTTTCAGAAAACTCTTCCTTGATCATTATTTGCTGACATTAAGTTTCTTTTGAGAAGATAATATAGATTTTTGTCTTCTTATTGCTTTTATGTATATTAAATTATTATAAGATCGAGTTTTTTTTGTTTCCCTTAAAAATAAGGTAATTCTTTATTTCTACATCTTAAATTCTACATCATCTTGGAAATAAAAAAAGTTAACAAGTCTAAGACTCTTTGCCCTAAAAACAAAGTGAAGATGAATTTATGACAAATACGAACTGATATATGTGTATCCTGTTCTCCAAGGGTTTTCAAACTGAGGAAGAAACTGATCCTCTCTTTCTATGTATGTAAAAACTTATATACATACAGCAAAAACATATGTAACGTACTTTCCAGAATACATACTAAAGTGGATGTCTTTCAGGAGACTCTATTCCTTAAAACCCCAGAAATATAGTGTCGCTATTACTCAAACAGTGATGACAAGTAAATGAAATATCAATCATGTAGGCTGTCAACCTTTTGGGACAGCAATAACTGTTAACAAGTAGTCTGGAAAAATTGTCGGAAAATGATTTGTCCTCGGCACACCAGTGTTTGAGGTTTCCTTGGAAAATTAAGATGCCAGTGGCTATTTGGAACATTGCTCAGGTATTCTTTTTAATGGGAAATTTGCCGGTTATTGATCCACAGCATGTACCCCCTTGCTTCTGGAAGGCTGCAAGCAACTTTCCAATCAGTGGCTGTCAAAAAAATTACTGCCTTTTTATACTGATACAAGACAACAGCAGTAGCGGTGTTCTCCTATAGTTAATGCTTTTCTTTAATTAACTGCTATGTACAATAGGTTAGTAATTTCAGTTATTACTTCACCACAGTCCTAGAAATCAAAACAAGTAAAGTATCTTTATACTTTATCTAACAAATTAATTATAGTGTTGCCTGAAACTGGTGCTTAGGATCAAGTTTGAAAACAAATAAACTCAAATGTAAAGGGTCAGAGAGGTGCAATGCATTTTTTTCCTACTATAAAACCTTGCATGCATGAAATTGACCTGTTTTCCAACTTTATTTACCTCACAAAAGAAATTTTAAAAAATGATCTCCCTTTCATTTCAAACCTATGCCAAATCAAGCTGGAAAGCTATATATATTTTTTATAATCACTGTAAGACTTTTTTAGCAACCTATAAACATCTCTTGGATTGTATGATTAATTCAGTCACAGTAATGGTACTAAGTATGCCACTTGCCAGTTCCTCTAAAGCAAGTAGTTAGAATTTGTTTTTTGTTTTCTACAATTCTTCCAAACTCAGGGAACATTTTCTCCTGCTGAAATACTGATTTTGATCTGTGTTTGTATTAACAGAGAATCTGTGTTCCACACAGCAAAGTAATTCACCATCAAGGATAAACTATAAAGGATGGTAATTAAACGCTGGTACGGGCCTACTCCAAGCAACTGGCCTCTGAGGAACAGGCCTGTTGAGGACCAGGAGGCTGCCACCAAGGCACCAGGCCTAGGAGCTCAGGCCACTACTTACACGGCATTCCCTAAGGGGTAAGGATAAAACACAGGTCACACACAGTATTTCCTGGCACAGAGCAGGCCTATGCTGCCTAGTGAAATAAGCAAGGAAATTGGAGGAGTAGAGGACTCAAACCCAAGGAGCCTCAGTACTGGCCATTTCTGAGCCCAGGACTAACGGGGACTTATATGAGAAAATATAAGACAGCACTTAATAAGCTGCAAAGCAAGGTATTTTTAGATCTTGATCCTCTCCGTGTTTTTATATAGTCTCCCTTTAAAGGGATTCTTTCCAATTTTGTTCCAAATAGTGATACAACATAAACAATGACAAAGAGAACGTCTACTGGACAAAAACAAAATGAAAAATACAACCAACCATCCAAAGGCCTAAATCTTGTATGCCAAGATGCTTCATATGGGTTAGACAGAAGAATAACAGTAACAGTTATAACTTTAATGAAGTCATAATTTGAAGTTTAAATAACTTCCTGAGATTAGTCTCTATAATTCTAACCTGGCTTTCACTGCTCTTAATACAAATCCCTGCACATAGTAGGTTCTTGATAAATACATATTGCTAGAAATGGGGCTCAGTCTTGACTCTGCCACTTATTAACTTGTAGTAGCCTCCAAGAAGTCATTAAACCTCAGTGAACCTTAGTTTCCTCCAAATGAGAGTAAAGAGATCTACTCTATGACACACGGTTACTGTAAAGCTCAAAATTAAACTGCAGAATAGAATTAGTGAAGGCACTTTGTAAACTTTAATGCATTAATAGTAATTGAGAAATTAAAAAGTGAAACTTCAAATACTATAAAAATATTAAGCACAGCATTTTGAGTAGAAATGCTCCAGCATTTAAAAATACAGAAGCAATTTTGTATAAAAAGTATAAAACATTGTGCTCAACCTGAATACATCAGCAGCAGTTACAAAATGATTCCTGCTGGTATCCCTTGCAGAATCTGTTACATGCAGTAATTGCAGCAATAATCAATCAGCTAACTGAGTAAAAGATTAATCAGGTTTGTGATTGCTAATGGAATCTCCAGTACCAGACTCAGATTAGTTTCAGAGTCCCTTTGAGATGTTCTTCAAAATCCTTAAACAATTTTAATAAGGATGTGACAAAGTTTGGCATAGTTATCCAAAAATCTAATTAATTTGAAACAGAGGACCAGATTCAACAAGGGGATAGCAGGAACAATTTTTGGCTTTGTTTTGTTTGCAAGTTTATCAAACAGTGTTTCTATCTGTTATAAACCTAATTCTAATTCTAAAAACACAATTCAATCAATAATTACCACATTTTTTTTTCTTCATGGAAATCTGCCATATGAAAAACTGAATTCCAAAACAGCAGTTTAGTTTTACAAGGCACAAGTTCTCTATTAAAAGAGAGAGAGAAGAGACAAACAGAGAGCGACACACTCACAGAGAAACGACTATCACTCACTGAACACCTACTGTGTTGGGCTCAGTATTACATACCTACATTTATTCATTTAATTTGTCACAGCCTTATCCTATTCTGTGAGGATCATCACCCCTGTATTTCACAGACAAAACAAAGGCTTTATCAGTGAATCAAGAAAAATAATTCTTTCATTCTAGTTCATGTACGCTGAAGAAAAAAAATGTATGTTTACTATTTAAAAGCCAAAAGGTAAATTATCTGATACTTCTCATACACAAAACATTTAACTAGATAAAGCAGGCTCCTGGATGGACTGCTGAGCTGGTAGAGAGCTTTGCTTCCTCATTCATACCCTGTCCTGGTTAGGCCATGTCACCTGATCTTTCAGAGGCTGGGGATACATGAGGCAGCATGGTGCACTGCAGATTCCTATGCTGACAAGGGGCCTTCCCTCCTTCTTCAGTGACCCTCTCTGGCTTTCCTACCTCCCTAACCACTGTGCTCCATTTCCTGTGTTCCCCCCCCCCCCCATCCTTTAAATGCTGGAGTTCCCCATGGTTTTTCATCAACCTTCTCTTCTTATTTTATACTCTCCTTGAGTTAACTTCAGCCACTTCAAAGGTTTCAATTACCAGAGGAGTCATTGAGACTAATTAGGAGCTGATGAATCACAAATCTTTATTTCCAGCCCAGATTTCTCTGCTAAGATTCGGTACATAACCAATTGGTTGTCCACAGGCGCCTAAGATTCAACAGGTCCCTACTTCTCCCACCCCTCCCACATGCCTTAGATCTGTCTTCTGCCACCTGGGTTCACTATCTCAGTAAATGACATCACAGTGACCTAGTTTTCCAAGCCAGATATCTGAAAGTAATTCAGAGCACCTCGCTTTCCTTCTTCCTCACACTCAACCAGCAGTCTTATTAACACTGCATCTTTCCACCTCTCAAATCCCTCTAGCTGGGCCCTCCATGATCTGCCCACCTTCTTTCTCAACCTCATCTCATATCCTCCCTTCCTCCCCACCTCATTGCCCATAAGACACTGAATTATGGGTAGCTCCTCCTCAATGCACCAGGCATCCTTTCACCTGAGCCTTTACTCTTTTCTCTGCCCAAAACACCCTTCCCAGTCCCCTTGTCCTCTTAATCCACCTGGGCATCACAAAATAAACTAACCAGCTATTTGCATCACTTCAGGAAGGCTTCTCTGTCCCCAAAGCCAGATTTGGTGTCCCTTTGTGCTTACAGAGCACTTAACACTTGGACTTTTTAGTGCACTTTCCACTCTGCCAGGTGATGAGCTTTTCTTATCCTCCCACACTGAACACTATCTCCTTTTCTGTTAATCTCCCTGACTGGACAGTGAGTTCCTGAAGAAATAAATTGTATGTTCACTGCACCTCTACCACCTGGCATAACACTTGGCCAGATTGTTGCTATCCCATAAATATTTACTGTATGGAAAACTGGTTGTATGAATAAGGGGACAAATCAGTGAGTGAGTGATCTCAGGTCCCAGCTCTAGTAGCTGGGTGACTTTGAAAAATGCATGCAATTTGTGCCTCGGTAATCTCAGCTGTAAAAATGGGAAAAATACCTCTTTTGCTCAACCGATAAAGGTATTAGGAAGAACCAAATCAAAGCAGCTGGTATATGGGAAACTTTCTTATAAAATACTTGAAAACAAAAATCTCGAAAGAGGGTACAGTGCTATGAATCTCCCAATTCTGAGCAACAATACATAGAAGAAAATGTTTATAACAATAGGTGACACAGAAACTACTAAACAAGATCACTGAAATTTTTAGACAGAAAAATTTAGCCAATTGGTTTACCAATGCTGAGTCAATGTCCTTTCCCTTTCCCTCAATTACCACAGTACTATACATAACAAAATAAGTAAATGTCTGCTTTTCTTCTGGAAGTTTATCCAGTGCAGGGACCATATCTTGTGTATTTTCTCTTAAGGCAAAGGTATTAACCTTGGTCTATATGAGCCTTAAGTTGCTGAAATTATGTGGAATGTCACACTGTATGAATCTTCTGGGAAAAGAAAAAACAACTTTGCAGATTTTCAAAAAGGCCTGTGTCTCCTAAAATCTAAATAGGTACTGCCATGCAATATCTACTATGTGCCTTATACATAACTGGTGTCACCCCCAGCCCCAAATGTTTAAGGGGAAGAGGCAGAAAGAAACTAATACAGACATGATAGCTATCCTCATTGGTTGTACTTCTAACTTACTCAGTGGCAAGTCTTACATATAAAAAAGGTTTATTTATTATTCTATACATTTATAACAAGTTTCCTAAATCTCTCCTTAGCATGTCTTCTAACAGATAATATAATTAGTTCAGTATTTCAGCTTATAAGAAAGAGCATGCTATTTTTTCCCTAATGATAAAATTTTCAAATTCCTGTTTTGTCAATACTGTAAGCATACCCAATTATATGTAGCTCAGTCAGTAATTACAGCAATAATCAATAAACTAACCAGCTATTTGCAGTCCATAGTTAATTTATTAGTTTTCCCAGAGAAGAACCCAACAATCTTAACTCTGTCAAATGACTACAAATTCAATTACAACACTACTCAGAAGTGTCATCCATTATATCTTCTTTCAATTATTTTTTATACTTTACATTAAGAGACTTTCCCTCTGTGACACTGACCTCTTAGGAAGAACACAACTGCTCCAGTGTTCAAAAATAACATATGAAGCTGATCTATTGTGAATACCAAATTAATAGCTACAGACTTACCTGGCTTCAATTCCCACCATGCAGCCCCCCACCACCACCACCACACACATACTCCTCACTCACCTCACTACACCTGCAGAGGTAACAACAATGTGCAGATGCTCTTCCTTAAATGACTCTAGCCACATATGGTCAGGGATTAATTAGATGATTAGAAACAAAAGCACAATGAAAAGTCTTCCAGTGAAAGGCTGACAGAGAACAACTCTGGGGCCTGTTTATAGGATAAAGTTATTGGATAGATGTGTTTATTAATGATTTAGAAGTAAAAAAGACAGTATGTTGGCCATGCTAATGATAAAACTTTGTTTTGGATAGTAAAACTGTTAGGGGGCTCCAGCTGGTCTTAAAGCTTTGGGCAGCCAATAGCAGATGAAATTCAACTTGGACAAGTTTAAGATAATGTGCATTTGAAGAGGAGTTTAAATTTGTATTCAGCAATGGTCCCAAATTTGTAGGGTCCTCTCAGCTGAAGCTTTCAGAGTCATCCCCACAGTTAGCCTGAGGCAGTAACTACACTAACCTTTCACCTATTTCCAGGCTGCAGCAATTCTGCTGTATTTCTAAAATAGAAGTTTAAATAGTAGCTTCAGGGAACCTGCCACTTAAATAAAACAGGACTATCAGGCCATGCAGACAGCAGGCCAAATGGGACATTCCCTTACAAATAGACTGCTGTATTTAGTCCATTTTGATAGTGCTTTCATCAAGATCCCATCTACTGTTCACCTGATATTAAAAAATAAATAAATCAAACAAGTCTTGGTGAGGTTGTGAAAAGGAAACCCTCGTGCACTGTCAGTAGGATTGTAAATTTGTGCAGCCATAATGGAAAACAGTATGCAGGGTCTTCAAAAAAATTAAAAATAAAACTACCATACTACCCAGCAATTCCACTTTTGGATATTTATCTTGAGAAAACAAAAATATTTAATTTGAAAGACAAATGCATCCCTATGTTCATTACAGCATTATTTACAATAGCCAAGGTATGGAAGCAATGTAGGTGTCCATGAATACATGAATGGATATATATACAATAGAATATTACCTGGCCATAAAAAAGAATAAAATATTGCCATTTGCAATAACATGGATGGACCAATAGGGTATTATCCTAAAGTTTTACTTATCTGTGGAATCTAAAAAGAAAAAGAACAAACAAAACACTTAGAAACAGACTCACAGATACAGAGAACAAATTGATGGTTGCCAGAGGAGAAGGCTACTGAAATTGAAGACAGGGTGTAGGGGTTTATGAGGTACAAACTTGCAGTTATAAAATATATTTCACAGGATATAATGCATAATACAGGGAATATAGTCAAAATATAACAACTCTGGTGACAAATGGTTACTAGACTTAATTGGTGATCACATTGTAAGGTATGTAAATGTTGATCACTATGTTGTACACCTAAAACTAATATAATGTATGTTGACTCCTTCAATTTATGCCCCTTTAAATATATTTCCTAGGTTGGTAGTTTACTGAACTCCTCTAACTTTACTCTATTGTAACAAGTTTACATTCACTTTTCAGAGATATGTAGAAACGGCTCTTTCTTGTTTCTAGTAAAACTGGCACTGAGAGCATAGAGGTTCATTAGGAGCTGCCAACGAGAGCCTAATACCAGGGTTATCTAGAAGTCCATCATTTCCCCTGAAGAGAAGCTCTTTGCCAGAGCCCCCAAGGGACCAATTGCTGTACCACATGGCTCTGCCCCTTTTTGCTAGCTGTTGCAAAATAGGACCCTAGAGGAATCAACTTATGGGCTACCCTGAGTCCTCTACAGAGATGGAGCTGAACTAGGAGCATGACCACATTAATGACAAAATATAGGTCCCACCCTGGCTGAGGCCTACTTATGCTCATTTTTTTCCTTTGCCAACATGAGCTGCATAGTAAACCCCTTGTTTTAATGTAAATTTGAGTATGCTTCTGCTTCTTACCAGCACAGGTACCCCAAGATATTTCACAACAGGACTAAATAAGGGGCTGCCACATTTTTATCACTATTTCAAGGTCACCCAAATGTCCCAGACAAAATGTAAAAGGAAGTTAAAAAAATCTGCCCCTAAAAAAAAAAAAGCTTTATTCATTGAATGAGAAAACAAAAGAAAAACTTTACTTACAGTTTAGAGCATGTTATATTTGAAGAAAAAATGGAATAATTTCCAAAACAATTTATTTACTTCACTCAATTTCTCTCACTCTTTTCATCATTTTTCCACCCTACCAGGAGAATATACTGCATTGCCAGTTTGTTTGGAAGAATTATATTGAATTAGGGGAGTAACTGCTCACTGATGACTGAGTTGATTTTCTATGCACAAAGTAAGTTCAAAATAGGACCTATTCAATATGGGGAATATTTAAAAGCACCTTGTGGAAAATGAGCTTTCAGTCTCTTTGCTCTTTGAAGGAAACTTTCTAATAGCAAAGGCTGAGGCTGTAAAATGTTCAACTCCTAACAGCAAGAAAATTTGGGGTAAAACTCAGCCTTAAAGGTAAGAAGAAAACTTTTAAAACCCTAGAGTATTTTTTATATTTAATGGTATTAATAATATTACCCCAATAGATGCCAAAACAAAAGCATCATTTAAGACTGGGAGTGAAGAGCCTGGGAGTGAAAGGACTGGGAGCCAAAGGCCCGGATCTGTGTCCAGACCTTCCCATTCAGACCAAAAATGGCCTCCAATTGAATGTGACCTCATTGGGCCTGTTTCCTTCTCTATAAAATTAAACAGATGGACAAGACTTCTAAGCCTCCCTTCCAACTTTACTTGAGTAACTGTATAATTTTAGAGGCAATCTCTAAATTGTGCATATTAGGTAGGCTAAAGCTAATCATATCCCAATTTACAAAGTGCAATAGAGGTCAAGAAGTAGTTTCCCTTATGATATCACATCTAACTATGGTCAAGTGTACCACAGGGAATACTTTTACTCTACTAAAACATAGGGGCTCAGCCTTAATGGGAGTCTTTAGTTAAACTCATCCCATTCTTTTTTGGCAATGTGGGGGGAAAATGGTATAAAGGGAGAGAATGGGCAAAATAAAGAAAATTATTCTTGTTACTACTGTGATGTACTCATACAAGCGCCTCAGTATCGAGAGAACCAAGTGCAATAAATCCTTTACTAGGCATAGGATTTAGCAGAAACAAATATGAACCCACTTACAAAAGTAAAATGTACTACTGAGTTTCTTAATGAAACGTCACCCAAAAATAGAGGTTAACATGAAAATAACCACTTCCCATAGCCGGGTCTCAGTGATAGACAAAGCTTATGAGAAACCAATAAACAAAGCCCAGCATTGTTGTTTGATGCTGTAAGGAAATGAAGCCAGCACTATGAGGCAACAAATACAAAAAATCGGAAGAAGAAAATTAGCATATCTTCAATCTTTCTAGAAAATGAGAGAGAAAACAAAACAAAAAAAATTGTAAACTACATTAAGGGAATATTTAACTGGGTCTTTAAGTAATTAGCAATGATCAGGTATTCAGTTTTCAAAATATGTAGGTTAGGTGTATTTTTGTCCTAATAAAGCATTTCAAATTCTAATTAAAAAAATACTTTATGGAGGAATTAAAAAGATACAATAGTGTCAGAGAAAAAGCCATGATCTCAGAAACTACTATATAAAAACAGATTGTTGATTAACACAAACTCATAACAAAACACAGAAAGCTATCACAATAGTGCTGTAATAACATTTGGCTGCTGAATTCTCTCAATACATTAAATATCTCCTTGGAGAGCAAATTACTTTAAATTTTCTTAAAAGACAATTTATTATAGCTTTGTTTTCTTCTCATTACCTCTTAAAAATATATCCAATGAAGAAAAGAATGCAACTTCTAAATAACTTCTAAAAAACTTACATAAAATGGTACTAATGTGTGGCAACACTTTGGTTTACTATATTGGATATTACTTAAACAGCACACAACAATCTATTGTTATGACAAATCCTTACCACAATGCCATATTCCATGTGTCACATGTATCAAAAATATGTCACTATTACGGCATACATAAAATTAACAGCCTAAGGCTGTTAACAATTTATAATTGATAAGTTTTCAATTAAAAAGACAACATTTTCAGACCTAATACAAAAATCTACTTAAATTACTGATTGAAAAAAAATACATACCCAACAACTTATGCTTCTGTTGGCCCAAAGCCAGAAAATGCTTGTATCCAATTAAAAAATAAAAAAAGCAATTCTGCAAGTTACAACTTAGACATTGCAAAATTTTTTAAAATCGTAGGCAGAGATTCAGGCTGTTTATTTAACCTTTGTAATCAATAGGAAAGAATAATTAAAGGATTTATGGTAAAAGTATTTCCATTTTTGCTTTGCTTATATTAAAGAAATACCAAAAGGCTGGGGATCAAACCTGCAATCCTCTGGTGTGGGATGACATTCTAATGGCTAGAGTTAGTCTAACCCAGTGGTCAGCAAACCGAGGCTCGCGAGCCACATGCAACTCTTTGGCCCCTTGAGTGTGGCTCTTCCACAAAATACCACGGCCTAGGTGAGTCTATTTTGAAGAAGTGGCATTAGAAGAAGTTTAAGTTGAGAGAATTGGGCTCTCAAAAGAAATTTCAGTCGTTGTACTGTTGATATTTGGCTCTGTTTGCAGACCACTGATCTAACCTAACTCAACCATACCAGCTAGGACTCTTTAAGTATTTGTTAAGTGAATTAGTGAGAAAATCTGGACCTAATTAGCCTGACCACAATATGTATGTAAGCCACTACCAATTCATAAAATAAGTTTTCAATATCCATAGCAAATTAATAGAAAGAATAGTGTAGTGAGTTTTTACATTAAAACTAAATTTATTCACTTTAATGATCTTTACTTCTGAGATTACGTACTATCTAACATTTTAATCTTTAAATAACTTTCACTCTATTAATAAAATAATGGTTAACAGTAGATACTTTGATTAATTTATGTATTAAGGTTTGGTTTTATTGGCAAAATTAAACATTAACATGCCTATGTCTGTCTTCCAACCTAAAAATGAAAGATTGATTAGTTCATGAAAACTAAATACCTGGGGACCAATGAGCTAGTTGATTTATTTTCAGACTAATAAGTGGCTCTCAAAAAGTCTCAGGAACTTTTAAGTTTAAAAAGAATTACATATCTAACATTTTCCTATAAAACTAAGCACTGTATTTGAGAAAATAAGCAGAAATCATATGGATTATATACTCAGATAGCTCAACTAAGGTTTTATATAAAAACAAATCATATTTTAATAGTGGTTATAACATAGAAAGATCCCAATATCAATGTGCAAGGAGGTGAATAGGAGAGAAACAGTGTAAAACAGTAAAGGATCATGAGCTTTGGCATAAGAGAAAACTGAACTTTAAAACTTTTTTTTTTTATTGATTTGAGAGAGAGAAGAGGGAGAAATATCGATTTGTTGTTCCACTTATTTATGCATTCACTGTTTGATTATTGTATGTGCCCTTACCCGGGATTGAATTTGCAATCTTGGCATATTGGAACAACACTCAACTAACTGAGCTACCTGGCTAAGAGAAGAAACTTAAATTCCATATTTACACTCATACTAGTTCTAAGACCTTCAGCATGTTTGTTAATTATATTCCTCATCTAAAATATAGAAATGTCAATATCTGCCTCACAGAGTGATTAAAACCAATGAAAATGAAATACCATAAGCATCTAATATATAGATGAGGCACCAAAAAACTTAGAAATGGTTATTATTATGATCACATACAGTAACATTCTTAAAAGGCACCATTTGTCAGATCTTCCCCAAAGTACATTATTGAAAACACACCTTTTTATGTGGATATGTCAGAGACATAATGAAAAGTATACTGTTGTCAGTAACATACTGTGCAATAGATGCATGTGAAAAAACTAGAACCAACCTATGTATGTGGGTGTTTTCTAAAAATAAGCATGTCACATTCTCAGGAGAGTTAGAAATCTATCAATACCAGTACTAGACCTTTCAGCAGACCATCGTACTCTACCTTTCAAGGTGCTGATGAGCCCTGCTCTAAATTCTCAAAGCACAAGGACTCTCAAGTAAGTTAATGGGAAGTCAATGGGAAATTGACTTTTCCTACTCTGTGCAGCTCTGAATGCAACGCTCTGTTAATCATGCCATTCTTCTTGTTCTCTTTCCTCCTACCCTAAATTAAAACTATTGGCAGAAACCCACACAGATATTTTACAGTTTTCATTACAGTGAAACAATACCTTGGGTTGAAGTTGCAGTCTATCAAAAACCTACAACCTAACTGTTAGCTAAGATTAGAGTCTCACTATCATTTCCAACATAATACCACTTTGCATTTGTATAGAACTTTTAGTTTCCAAGGGCTTTCACGGCTATCCCCCTATTTGATCATTACAATGACCCTATGCCATAGAAAAGACATGTATTATTATCCACAACTGACAGATGAGGCAACTATAGCACAGAAAGGTTAAGTGATTTGCCTAAGGCCAGGAAACCAGAAAAGAGCTGGGTCTCCTGGCTTCCAGTCCAATGTTCTTTCCACCAGATCATTAGAGATTTCGTAAACACATACAAACTCAGATAAAATAAAACAAATAAGAGGAAATTTGTTTATTTTATCTTAGTTGAATTTTTGAAGCTCAGTATTAAAGTTTTAGAAATGTAGTCTTTTCTCTTGTTGATCTACTTCAGTCCTGTGACAAACATTAATGCAAATTTACACTGAAATCCAAAACACAAAAGAAAAGTCATTTCAGGATATATTCAAATCTCTTTGATTCAGTAAGTAAACCCACCATAGTTCATCTTGGGGTGGGTATAAGGGGGTGGATAAAATAATGGAGAACACATCTTTAAATTATGTATCCATATTAAGCCTGCAGCTACATTATAACTATAGTGTGTTTGGAAGGGTGAAAGAGATCGCCAGTTGAAAGTAGATTTTGAAAAATATTTTAGAGCCCAGGGGTTCATTTTTAATGAGCCGTTACTTTAAGTACTGCATAAAAAATACAGGAAATTGATAGTCCATTTAGTCTGCATCATACCTAATGCAAAAGTCATTAAGATGCATTATTCTTAATGTTCATGATATGATCAGTAAGTGTTTTTTAGAAAGAATGTCCTTAACTTTCACATATATAGAAAAATGTTATGGCAATTGTGACTTACTTTTATACCTTCATTCTGCCAAAAAACAGCATCCTCAATCATAGTAATATATTTAAGATAGTCCTCACTTGTAATATACTTACATATGACAGCATTGCCTTCATTTCTTCATCACTTCTCACTGTAATTCGATCACCATCTTCATCTTCATCTGTTTAAAAAGCAACATAATGCAAGTGATGAGATTTGCATTTTTTATGTACAAAAACCACATCAGCTGAAAACATAATACAATTTGTTTGTGTTTTTTTTTAAATATATTTTATTGATTTTAGAGAGGAAGGAAGAAGGAGAGAAGATAGAAACATCAATGATGAGAGAGAATCATTGATTGGCTGTTTCCTGCATGCTCCCCATTGGGGATTGAGCCCACAACCCAGACATGTGCTCTTTGCTAGAATTGAACCTGGAACCCTTCAGTCCGCAGGCTGACACTCTATATCCATTGAGCCAAACCAACTAGGGCTATAATTCGTTTTTACAAACTGATATCCAAATCCTCAAAACCCTACTTGGGGGATGACATGGTTTGTTGTTTTGTTCTTGTTCAGGATACAACTAGAATCTCAATAAAGAACTAAAAAATTAAGGGACAGCTAAAACTTAAAATATTACTCATGCCATTCATGACATGTATTTAGGAGTATGACTAAAACAGGTTTGGTTTGGAAAACTTTAAAAACTGAAGACAGGCCAATTGTATTCTACTGTCAGTACTTTTTCTTCCCCACACAGCACCCTATTCCTCTATTTCTTTATTCTTTCTCTCTTCCAGGCAACCAACCAAGTTACATTAGCATAAAAAAATGACTAACATTTACTGATCATCTTTATACACAAGGCAATAAGGGCTTCATATGCAGTAAGTACCTTCTGAAGAACTTCACAATGGTTCTATAATATAGATAGTGTGACTTTATTATTATTACTAGAGGCCCGGTGAATGAATTTGTGCATGGGTAGATCCTCAGCCTGCTTGGTGATCGAGGCCTATTGGGGGGCTGGCAAGCCAGGGGGAGGGGCTACAGGAGGTTGGCTGCTGGCCCCACCCCCGAACTGGGCCCCATTGTGGCCAGGTCAGCCCTGGGGGTGGTGGTGTGGGGGAGTAACTGCAGGAAGTTGGCTAGCCCCATCCCCAATGGGGGATGGTGATCAGGGGTGGGTTGGCTAAAGGGAGGGGCCACAGGCAGTTTGCCAGCCATCCACACACCTGATCAGGATTGTGGGGGTAGCAGGGGGCTTGGCCGGCCAGGGAGATAGTCCACGGAAAGTTTGCCACCAACCCCACCCCTGATCAGGACCCCATCGGGGACAGGTTAGCTGGGGGGAAACCACAGAAGGTAAGCTGGCCCCGCCCCTGATGGGGGGGGCTGATTGGGGGCGGGACTGACCAGGGGGAGGGGCAGTGGGAGGTTGGTCGGCTGGCCCCACTCCCAATTGGGCCGGTTGGCCAGCCGCAGTGGGTGTCATAGTGACTGGTCATTCCAGTCATTCTGGTTGTTCTGGCATTCCAGTCACTGGCTTTTTATATATACTATAGGCCCAGTGCACAAAATTCATGCATGGGAGAGAGGTGTCCCTCAGTTCAGCCTATACCCTCTCCAATCTGGGACCCCTCAGGGAATGTCTGACCTCTATCTCCTAACTGCTCACCTGCCTGCCTGATTGCCCCTAACTGCCTTCCCACTGCCAGCCTGATCACCCCCCAACCATTTCTACCTGCCAGCCTGGTTGCTCCCAACTGTCCCCTCTTGCCAAGCCTCGTTGCCCCTTACTGCCTCCCCTGCCAGCCTGGTCACCCCTAACTGCCCCCCTTTGGTCGCCCCAAACTGCGCCCACCTGCCAATCATCTTGTGGCAACCATCTTGTGATGACCTGGGGGCATCCATCTTGTGATGAGATGAGGGCATCGTGCTTTTGTTGTTTAGATAGATTCCTTTTTATAGAAGAAATACTGGAAGCCTAGTGTAAGATTAACTTGCAAAGCAACTTAAACATTCTCTCCATATCCTATTCTATCTAGTAGCTCACTTTCTTTTTCTGTATAGTTTCATTTGTCCTGGGAACTCTGACCATAGTAAGTGTTAAACAACAATTCATGGTACTTTGAAATAGTCTTGAAACTAGAGGATAGATAATAAGGCTTTACAAGATACATAACCAGATGTATTCATTGACTAACTGTATTATCAAAGTAGACACATCCAGAAATAATGTACTTATTTCAACTATGCTTCCCTTATTCAAAGTAGCTTTGATGTAACTGTTCACAAACTGCTTTAAGAACTAGAAGATAGCCTTACCTGGTTTGGCTCAATGGATAGAGCGTCTGTCTGAGGACTTAAGGGTCCCAGGTTTGATTCCCATCAAGGGCACATGCCTGGATTGTGGGCTCGATCCCCAGTAGAGGGTGTGCAGGAGGCAGCCAATCAATGATTCTCTCATCATTGATGTTTCTTTCCTCTCCCTCCCTCTCCCTTCTTCTCTGAAATCAATAAAAATATATTTTTAAAAAAGTACTAGAAGATAGACCACATGAAAATATCAGATCTCACTTTTAACCCAAACAAAATTGCCCACCTGATCATTCTCCTACACTACCTGCAAGAAGAACTCAAAATGACTTTTGGCTATTTCTAAATATTTAGTTAGCTTCTTCATCTTTCCAAAGATAAACATCTGTCAACAGGAGAACAGCCTATGTGGTAGACTCTAACTGTACAGTTGAAAGAAAAATACCAAAAATATTTTTAGCAACACCAGCATTGTTGGGAAAAGTGCACAGCTTCCTAGGGGACAGCTTGGAAGGGGCTCCTCTCTCTCATTTGGATGTCTCAGCTCTGGTGTGCTTATTAAACAATCAGTGGTGTTATTTATTTATTTTGGTCACTTTTGGGTATCTAATTTGCTGATTTGATCCCAGGCCTGGCTTTAAAAAAAGAAATGTAAAGTGGCTTTCATGTATATAACATTATATTCCTTTATACTATATCTGTTTTTCCCCTTTGCTTACATCCCATACTCTGGGGATTCTTACTGAAAAGACAGTACGAGTTCAGTTCAGCACAAGGCTCTTGGCCCACCAGCCCTCCTTTTGGTCCAGTTGCAGTTCTGAAGATATACCCCTGTTCATTGACCAGGCTCTGGGAACCCTACAAGGGAGCCTGCGTTGTCTCCGAGTTAGCCGACTACAGAGCAAAATGCTACTTCTTTTTCTTTTTTGATAGCCAGTAGCAATCTGACATCATGATGGAAACTAGAACTTGAGCCAGCCCCACTCAATGATCAAGCCCACAGCTCTTGCTGGGGTTTTCTCTCCAAAGCATTTGTTCCTGGATCCTGGTTCACCCCAAATAATTCCCCAACTCAATGTAAATCAGTATCATCAAGTCATACTAAATATCTGTATAGGTAGAAACTGTCTAAAGTCACTATTGGCATTATGCTATCAACAGCTGCCTGTTTGCCGAAACCGGTTTGGCTCAGTGGACAGAGCATTGGCCTGTGGACTGAAAGATCCCAGGTTCGATTCCGGTCAAGGGCATGTACCTTGGTTGCGGGCACATCCCCAGTAGGGGGCGTGCAGGAAGCAGCTGATTGATATTTCTCTTTCATCCATGTTTCTAACTCTATTCCTCTCCCTTCCTCTCTGTAAAAAAAAATCAATAAAATACACATATATATTTTTTTTAAAAAGAGTTGCCTGTTTTCAGTATAAAAGACACACAATGGTGATTTTCAGTGACAAAGGTGGCACATTCCTAGATGTTACATACATAAAGGATATATAGGAATCTAACACTTTCCTTCTTTTCTTTCTTTCACTTTTTAAGTTATAGAATCTATAAAACCAAAGCCATTTCAATTTTGGAAACAAAAAAGTTTCTACATACATTTTAGAAACTAGTATTTTCAAGGTTAAGTCAAAAAGTTTTCTTACAAATGCAGGAAACAAAGAGGAAAAACAGATATAGTATAAAGGAGTATAATGTTGCATATTATACACATGAAAACACTTTACATTTTTGTTTTAAAGCCAAGTCAAATTTTGTTTGGATGTGTGCTAAAATGATTAAAAAACAAACAAAATAAAACAGATTTGTTTTGATAAAGTCCTGAACTTGGTAATATTTTCAATCTGAACAAAGTAGCTTTTTGTAAATCTCATTTCTACACCAGAGCTAACTACAGAGATGGTGGTTACAAAGGGACTGCTTATATTCAAATTTCAGTGTGTAGATGGGATGGAAGTGCGCGGAGTTCAATAAAACAGTTGGACATCCCCCGAAGGCTCCCAGACTATGAGAGGGTGCAGGCTGGGCTGAGGGATGTCCCCTCCCAGTGCATGATTTTCATGCACCGGGCCTCTAGTCTTTTTGTAATTTGTAGAGGACAAGTATTCCAGAAAAATCATTTATATCACATCTCTCTAAATCAGAAATGACAACAACAAGCTCCCCAAACCAAGCTTGAATCTTTAAGGCAAAAGATTCTGGAATTCTACAATTCTATGAAATACCTTAGGGATTAATTCAACAAAAAACTGTGAGGAGAGTCAGCTACCAGGATAATTTATTATCTAGCAATTCCATAAAAAGCAGCTATAAAACATTATAAAGGTATTTTGGTTTAATTTGGACAGAAAACTGAAGCTAAAAGGCCACAAAAGCCCACTTAGTGGTAAAGTGTTGAGGGCTGTCCCATAAAGGGTCTGGCTCCAACAGAAAGAGTTCTGAGAAGTTGGAAGAGGCATTCTATCTAATCAAGTATGAGGATGAAATTAGGCTTACAAGACACAGTGATTAATAGTTTTTGTGGATTAATAAAAAAGCCCCATTTTATGTATGTATTGGTTTTCTTTATAAATTGTCCTTTGAGGGGATTGATTCATTCTAATAATTGTGATTAGTAGTTTTAATGAAGATTCCTAGTTCTT
Source organism: Lasiurus cinereus (assembly GCA_011751065.1). Classification (NCBI taxonomy): domain Eukaryota; kingdom Metazoa; phylum Chordata; class Mammalia; order Chiroptera; family Vespertilionidae; genus Lasiurus; species Lasiurus cinereus. The sequence continues at coordinate 34,510,806 of JAAGEH010000076.1, forward strand.
GTCAAAGAGGAGACTGAGTTGGAAAACTAATCACATTTATGAAAAGATTGATAATTCTAGCCAAAATGCAAAAATCTAGGTAACCTAACTCCCGACGGCAGCCCTGAGCAAATCATTGGCTTTGATGTTTAAAGTGAGAATATACTTCTCTGTAAAGACAAAGAATTCCAAAGAAGACATACAATAGGTACATGAAGAGATGCTTAACATCACTAATCATCAGGGAAATGCAAACGAAAATGAGCCCAGTTGGTTTAGCTCAATTGATTAAGTGTCATCCCATGCACTAAGAGATCGCTGACTCAATTACTGGTCAGGGGCACATGCCCGGGTTTCGGGCTTGATCCCCAGGAGGGTATGTGAAGAGGCAGCTGATCTATGTTTATTTCTCATCAATGTTTCTATCCCTCTCTCTCTTTCTTCCTTCCTCTCTCACATAAAGTCAATAAAAACATATTTAGAAACAAAATAAAACACAATGAGACATCTTCTCACATCTCTTAGAATGGCTATCAACAGGACAAAAGATAATAAGCATTGGTGAAGATGTAGAGAAAAGGGGACCCTTGTGCACTCTTGGTGCGAATGCAAATTGGCATAGCTGCTATGAAAAACAGTATGAAGGTTCCTCAAAAAATTAAAAATAGCAGCAATCCTACTTCTGGTGATATTAACAAAATCTAGCCAGTACATAGACTTTCAGCAAGCCCGTGGAAATGAAATCAGGATTTTGTAGAGATATCAGCACCCCTATGTTCATTAGTATTATTTATAACTAGAGGCCCGATGCACAACACTAGTGCAAGGCTAGGCCCTCTCAACCCCGGCTTCGTCTGGAAAGGTCATCCAGAAGGTCGTCTGGACAGTTGTCCCACTATTTGGCTGTTAGGTCAATTTGCATATTATCCTTTTATTATTATAGATAGCCAAGATATAAAAACAAACTAAATGTTCATCACACATATGCACACTGCATAATATTATTCAGCCATGAAAAATAAAGACATCTTCAGATAAAATAAATAAAAAAGAGAGAGGAAAAAAATAAAGACATCCTGCCATTTCTGACAATTTGTATGAAATTTAAGGGCACTATGCTAAGTGAAATAAGTCAGTTATAGGAAGACAAAAATATTGTATGATATCACTTATATGTGGAATCTAAGAAACCCAAACTTAGAGAAACAGAGAATAAAGTGGTGATTACCAGTGGTTGGGGGAAATGGGAGAGATATTTGTCAACGGGTACAACTTTCAGTTATAAATATAAAAAAGTCTGGAGATCTAATGTACAGCATGGTGATTATAGCCAATAATAATGTGTTATATATTTAAATGTTGCTAAGACAGTAAATCTTAAATGTTCTCACCACAAAACAAGAAATGGTAATTATGTGATAGAATGGAAGTGTTAACTAATAATATGCTGGTAATCATTTGGCAATAGATATCTGTATCAAATCAGTACACTGTATACCTTAAACTTATACAATGTTATATGTCAGTTATATCTCAACTAGAGGCCCAGTGCACAAAATTTGTGCGGGGGAGGGAGGACGCGCTTTCAGTCCAGCCTGTTCCCTCTCCAATCTGTGATCGGGCCTAAACAGGCAGTTGGACATCCCTCTCACAGTCTAGGACGGCTGGCTCCCAACTGCTCACCTGCCTGCCTTCCTGATTGCCCTTAACCGCTTCTGCCTGCCAGTCTGATCACCCTCTAACCAATCCACTGCCAGCCTGATTGATGCCTAACTGCTCCCATGCCAGCCTGTTTGCCCCTAACTGCCCTCCCCTGCAGGCCCAGTCATGCCTAACTGCCCTTCCCTATAGGCCTGGTGACCCCTAACAGCCTGCCCCTGCAGGCCTGGGTCCCCCCAACTACCCTTCCCTGCAGGCCCGATCACCCCCAACTTCCCTCCTCTGCCAGCCTGGTCACCCCTAACTGCCCTCCCCTGCAGGTTTGATCACCACCAACTGTCCTCCCTTGCAGGCCTGGGTCTCCCCCAACTACCCTTCCCTGCAGGCCCGGTCACCCCTAACTTCCCTCCTCTGCCAGGCTGGTCACCCCTAACTGCCCTCTCCTGCAGGCTTGATCACCCCCAACTGCCCTCCCTTGCAGGCCTGGTCCCTCCCAACTGCCCTCTCCTGCTCGCCATCTTGTGGTGGGCATCTTGTGTCCATATGGGAGCAGGATCTTTTGACCACATGGGGCAGTCATCTTGTGTATTGGAGTGTTGGTCAATCTGCATATTACTCTTTTTATTAGATAGGATGGAGGTCTGGTACATGGGGGCCAGCTGGTTTGCCCTGAAGGGTGTTTTGGATCAGGGTGGGGGTTCCCTTGGGGCGTGGGGTGGTTTGGAGGCCGGTCATGCTCCCCGGCGACCCAAGTGGAGGCCCTGGTATCTGGGATTTATTTATCTTCTACAATTGAAACTTTGTATCCTGGAGCGGACCCAAGCCTTCTGCTAGCACAGCCATTGAAATTTTGTTGCCTTAAGCAGAGGTCTGGGCCCACCAGGGTGTGTGGAAAGCTTGGCTTCCTCCATCGCCAGGGCAAACCAAGCCTCCCTCCTGTTCTCACTGTGGCTGTAGCCATCTTGGTTGGGTTAATTTGCATACTCGCTCTGATTGGCTGGTGGGCATGGCTGGTGGGCATGGCTTATTAGTGTAACAGAGGTATGGTCAATTTGCATATTACTCTTTTATTAGATAGGATAAAGCTGGAGGAAAATAAAGAAAATGAGTTGACAGGTCTGAGAAGTTACTAAAGGATAAGAAAGTAGAAAGATACACCAAACAATTCAGTATGACAATGATTTAAAATACTTATTTCAATAAAAAGTTGGACATATACAGCCTATCTAGCAAAGACTCTGGCTATTTGCCTATCAAGTTGGATTAACTATAAAAAATACACTAACTGGAACTATAAATCATAAAAACTTACTAAAATGGCACAGAGTTTCAAAAGTATAAATATGTTGGTGAAGAACACTAGAAAGTAGTGGTACTAAGTAGAAAGAAGTAGCAAAAAATAACTTGAACTCCTTTTGTCTTATACATGAAGGTTCTTTGCCATCTGACCAAAAAGCATTACGGATATGACCAAGAAAGGGGCGGGTGCAATGGATCTGATATTCTGGTTCACAATGAGATTCCAGGCTTCTCTAGTTGCCTGGAGCATAGTAATATGATTTTCCAGCACATTAGGGAAGCAAAAGTAGAACCAGAAAGTCTATGCACTGGCTGGATTTTGTTAATGTCACTTAAAATGGAGGAAAAAATCCTAGCAAGATACCAAATAGAGTGCAGCAGATGGTAAACAAATATTATGAAGCAATCTTCACAAAATCTGCAGTGTGTCACAAATATACAAAATGGCAGAGTTTGGGAAAAGAGAATCATAACAGGCCATATGTTGTTAGCAATTTTATTTGAGGCAACATGCAATCCAAAAGAGAAACCAAGAGAAGGAACATAAAGGCCCAACAGAGAAGAAACGGCAGCCTCAGGTAAGGGTGGTCAGAATGGCAAGCACAGTGCCTACCAAGTAAACAACAGACTCAGAGGAGGTCTCAGCCAAACAGCATCCACTGCAGTGACAGGACTCAAGTGGGCTTTGGAGAAAAACAATCTAGCTTCTACAAAGAATAACAGAAAGTCAAGGCTATATATTATATGTCATTTGTCAATTCCTACAATGCCAGGTGAAAGTCTATTAGAACTACAGTAACGGTGTTTTTCCAAGGCAAGAGGAAAGAAATGAAAACATAATTGTATAGGTTAGAAAGACATCAATGGGAAATTACCAGAAAAGTTGTCAAGTTTACAGCCCTTCTTAGGTATGGAATCTAAGACCTAGACAGGACTAGAGGCCACTGTTTCTATGGCCAAATCTTTATATCCATGAGTATAATTTAGTTTCATGCTTCCTGTCTTCTGATTCCTTCTCCAGTTCTTTGCTCCCTTTTTCTTCCCAGCAAACATGTAAGTGTCTACCATACAGCAGGCATATTTCTGAGCAATGGGGATGGTAGCAGTGTTCCATGGAACACCTGATTCCATGGAACTTTCACTTTAGTTGAGAGAGACTGAAGGGGAAAGAGTGTTCCAAGCAGAGGGAACAGCTAATGCAAAGACCCTGAGGCAGAAGAATATCTGGCATGTTCAAGAGACTGAAAGAAACCCAGATAAGTGAAAGAATAAGAGGGAGGAGAGAGAACTATAGAAGTAATGGTAGAGCAAGCTTGGGGGCAGATGAGAAAATGGGCATTTTAAGGATTTGGCTTTTACTTCTGAATAAGATGGAAACCACTGGCAGGTTTAGAGTGTTATGATCTCACTTAACTTCTAAAAGGATTACTTTAACTGCTGTATGGAGGCAAAAGCAGAAACCGGGAGACCAGTTAGGAGACTAATGATCTAGTCCAGGTGAGATATGATGGTGGCCTAAACCAAGCTGAGAGTTTGAGTAGTTGTCACATGCTGGATATATTTTAAAGATAGAGCTAATAGAACTTGCTGATGGATAAAATTTGAAAAGCTGTCCTATTCCTTCATTCCTTGAATCATCCATACATTACAGAAACACATATTGAGTACTATGTGCCATGTACCATGTTAGGCTTTCCAGGGATTTAAAAATGAGCAGTATTGTTTACTGCCTTCAAGAAACAAACAGGCTGGTGCTTGAGTAAAGAAATCAAGCTTCTTAATTATCATGCAAAATAGCAAAATTACCCATAAGCAACTATTCTAACAAGGCTAAAAAGGATCTTGAACTTTTTGTATCAATGATATTTAAAATTAAAATTCCAGTAAGTTAAAGCTCTCTTTAAATGGTCTCAAATTCTAAAATACTCCTGTTAAATAATTTTTAGATTCAATGTAGGTATTTTATGAATTACAACTTTTCATTAACCTACCTAGTTTTACTTATAAGCAATTACCTATCTTTTATATATATTATAGTTTAAGAAATAAACTTCATTTTTTCCATATCCTATATAATAAAAGTCTAATATGCAAATTGACTGAATAGCAGAATGACTGGTGGAGCGACTGGCTGCTGTGATGCACACTGACCATGAGGGGGTAGACACTCAACACAGGAGTTGACCTCAGCCCGCAGGGCAGCCAAGGTGGGTGCCAGTGGGGGCTCCCTGATTGCCCCGTTGGTCGCCCCACAGATCAGCCCTGTTTGCCGGCCAGGCCTAGGAACCTGCTCATGTATCAATTTTGAGCATCGGGCCTCTAGTATTTTATGATTTAGACTTTTCTACAAAGCAAAAGGAGGTTTTAACCCAACTATTTAAAATGGGATTGCCTTTGTTATTTGAATATGAGGAGTATTTCTATAAGTAATCAGTTATAATTGTTTTCTATACTCTAAGAATGTATAACTTATATGATTGTAATTTTTCTTTAAATGGTCATATTATGCCAAATTTAAAATAAGATGTGATGTACTGGTTTTAAAATATCCACCCAAAATAATCTTCCAGAAATTCATAAAAACAACTGAAAAGTATCCTATTCAATAAGAACTTAGTATAAAATGGTCATGGTTGAAGAAAGACATAAAATTTATCCTATAGCCATTTTTCTGAACCAAAATTTAGACATATGGTTTGACAAGTATGAAGATATTTATGAGAGCTACAGACCTAAGAATGTGAAGTCAGAGTGTCATAGGAAAGTAGTGAGTGCCATAGGGTGCTTCTAGGTAAAAGTCAGCACTTGTCCATACAGACTTTCAAGGGACCAATATGATTTACTCTCCAGCTACCAATCCAACAATCATTTTACAGCAGTAACTTGTCTAGAGAAAATTCAGGGAGAGGAATGCATGTTTATGTGCTGGAAACTCATTAGTGGGCAAGGTCAATTTTCATCATATCATGTATTGTGTATTCCTTAAGCTGTTAATGAAACTAAAAATCAGCAGGGGTCTTTGGGCCTATAAAAATGTCAAGCTCCTACAGCATATGTAGGGCCCACACATGCAAACACACAGGATTTTTATGATTATGGAATATAGCTTCATCTCAGAAGTATTCTTACACCTAGGAAAAGATGAATTATTCAATAACTAATATGAGGTCAACTGTCTATCTGCTTGAAGAATAAAGTTGTGCCTTCATCTGACTCCTCATTTCATCAAAATAAACTGAATGTAGAACAAAAATCCCTTTGTAATAGAAATGCACACTGTTTAAAAACAAACACTAATACACATAGGAATATTTAAGTAGAAAAAAGAGAGTAAGGATGAATGTTTTCAATATCCTGGAACATGAAAGAACTTTCTAAGCTCAACACAAATCTAGAAGTCACAAAGGAAAATATGATCAACCTGACCATGTAAAAACTTTCAACTTTTCCATGGATAAAAAGAAGAGGGATGAAAGACTAAAATCAGTGGAAGAAAAGTAATAAACTACACAAAAATATCCATAGCATATAAGACAAAGGGCAAATTTTCTTAATATTGGCAAGACTTTAAGTCAGAAAAATGGAAAAATTGGTAAAGGTGACAAATAGTTAACAGAAGTTAAATACAAATGACCAAACTACAAATAAAAAATGATCAGGCTCATTTTTAATTGAAGAAATACAAAATAAAACAATAATTCATCTTTTTCACCCATCAAACTGACAATGACTAAAAAATTTGCTAATATCCAGAGTTAGTGAGGGTAGAGAGAAACGGGTAATCTCAAACATGATTGGTGGGAGTGTAAATTAGTTCTACTTTTTGAGAGCAACATGGTAATAGCTATTAATATGTACATGTGAGTACTCTTTATCTCAGTATTTCCAACTCTGAGGGATTTATTCTATAAATATATTTGCACAATGTGGAACAATACAAGTCAATGCTGTTAACTGCAGCATTTTTTTGAATACTAAAATACCAACTGGTCCATCAATAGGTTAAATAAATTAAGCCATAGCCATAAAATTAAATAAATGTAGTCATCCAAAAGAATGAAGTTTTGCACACTAATGTTGTAAGGGGCCCAATGTATACTTTTAAGCACAGGCAGGAGAAACTAGTTCCAGTATAGCTTGTAATATGTACAGAGAAAATTTATGTGAAGATATAGAAGAAACTGTTAACTAGTGACAGGTAAAATGGGAACTTTTACATCTTGCTTTATTCTATGCTGTTTGAATGTTTTTTAAAGATCACCTATTCCTTCTTCATTAAAAAAAAAAAATCAAACACTAATTATTGAAAAGTACTTTTTTTGTGCTCTCATAAGGAAGAAAAAAACCAAGAAGGAATAATAAGAAAAAGGGGTTTAGGGCCATTACTTCAAGTGGTGAATTCAGCATAAATGGGCCTCCCTCACCTCATCCCCTGAGAAACACTATACCCAAAAACAAGTCAGAAAGAATACAGCCACTGCAGACCCTCCAAGGTGCCTGCCCTTTCTCTTGTTGCTATATTCATATCAATAAATATAACACCATCTCTTTTGTATAAGAAATTAACTGGTGCAAGGTATACTTTTCAGTAATAAATAATCTATGTCATAAAAGCCTAATATGCAAATTGTCCCCTCAGCAGTCATTAGACCAGGAGACCAGGAGTTTGACCACTCACTATAATGTGTGCTGACCATGGGACGGCATAAAACATGGTGGGCATTAGTGACACGGTGCTGACAGCAAGCAACAATGGAGGCGCTGCTGGCCCCAATGGGCCTTGACTTGAGGGGGAGCACAGTGGGATGGTAAAGCAGATGAGGGGGTGGCACCAGGCCAAGGCAGGGTGCTAAGCAGGGTTACAGGGCTGTGAGGCTGGGGCTGCAAGGTTGGGGATGCAAGCTGGGGCCCAATCTCTGCAGGCCATCCCGAAGGATCTCATCTGTGCAAGAATTTGTGCACTGGGCCTCTAGTACTACCATAAATATGTCTTTTCATTGAAGTTTTATGTATTTAAAAATTGTTCTATCATACCAACAAACCACTGATTGAAACTGCTCAAAAATATCAGTAAATTCCTTTACTAACTACATCTTTCCAACTATATTATATAATTAAAGGCTAATATGCATCCTATTTAATAAAAGACTAATATGTAGATCGACCAAATAACGAAACAACCAGTTGTTATGACATGCACTGACCATCTAGGGGCAGATGCTCAATACAGGAGCAGCCACCTGGTGGTCAGTGTGCTCCCACAGGGGGAGCACCACTCACCCAGAAGCTGGGCTCATGGCTGGCGAGCACAGGGGAGGTGGCAGGAGCATGTCCTGCCTCTGCAGCAGCGCTAAGGATTTCCAACTGCCAGCTTAGGGAGCAGGCCTAAGCCATCAGTCAGATAACCCCCGAGGGCACCTGGACTGTGAGAAGGCAGAGGCTGGGCTGAGGGATCCCCCCAAATGCATGAATTTTGTGCACTGAGCCTCTAGTTTCTTATACATAGATTCCATTTATTAATTCAGAAAATAAGGTCACCTTAGAACAATCATGAAAAAGAAGCCAGCCTATGTTTTTAAGTCTATCATAGAAAGTACTCAATAATCTAAGCACAAAAACTATCATCATTTTGTCTGTGTATGTTTTTGTTTTTATTTTTTCACCTAAAGCTGGTCCAGATGCAGATGGATACAGAGCTGCTGCTGAGTAGGTGTGTGTGTGTGTGTGTGTGTGTGTGTGTGTGTGTATTTGGGAGGGTGGGGGATTGGGAGAGAATGAGATGTCTAAGAACTTAAACCTAAAAATTTAAGCATTTTTCTGTTAGAGCTAGGTATATTTTTCAGTATTAAATATAATATCATAAATATTTCTTTGATCAAAGTTTAATTTTCAAGAGTTTGTTCCATTATACCTATAAACTATAAACCATATAAAACATATTTAACACACTTTACAGGCTTTTGACATGTTTAATTATAAAAAGCATAAGTTTTACAGTCAAAAAGAATTGTGTTTGAATCTGGGCTCCACCACTTTCTAGCTGATCGGCTTTAGCAATCATTCATGTCTCGGAGCTTCAGTTTCTTCACAGGTATAATTTTCCTACCTTGCTGGTTGTAAATATTAGCAACAGTCTAAATCAATCATGTAGTATATTGCCTGGCACAGAGCATGCCATTAATAAATGATAGCTAAAGTCATCAGTATTATTACTATGAACCTAACTCTTTTTTTAAAATATATTTTATTGATTTTTTTTTTTTTTACAGAGAAGAAGGGAGAAGGATAGAGAGTTAGAAACATCGATCAGCCGCCTCCTGCACGCCCCCTACTGGGGATGTGCCCGCAACCAGGATACATGCCCTTGACCGGAATCGAACCTGGGACCTTTTAGTCCACAGGCCGACGCTCTATCCACTGAGCCAAACCAGTTTTGGCTGAACCTAACTCTTGAACCCTGTGGGGCACAGGTACATTGAACCACTTTGGGGTACCCAGAAAACAAGAAATAGAAAGTAGAAAGCTTCTTTTCTGCCACACTTAAGAACAATCAGAATACGTGATTTCAAGAACTATGAAAACTCTCAAAACAAATCTCAGCAGTAGTTGAGAATATATAAGTATATGCTCTGAGGTCTACTCCAGAAATTCCCCTTTATTATTTATTAAATGTAAGGCTCTGAGCAGGTCTTAGAGATGTCCTTTCTTCAATTAAAACTGAGCTAATAACAGGCGGTCAAAGTGCTTTGTGGGGATCCCGTGAAGGTTAAATTAAATGAGATAACCGCCGAAGCCGGCTTGGCTCAATGGATAGAGCATCGGCCTGTGGACGGAAGGGTCCCAGGTTTGATTCCGGTGAAGGGCATATACCTTGGTGGTGGGTGCAACCCCAGTAGGGGGCATGCAGGAGGCGGCTGATTGGTGTCTCTCTCTCATCAATGTTTCTAGCTCTCTATCCCTCTCCCTTCCTCTCTGTGGAAAATCAATAAAATATATTTTAAATAAATAAACAAACAAACAAACAAACAAACAAATAAATAAAATGATATAACCAATGGAAAGCTCTTAGCAAAGCACCCAGCAACAGCAAGTACACCAAATGTTAACTATTAGACTGTCCATGAAATCCCTGGCACTCCCAAGGAGTTACTTGCAAGGGGTCTAAAGAGCTTGCAACTCTAATATGTATTTCAGATATATGTACTATTTTTAATAAAATAGTAATTATTTTAAGAGTCCTATTCAAGTAGCTTTTAAAAACATGTAATAATTGTTGAAAAATATTCAAACAATAGAGAAATAAGTAAAGGAAAAAGTGTGCTCATTCAGCCCCCCACTCCAGCCTCCAAGTCACCTTTCAAGGGAAAATCATTAGAAAGCACTGAAGCAACTTCAGATACTTGTCTCTCAATATGTAGGGTATCCCCAAAAAATGTATACACACACTTTGAATAACAAAAGCAGTGTTTATTAAAATACATTTCATTTTCAAAATCGAGCTATCAGCTGTAAAGTGTGTAGACATTTTTTGGAACACCTTGTATTCATCAAGTTGGGAGGAAGAAAGATTAGCTTTTTCACAAAATAGGATCTTACCACATACATTATTTGTTTAGTAAATAATATATTATGGATATCTTTCCATGTCAATGCATAAAATCCTAATTCATTCTTTATATCCACTGCCTAATGATTCAGATTTATAATGTAATAATCTATTATTTTAGGCAGTTACCCTGTTTCCCTGAAAGTAAGACATCCCCTGAAAATAAGACCTACTTTCAGTTTTCCTCTCGCTGTAATATAACGCATCTCCCCCAAAATAAGACCTCCCTGATAATAAGGCCTCCCCTGAACATAAGGCATTGCCAGAATATAAGGCCCCCGAAGCTACCTTAAGGCATCTGACTCCTGACTTAAAGAGACCTCACACTGCCTGAACAGCTCCAGCACTGCAGTCAATCAGTGAGCTGGTTTGTGATGACAACTACTACCGTACCGTATACAGATAATAAATTTCCTTTTTTTTTTGTTTAACAATAAACGTGTACTGTATTCTTCTTCATGGAAAAATAAGACATACCCTGAAAATAAGACCTAGCGCATCTTTGGGAGCAAAAATTAATATAAGACACTGTCTTATTTTCGGGGAAACAGGGTAGCTTACTTTTAACTTTCTGCTATTAAAAATAATTCCACAATGAACAGTTTGTTAGAAGGGCATTCAACATATGTTCAGGTGAGAAACCAAAATGGCGGCATAGGTGAACACCTAAACTGCTGCCTCGCACAACAATTTCAAAACCACAACTAAAAGACAGAACGGACATCATCCAGAACCACAGGAAGGCTGGCTGAGTGGAAATTCTACAACTAGAAGGAAAGAGAGGGGTTCACAGAGACCCAGAGGAGCTGTAAAAAGCTGAGGTACAGAGACACGCGTGTGGAGAGGATGAGTGGTGGAATGCCTGGTTGGTTTCCTCTAATGGGAGGGAGATGGAAACTCCCAACTGCACTGACCCCCAGTTGTGGGCAAGACTCGTACAGGGGGAGTTGGGACTATTGTGAAAAGGGTGGAGTGCATGGAAACTTAGGGGAGCCTCAAAGAGGTAGAAGTCTGGAGGTGTGCACACCACTGCGCACAAAAAGGACAGACTGATGATTGTGCTGCTGGTTTTCTCTAGCGAGAGGAAGACAGAACTTCCCAACTGTGCTGAATTCCACTTCCGAATGCACTGAACCCCAACGGGCAAGACCCTGGGGACCTAGACTCATATGGCTCCCTGAAGTGCATGGGAACTGGAAAGGCAGAGATCTGGAGTGTGCGTACTCACAGAGAGGGCTACAGTGATTACCAAGGGTCACTGAGATCCAAGGGCCGCGTAGGGCAGGGCTGACTGGAAGCCAAGACTGTCTCTGCTCAGCCCTGAGACTCCACTCCATCCAAGGTCAACAGAGAGGCTTTTGCAATTTTTCAAGTCTTGTATCATAAGACTGACTCCAGCACAGAAATTCTCCCGGTATAGCAAAAATGCAGAGACAAAGGAACAGATCACAAACAAAAGAAATGGAGAAAAACAAACAACTGGATATAGAGTTCAAAACCATGGCTATAAGGTTTTTCAAAAATTTCCTAGAAAAGATGGATAAATTTAGAGAGACCCAAGAGGAGATTAAAAAAAAGACCAACTAGAAATGAAAAAGGACCAACTAGAAATTAAACATACAATGACTGAAAAATATTATACAGAGACCTATAACAGTAGACCAGAGGAACGCAAGAATCAAGTCAAAGATTTGAAATACAAAGAAGCAGAAAACACTGAACTGGAAAAGAAAAAAGAAAAAAGAATAAAAAAATGTAAAGATAGTGTAAGGAACTTCTGGGACAACTTCAAGCATACCAACATCAGAATTATGGGGGTGCCAGAAGAAGAGAGAGAGCAAGATACTGAAAACCTATTTGAAGAAATAATGACTGAAAACTTCCCCCACCTGGTGAAAGAAATAGACTTACAAGTCCTGGAAGTGCACAGAACCCCATATAAAAGGAATCCAAAGAGGACCACACCAAGACACATCATAATTAAAATACCAAGAGCAAAAGACAAAGAGAGAATATTAAAAGCAGCAAGAGAAAAACAGTTAATCACCTACAAGGGAGTACCCATTCAACTGTCAGCTGATTTCTCAACAGAAACTATGCAGGCCAGATGGGAGTGGCAAGAAATATTCAAAGTGATGAATAGTAAGAACCTACAACCAAAGTTTTTCTACCCAGCAAAGCTATCATTCAGAATTAAAGGGCAGATAAAGAGCTTTACATATAAGAAAAAGCTAAAAGAGTTCATCAACACCAAACTAGTATTATATGAAATGCTAAAAGTTACTATTTAAGAAGACGAAGAAGAAGAAAAAGGTAAAGATAAACATTATGAACAACAAATACATATCTATCAACAAGTGAATCTAAAAATCAAGTGAATTAAAAATCTGATGAACAGAATAAACTGGTGAATATAATAGAATCAGTGGCATAGAAAGGAAGTGGACTGACAATTCTCAGAGGGAGAGGGGTGTAGGGAGAGACTGTTCAAAAATCATACACCTATGGATGAAGACAATGCTGGGGGGAGATAAGAACAGAGGGAGGGATGTGAGCCAGGTGGAGGGGAAATATGGGGAGGGGGGGAAAGAGGAATAAATGTAATAATCTGAACAAGAGCTGAAACCGGTTTGGCTCAGTGGATAGAGCATCGGCCTGCGGACTGGAAGGTCCCAGGTTCGATTCTGCCAAGGGCATGTATCCTGGTTGCGGGCACGTCCCCTGTAGGGAGCGTGCAGGAGGTGGCTGATCGATGTCTCTCTCTCATCAATGTTTCCAACTCTCTATCCCTCTCTCTTCCTCTCTGTAAGAAATCAATAAAATATATTTAAAAAATAAAAATAAATAATCTGAACAAGAAAGATTTATTAAGTAAAAAACAAACAAACAAACATATGTTCAGGTCTTACAGTTGGACAGCTTCCTAATAGTGGATCTGCTGAGTCAAAGGTTTTACACATTTTATATTTTGGTAAGTACTGCCAAATTATCCTCCAAAGAGAACATAAGTAAAACAGAGGACCATGTACTCTCTGTCATTAACCATCTGCTTAAAACACAAGAACAAAAAGTACATTATGTGGGAAAACAATACATTTTTCAACATGGAAAGTGGCCCTCATCTTTTTTTTTAAAAAAAAAAGGGAACTACCATTACAAATCCATTATCCTTCTTAACACCAGAGCTACTGACTAAATTCTCACCTTAACATTACTCAGCTCCTGACCTCTCCTGCAGTGATCTGCCTCATATCAAAACCAGTTTTCTAGTGCCCTGCCCCTACCCCTGGTCCCCAAGCCAAGTGCTTTGGTGTGGAGGGTAATGTGGGGAAAGGACTTAAGATCTGAAGTGTTGCTGCCATCATCTAGCAGCCGTGCCAACCCTCACTAAAACAGAATTATTCCATTCAATGTTCACTTACAAGCTCTGGTCTGTGGCTGTTATAAAGCAGCAATGGATTAAAACCTCTTAATCAATAATCATTGGCCTACAGGTAGTTTACAGGTTTCATTTTACACCACAATATTATTACAGTGAGGAGCAAGAGCAGATAAAGGTCATGTTGGTAATTAAAGCTATATTATAGAAATATGCACACCCAAGATATGATTAAATAAGAAAATATTACTCAGTTAAGTATCATCATTAAACTTGCATTAATTTATAAATATTTAAATGTACCATATGATGATCATAAATAATCTATTTTTGTCAGTTTCTAAACTAATGCAACCCATAAACCCCTTGAAAAATTACTGCAGAAGGAAACAGTCAAGAAAGTATACAAGCCAGACTTACATTCAAATGCTGTGGTTGTTGCTTCAGGCAGAACCTGGCCTATCACATCCTAAACAAAGAAAGAATAAAGAAACACAATTAGCCATCTTCTTTATTGCTAACATGTGGCAAATCCTAGAGGAAATATGAGAACCTGGAAAAGATTTCTGAAATGTGGGCATAAACTATAAAAACATTAGCTCATAATCACACTTAGCCCCACAATGTAAGCCCAGACTTTAAATCTCTATTGCGGGGGGTGAGGGGTGGGGGACAGGGAAGAGGCGAGATGGTTTGTGGAGGAGTGGAATTTTTACAAAATCTTTTCTACTTTGTATTAATAACATAATATTGCCTTTTCAGTTCAACAGTGTATACAAGTACATTATTGTGTATTTATAAAACACAATACTTGTACGAGATTCACATGTCCTGCCCAGGAGTATCCAGGATCTGGTCTCTCCTATGGGAGTCTGTGGAATGCACTGTAGTAGAAAGAGTAAGGAGTTTGAGAGTCAGACTGACCTGGGTTTGAATCTCAGCTCTGCAACTTACTAGCTGTGTGATTAAGAACAAATAAATCTCTGAGCCTCAGTTTCATTACCCTCCAATGTAAGTCTAGTAATACTCATAGAGGTAATATAAAAATTAAATAAAAAATATAATAAATATAAGCTAGCCTAACACATTGTAGATATTCTCAACAAATGTAATTTCTGATATGTAACTAGCCTCACCTTGCCTTGCATTCATAATGGGAAAAGCTCAAAAAACAAGTTCCTTAATCAACTGAAAAATATTTAATGACACTAAAATAAAGTTGATCTAGCCGACAGAATTTTTAAAAACTATATGTAATCTGTTATCAATGTTTTAATGAATATATGAAGTTGAAAACACAATAATTAGCCCACAGAGACAGCTTAAAGAGGCACAGAACACCTTGGAGAAATAGTTCTTAGAAAAGTGACCCTTCATTATGTTCAGTCCAACCCAAATGGTCTGCAAAACCTCATGTGCTCTCTGGCAGCTCTGCCACTATGTCCCTCCTGGGCTATGCCAGAACTAGGACCAGGCAGCCGGCTCACAAGACAGTGGGAAGTATTTCTCAGCAGGGAACCCACAACCCCTCCAAGTGGGGCACTTAGCAGAGTGGCGGCTGCAACTTCCTTCTAAAGGCAGCTCTTTAGAAGCTTTTGCTGCAGTGGCAATTTGCATAATAGCCTTGCCTCTACAGTGCCTTTTCTTTTCCTTCAAAAATAAATATGCATATAAAATTGATCTAATGGAACTATCTTAGGCAACCCTCACTCATTAAGGGCCAAAGATTATTTGTCCCTCTAACTCTAAGCAAATGAAACATCAACTTTTAAAGGAATTATTTGTCAACGATTTTTAGTGTTAAAAAATTCTTTCTAGCCCTGGTTGGGTAGCTCAGTTGGTTAAAGCGTCTTCCCCATATGCCAAGACTCTGGGTTCAACCCTGTTCAGGGCACATGCAAGAATTAATCAACGAATGCATAAGTAAGTGGAACAACAGATCTCTCTCTCTCCCCCACCCAACCCCGACCCCTTCCAACCTCCCTTTCTCCTTTCCTCTCTCCAAAAATCAAATTAAAAAAAAAAAAATAGCTCTGGCCGGTGTGGTTCAGTTAGTTGAGTGTTGTCCTATGCACCGAGAGGTCATTGATTTGATTCCCCGTCAGGGCACATGCCTGGCTGGGTTGGGGACTCAATCCCCAGTAGGATCTGGTAGAGCCCCAGAACTACCAGAGAGCAATGAGGTTTGCAAGCTATAAACTGGATATAATGGAGGGTCAATTTTCCTAGGAGACAGCGAATCGATGTTTTTCTCTCCCTCTCTCTCTAAAATCAATGAAAACATATTTAAATAATTTTTTTTAATTCTGTCTACACCCTTGTATTTATTGACAGGTAAATGGCTACTGTAGAGCAAACGTGAAATAAACTACACAGCCAGCCAGTGTAAGAAGCCTGATAGTGTCAACTGGAGCCAAACTGCTGGGGCTGGACCTTGGCTCTGCCACTCACTAGCTAAGTGACTAAACCTCAGTTTTCTTCTGTGTAAAATAAGATCACAAGTGTACCAACCTTGTAGAACTAAATGAGTTAATATTTGTAAAGTGCTTAGAAGAGTGTCTAGCACGTACCCATATTAGTGTTTGTTAAATAAATAAAACAAATCACTGATGACTAGAACATTACAAAACTTACCTCGTAAGGAAACCTTAAAATTTAGCACCCAACCATCAGTGGAGGATGGTCATTCATTCACTTACTTCAGCTTTCCACAGTACTTACTGAAGACCTTTTCTAGCCAGTATGGTAAAAAAAGAAACAAACAGAGGAATCGACCCACAACACTCCAAATCTAGATTATCACTGCTTACTTCGAGGAACTCCGATCATTCAGACAACCAATCTTGAGACATGAACTCCAATGTATTAGCAAACTCATTGAGGACATTTCCTACTTATGAAGAGCAGACCCCATCAAACAGCAAATCTCTAAATAACTAGCTGAACACCCTGCTGGGCAGCAATGGCATCCTTTGCCCATCAACATAAACAAGGAGCCACATGTGCTTTACATCTAATGTGGGGAAAAGGAGAAAGCAAAAACAAACCCGCTTGAGAGAATCATCCTGTTTTGTTAAAGCAATAAAAGGGGGCTATCATAAGGACCAAAGCGTAAAAGGTCTGAAAATCAGTCAACATCTACTGGTCATTTCTAAGCAGGGCACATTTAATAATTTTATTCATATTTTCCAGTTACATTTTAAGTGATTTATTTCAAAGCGACCCAGTGAGGTTTCAAAGAAAACTTAAGTTTAAATATCTTGATAGTGATCATTTCTTCATTCTTTCCTTCTCCTTCCTTTCAATAAATGAGGCAAAAGTCTGGTAGCCTGAAAATATAATTAAGCATCCACAATGTACTAGGAGCATAAAGAACACAAAGCTGTAGGTGATAGAAAAATAAGATTTAGGAAAAATTGAATCTGGTCACAGAGACAGAAACAAACCTAGAAGACAAACCGTACTTGCAGAATGATAGAGCCAAACCAAAGAAACCTATAAACTGCAAGTAGTATTTGCTAACTCAGGAGGAGGGAAAAATCAGTCTCGGTACAAACAGGAATTTCACAGAAGGAAAATCTGAGCTGGGACTCATGAGACAGGATTCAAACAGCATGAGGAAAGAGCTAACATGCTCCCCTACCACTCACTAATTCAGGAGATTCAGGTCTCCTGCACCATCTTCTCCAAGCTGTGCCCTGTGTCTCCAAGGAAGAAGAGAAACACACAAAGTTGAAAACAGATAATCCAAAAGTCTCTGCCCCTGAGCACCACCTGGGTCTACATCACTCTGCAGCTAGTCCCTAATCAATTCAGACAGAGGGCACTGGCCCAAAGTGGCCAAGTGACTTGCCCAGGGTCTCCCAGCTATTTGCTGGAGCTGTGACTGGAGCCCTCGAGTACTGACTCCTGTTCCAAATCACTCTCAGTTACAGCTGACTCTGACTACAAACTCTGGCTTCTGTGCCTGGTTCTGCCAAAAACTAGCTGCATAACTTCAGCATTTCCCCTCCTCTGGGACCCATGCTTCCTCATTTGAAAACTGGGGTGAGGAGGGTTGTATTACATGAAGAGGAAGCTTTCAGGTTTCATTTGGCTTTAATTTTTAAAGTTCCAAGACAGAACTGCAGAGGTATCTATTGGTATTTTACCAATTTCTCGATGAAAAGATGAGAGGAACCTGGAGAAGAGATCACAGGAGTCTCCAGGATCTGGGCTTCCAGTTCCAAGAACTTTAAGGAGCACCAGGAAACAGGGCAGCACCCACTGCCCCAAGCTCTTCACCTGGCCTTCCGGACAAACATGCTGCACCGGAGCAAGTATGTGTGAGGACACATGGCACTCTGTGCTCTAGATGGTGGGACAGTCTGTGCAAAGTTTACTTGTAGGCCAGTCAGCCTTGAGCCAAAATACAACTAAGAGGTGCTTGAGAAGGGGAAGATGCAGGCCCTATGCCTTATGTCACACCACCACACTACAGAGCACTTACTATGCTCCAGGTTGTTCTAAGTGCTTTAGATGTACCAACTCCAAAAGTCCTCTGAACTGTGTGGTAGGCATATTTATCCTTCCAGACCTTTTTTTTTTTTTTTTAAGAAGAGATGAAGAGCCCTGGACAGTGTTGATCAGTGGTTAGAGTGTCAGCCCATGTACCAAAGGGCTTCAGGTTCAATTCCCGGTCAAGAGCACATCCCGGTGTTGCATGTTCGATCCCTGGCCACAGTCAAGCTATCGTGTGTGGGAAGCAACTACTCGATGTGTCTCACAGCAATCTTTCTCTCCCCCTCTCTCTCTCTCTCTCTCTCTCTCTCTCATATAATAAAGAGGTAATATGCAAACTGACCATCACTACAACACAAAAGATGGCCACTCCCATGTGGTCAAAGATGGCTGCCCCATGTGGACACAAGATGTCCAGCAGGGGAGGGCAGTTGGGGGCAACCAGGCCTGCAGGGGAGGGCAGTTAGGGGCAACCGGGCTGGCAGGGGAGGGCAGTTGGGGTGGCGGGGGGGAACCAGGCTTGCCGGAGAGGGCAGATAGGGGTGACCAGGCCTGCAGGGGAGGGCAGTTAGGGGGGACCAGGCCTGCAGGGGAGGGCAGTTAGGAGCAATCGGGTCGGCAGGGGAGCAGTTAGGCATTGATCAGGCTGGCAGGGAAGTGGTTAGGGAGTGATCAGGTTGGCAGGAGGAAGTGGTTAGGGGCAATCAGACAGATGAGCGGGTTGGGAGCCAGCAGTTCTGGATTGTGTCCCAGATTGGAGAAGGTGCAGGCTGGGCTGAGGGACACCCCCCGCCCCATGCACATATTTCGTGCACCAGGCCTCTAGTGTGTGTGTGTGTGTGTGTGTGTGTGTGTATCCCTTTATCCCTCTCTTCCTCTCACTCTCTCTAAAAAATCAATGGAAAAAAACACCCCTGAGTGAGGATTGACACACACACAAATACAGCAACAGATGAAGAAACTGAGACACTTGCCTGGTAGAGCTTACAATTTAAACTCAAGCAGTCTGGCTCCAGAGTTTGTCTTTAAGTAAATGTTGTACCATTTTACTTAAAACCTTTTATCTCAAATAAATAAAGTGAAATTGAGCTCTTGTTTCTCTATAGATACAATCTCATGTAATCTTCACAATTATCCCTCTTTTACATGGAAAAAGAGGCTCAGAAAGGTAGAATGACTTATCTAGTTAGTGAGACTGCTTGCCATTAAACCCAAATTTTGTAAAATTCAAAACAGTGTGCTGCCCACAAAACTGTAATTGCATGTATCCTATTTGAAGATCCCTCATTTGACAAACATTTCAAGGTCCTATGCAGCACCAGAAACAGAGGGGAATCAGAGATGGCCATCTCCTCCAGAAATTTACCATCTAGTGGAGGAGACAGACAAAATTATGACACAGCCTATGTGCTTTGCCAGAATACCCTGTGGAGTTCTCCTAACTCAGTACTTGTGGAGAACACTGAGGAAGGGCAAGTAACCAAGACTAAAGTGGAAGAAAAATGAAGCTGGGCTTGAAGGACAGGTGGGAGTTGGCCAGCTGAAGGGTCGCGGGGAGACCTGGAGAACTCAAGATTAGTTCTAAATGCCTGGAGCACAGATGCTCCTTGGATTGTGGTGAGCAATGAAGCTGGTGCCAGGCAAGGACAAGCCAATCAAGTCAGGCTCAGAGGCCCATATGAAGGAGTTTGGACCTTGGCATGAGGGGAAACCTATGTGCATGGGAGTGTGTGGAGAACTCTAGATGCAAAGAGGATGGCATTTGCTATACAAGAGGGGACACGAGCCTCTGCACTCCTGGGCCAGACACCTGAAAATCTGTATGGTCTGAGTGGTCAGTAACATCCAGAACTCAAAACAAAGATACAGGAGTCAAATTTTGATTGGGTAACCTATGACAACCAAAAATCTCATCGCAGATCTTTCTCCTGCCAAGAACTTCCATGCAGCCCAATCTTATCTTACAAGTAGGTAAGATGGATCTGGTGTTTGCAATGTGCTTCTTGGTATGTGTCAGCTCTGCCTCTGATACCTCAGTTATCCAATAAAATGGGCACAATACATTGCCTACCTCAAATGAATGCTACAATAAGAGAAAGGCACTACCGTATGTGGAAATAAATCCTAAGTAAAAGTAAGGAAATCCGGGCTCTGGTACGGACTCCCTAACTCCAACAACAGGGTTTTGGAAAAGTCCTTTCACCTCACTGCTTGCTCCTCAGTAACTATCTGCAAAGAAAGATAAGAGGGCTCAACAGGCCACCTCCACGCAGGTGCTCTCACATTCCATGATTTTATTTCAAACTCATCCCGAGTATTTATTATGAAAGCAAGAATACATCACTGATTCTAAAATGCACGTTTCCCCCTATTTTAATATCTCTGAAGTCAGGCTTTGTTTTTGTACAACGAATGGGTGGCGTGTCACGGTTTTGTGGGTAGCGTGTGTGTGTGTGTGTGTGTGTGTGTGTGTGTGTGTGTGTTCTTAGTGGTACTTAAAATAATATCTTAACACGAATGCTGCCTGGCTTCCCTTTCCTGCTGGTCACCAAGTTCAGGGAACTCAGTGGACAGAGGTGGCTGGAATCTGGCCAGAGACATTCCAAAAATCACTTGAGAAAAACTTCTCTTCTAGACTCAGCTTTCGGTATCCCAGTTGCTTCTGTGCCTCCCAATGCAGGCTGTGAGCTACTTGAGGGCAGGGGTTCACTCTGGCCATCTTTATATTCCCCCAGGGCCCTGCACATTCGCCAGATGTGTGCCCACGCAACTAATCAGTGCTTGTGGCTGAGGCCACGAAACTGCCCCCATCGGAAGAAGGCCAATGGCCAAGTCAGAGCCAGGGGTCCGGGGCTGGCTACTCCCGAGACCCCTGCGCCGCCCTCGCTGGGGTTCGCACACCGAGATGAACACTCACCAGCACATCCCTGAAGAGTAGCTGCGGGCCCGAGTTCACCGTCCAGTCCACGGCCCCCCGGTTTGGAATCTTGATGCGAATCACCAGCACCTGGCTCTCCATGGCATGGAAAGGGCCGAAGGCCAGCCACAGCATTACAGTTCAGGGGGCTCACGTCCTGGGGTAGGGGGTGTCCATGGCCCCTGGTTAGGCGGGGGCTCCCAGGGGGGACGAGGGGAAGGGCACAGAGAGCGAGGGGTCTCAGAGAGGGGGGCCGGTCCCGAGGGGCCGGAGGCACCCGCCCAGGCCCAGCTGGGTGGGGCGGGAGGATGCCTCCGGGGAGCCTGAGGGGGTGCGGGGCAGCGACCACCAGGAGGAACTAGCGGAGGTCAGGAGGTTCTCGAGTTGGGAAAGAGGGCAAAAGGGGGCTGCGCAGCTCTCGCCGTCGGTGTGGATGCGAGGAGAGTGCGGAGGAGGCCCCGTTTTCGGGGGACACAGCGGCAGGGGGCACTGCCCCTCAGCGGACGAGGGGAGGGTCCCGGACTGGAGCGGACTCTGTCAGGAAGCCCCGTGGCCACCAGCCGGGGAAAAAGCCGAGGGGGGCGCTCCGCGGGAGTGTCGGGGAGGAGCCCTCCGCCCCAACCCGAGCCAGACACGTGGGCTCAGCCCCGGCCGCCCGAGGCCGTGCGTCCCGGCAGCGGCTGCGGCAGCGGCAGCGGCAGGAGCAGAAGCAGAAAGGCGGCACCTCGGGCACAGTTACTCCGGAACCAAACTGCGCGGCCCCGGAACCACGGGAGCCAGTGAAAGGTACCCGCCTCCCGGGCCGCCATGTTGGAAGAGGGCAGCTCCCGGCAAGCCCCGCCCCCGCGCCCGGAGGGCGGGGCCCAAAGGGACGGCTGGCCCCGCCCACTGGCGAGACTGCCGGAGCCCAGTGACCGCCCGCGGCGCGGGAGTGACTGCTTCTCCTTTCCCGGACCCTCCGCAGAGACGGCGAGGTGAGAGCGTCTCACACTCCGGGGAGGAAGGGCCACTGGCGCCGGAGTCCGCCGAAAACCCAGGACGGCGGACTGCTGCGTACCGTTTGCCTTTGCAGACGCCTCGGAAAGCCGGAACTGCTGCTCCCCTTGCTCCTTACTTTGTCAGGCCGGGCACCTAAACCTCTTTGGGGGCTTGTGCACCAAACCGGCAAGAGCAAGGCAAGAGCTAAAAAAAAAAAAAAAAGTTGTCTTTTTCTTTCCCTCCTTCCAATTCAGTGATCCAGAGGCTCGGCAACTTTCTCCCACGTTAGCAAAGCGCGCTTGACTTTTCCTTTCAGGGAGGTTCTTTGCCCCAAGATTGCCCAGAAACAGCAAACAGCTCCCCATTCAAAGCAACCATAAAGAAATCCAGAGGTATAACTACCTGGAGACACGTGCAATTAGTGGTATCATCGTCTCTTATTAAACTGTTGCCAAAAAAAAAAAGAAAAGAACCCAGTCTAGTCCATGAATTTTCAAGTAGGTAGCAATGTTTACGTGATCGGTTCCATCACAGGCAGTAGCAACAACAACCCTTGGTTATTTTTAAGAGTCTTGTTAACTTCGGATTTTAAAGTGCATATATTTTTTTATCTAAGGTGCCCATAGAGACATTTTTTTAAAAAATTGCATACTGGCCTTAGCTGGTTTAGCTCAGTGGATAGAGCTTCCGCCTAAGGGCTGAAGAGTTCTGAGTTCCCTTCTGGTCAAGGGCACATGCCTGGGTTGCAGGCTTCTTCCCAGTAGGGGGCGTGCAGGAAGCAACCAAGCAATGATTCTCTCTCATCATTGATGTTTTTCTCTCTCTCCCTTTCTCTCTGAAATCAATAAAAAATATATTTATTTTTTTAAAAATTGCGTACTGTAGGTTTGTCCTTTATCTCTTTCTATGAAGGTGCACATATTGTTTTACTTTGGGGTCTGAATTCTTTGGGGGAAGAATGTCATTTTCCCTCTTCAACAGTCAGATAATTAATGCAAGAGAAAGAATATTTTAAATGTTGGTTAGCTGCAGTGTAATACCAAAATTTTTTCTGCATTTATTTTCTCTGCCTGAGTTTCTCTTAACATTTAATTTGAAAGTCCATTGTAGGAGACAAATGATCTCTTTTCAGATATTGTAAGTTAATAGCTTAGGTAGAAATTCATTCACTCAGATCCTCCAGATATTCTAGGAATTGCCCCTTTCTACCTGTGCTTCAGTTCTATGAAAAATAAACCAGTTGCTCAAAGTCCCCATATACTTTTTATTGAAAGTTCATTTCCTATTACTAGAGAAAATAGACCACAAAAGTAGAGATTTCCTATGGACCTATGATTTGTGAAAACAGCCTTTTGACTCATAGTACTATGGGGAAACCAACTCAATTTATACTTTAACCATTTGTACACCATAACTGGCTATAGAGACATACAGTGGACCTTTTTAAATTAAATACAAATTATCGTAGCATTTAACTGGTTAAATTCTTTTGGATATATATCCAGAAGTGGAAATGCTGGATCACGTGGTAATTCTAGTTTTAATTTTTTGAAGAACCTCCATACTGTTCTCCACAATGTCTACACCATTTTACATTCCACAAACAGTGCACAGGGTTCTAATTTCTTCACACCGTCACCAACATTTATTTTCTACACTTTTTAGCAGCCATTCTAATGAGTGTGAGGTTTTTATTTGCATTTTCCTAGTGATTAGTTATGTTGAGCACCTTTTCATATGCCTATTGGCCATCTGTGTATCTTCTTTGGAGAATTGTCCTTTACCCATTTTTAATTCCATTTATCTTTTTGTTGTTGAAAAGTGGTATTTTTAAATGAGGAAAATTTCATTTTACTACTATAAATCAGATTTTCTTTCATCTCTTTTTACCTTGCTCTCAATCTTGAATCCTTTACCCAGAATATAACCCCGTCCCATCCCTTCACTGATATAGTCCAAACACCATATTTCCCTCCTAATCTTTTTCTACCCTTGTCCCTCCTCCCAACTGTCTGTTGTCACTCCTTTGGTGGAAATTCTTTGGATGGCTTCCTAACTGGAACAGAGCCAAGAGCTAAAGTCCTTTCCTTGAACTACAAAACAACTCCTTCTGCACTTCACACCTTCTGAACTCGCAAACCTCATCTCCCACCTCTCTTCCTTGTTCTCACCAGCCTCCTTCTCACTGTTCCTTGAACATATCAGGCATTCCAGCTCAGGGCCTTTGCATTGCCATTTCCTCTGCCTGGCTTGCTGTTACCCCAATATCCACATGGCTCACTCCCTCACATTCTGCAGGTCTTGACTTAAATGTCACCTTCTGGCTGAGATGCTCCCTTACATACTATTGAAAACCAGCCTCAAACCCACCCCACCCACGGATACAAGCACGCTTGATGCACAATTTCTAGTTCCCTTCCCTAGTTTAGCATATCACATGTTTAAGTCATTTGTTTGTCTCCCCACTAAACTATAACTTCATGAGGAGATGGAACTGTGTGTGTTTTATTCACTGCCATATTCCTAGCACCTAAAACAGTACTTGGCACACAGTGGGCACTTTAATTATTTTGTTGAATGAATGAGTGGATTTTGAGGCAAAGAGGATTGAGTAATAGGAATGCAACTACCATGTGCATCTCCTACCCATCTTGAGGCCCACTTGCTCTTTTGCCTTCCCACCACTACAAAGACTAAGACAACTATTATAAACTCCCAATGAACTGCAAATTTTTTAAAATATATGTTTATTGTTAGTATTACAGATGTCTCCCGTTTCTCCCCTTTTGCCCCTGTCCTCCCAGTCCCTGCCCACCCGAACTGCAAATTTTACAACAAAATGTTGACTGCCTCCTATGTTCAAGAGTTTCACTTGTCTCCTTCAGTGCTGAATGTGGGCCTTTGCATATAACTTTCAAATACTTGTTAATTGATTGATTTGAAAAACTAGAGGATAAAAACAGTAACTTTCTGTTGGAGAAACCTGGCTGATACTATCCAACCCAAGTGATCAAGGTTAACATCATCAGTTATGTCATGATGATATCATGTATTATCTGATGTGTTGCAATAAGAAGGACATTTGACCTCCCTTCTTCCCAAAACTCATAACCCCAATCTAATCATGAGGGGGAAATAAATCAGACTCAAATTGAGGAGTATTCTACAGAATACCTGACAAGTACTTCTCAAAACTGTCAAGGTCATAAAACAAAACAAAAAAAAAACCAACAAAAAAAAAAAACCTAACAACAACAACAGCAAAGAACTAACTGTCACAGACCTGAGGAGACACTAAGGAGATAATGATTAAATGTCATGTGGAACCTCCATGGAACCCTGGAATAGAAAAAGGACAGCAGTGAAAAACTGGGGAAATCTGAATAAAGTCTGAAGTTTAGTTAGTAGTGATGTACCAATGTTGACTTTTTGGTTTTGAAATATGTACAGTGATTTGTAAGATGATAATATTTGGGGAGTCTGGATGATTGTATATGGGAATTCCCTATTCTCTATTTGCAACTTTCCTATAAATCTAAAACTATTCCAAAATAAAAAATGTTTTTAAAAAAGTAATTTGCATTTCTACACACCAGCAGTATCTTTAAAATTTTTTAAAGATTAAATTTATGATAGCAATAACAACCAGAAAGTAAACACCAGCATTTTCCTCACAGTGCTTAGTTACATATTAGTCTTTTTAAAGGAAGAACGTGAAGAGGCATGGACAAAAATGATTGGACACAAACCCCTGAAGGCTGACAGGCAAGTCCACTCTCTTCTGTTTTGGCAGGAATGGAAGACACAACAGTTCAATATTCACGGAGCGCCTACTATACGCCAGGTACTGTGGATTTTAGATGCTTTAAAATGAGAAAGTTAATTAATTTAAAAGTCATTATATTTCCACATTTTCCTTTAGGTGGATGGAGTAGGTTGCTGTTCCCATAAATTACTTAAGCTTTATCATTTCCCTCTTTTCATTGTTTAAACATACTTATAATATTTTCTTAGGCTTAACAAAATATATTTCACATTTTTGTGGCATTTTACAGCTTGCAAAGCACACATCTTTTGTCTCACAAAATTATCCTGTGCATCATAGAAATGGAGTAATGGTTAAGAACATGGACTCCTTAGACAGATGGCAGGGATTGGAATAATACTCACCATATGTGACCTTGGGCAAAACTTCTTCGTTTCCATGGCTAAAAAGTGAATATAAAAAAGTGCCTAATTCATTGGGTTGTTATAAGTGCATTAAGTGAATTAATATGTGTAAAGTTTAATCTAGAACCTGCCACAAATAGATGCTATGTGTTAGATAAACTCCTTATTGTATTCTAGAGGTTCGGTGCATGAAATTCGTGAATGGGGGGTGTCCCTCAGCCCAGCTTGCACAGCCTCCAGTCTGGGACTCCTGGAGGAATGTCTGACTGCCTGTACAGGCCCAATCCTGGACTGCTGGCTCCCAACTGCTTGCCTGCCTGCCTGATTGCCCCTAACTGCCTCTGCCTTCCAGCCTGATCACCCGCAACCACTCCCCTGCCAGCTTGATTGATGCCTAACTGCTCCCCTACTGGCCTGGTCACCCCTAACTCCCTTCCCTGCCAGCCTGATTGCCCCTAACTGTCCTCCCCTGCAGGCCTGGTCACCACCAACTGCCCTCCCCTGTTGGCCATTTTGTGGTAGTCATTTTGTATCCACATGGAGGCAGGCAGCTTTGATCAGATGGGGATGGCCATCTGTGTTTTGGAGTGATAGTCAATTTGCATATTACCTCTTTATTATATAAGATGTGAAAACACTAAGAGTTAGAAAGCTCTAGGTTTTTTTTTTCCAAGTTATTTATCCAATAATTGTATAGCAAGAGAGCCTAAACCATATTTTTTAGTTTTCAAACCAAGCTCTTTTTGCATTACACATATAGTGGAACAGCAATAAATAGTGAATTAAATAGCATGATTGGGAATCAGACAAAGGCATTCAAGAATGATAATAAAATTGCAGAGTTAAAGGAAATGTACAAAATCACCCATCTAATCATCTGCCTAATTCAAGAATTTTCTCCATAATCTACAGAGGGAATTTTCTTGCAGCCTCTCTGAACAGTTCCAACAACACTAAATGCCTCTAAAGTAACCCATTCTGTTTTTTGCTAACTCTGTTAAAACATTCTTGTCTCCTGGCCAGTGCGGTTCAGTTAGTTAAGTGTCAGCCCATGCACTGGGGGTTGCTAGTTCCATTTTCTCTCAGGGCACATGCCTGGGTTTTGGGTTTCTGGGCTCCATCCCCACTGGAATGCCTTCAGGAGACAGCCAGTCAATATTGCTCTCTCTCATCGATGTTTCTCTCTCTCCCTCTCCCTTCTACTCTCTTTAAATCAATTTAAAAACGAAGAAGTTATTGTCTCCTATTTACATTGTTTCCAGTTCTGCTTAAAAAGAGTAAGTCTAACTGATCCTAGTACTTTCTATTTAATGTTTCACTTCATTTACTTCTACATATCATTCTGTTTGACTTTAAAATAGCAGAATTCTTGTATGAGAAAAGAAATGGCACCTTTTGAAATGCTTCAAAGGGCTATGCAATGAGATTCCAATCTTCTATTTTTCAGAAAATATAGAACAGTGTGAGTCGAGTCATTACATCTTGTTGCTCTTCTTCTAAAGCAGTGGTTCTCAACCTTACTAATGCTGCAACCCTTTAATACAGTTCTTCATGTTGTGGTGACCCCCAACCATAAAATTTTATTTTCATTGCTACTTCATAATTGTAATTTTGCTACTGTTATGAATCATAATGTAAATATCTGTGTTTTCTGATGGTCTTTGGCTCTATAGTTGCAACCCACAGGTTGAGAACCGCTGCTGTAAAGACTAAAGACTATATAAACTCCAATTAAAGTTTTCCTTTTTTAAATCTCTTAAAAAGAAAGGCAAGTTTTCTTTTTAATTTTGAATCATTACACATTCATTTGATATAGAGCCTTCATTATATAACCAATGCTGGAAACAAAAAATTAGTAACTCATAGTCCTTGTCAGCTGTGTACAGAAGCAGTCTTTCTCAGTATGGACCCTTATAGGTACTAGTAGATTTGTAACTGCTAGATTTTGTTGATAGGTAAAATTACTAAAATTTGCCCTCAACATGGTCAACGCAAAAGTATGTGCAGGATGAATGAATGACTGTTGGTTATACATGTTATCTAAAATTAAGTGACACTATTTAGATTTTAATTCAAAGTTTCAAATTCTTAGTTCCTTTACTTCATAAAATATGGAGATTTAAAAAGCTAAGAAACTAAAATGTTAGCTTCATCTCACAGTAAAGACCTTCATACCATATATAAAGAAATCTTACAAGATAAGCCACTTTCATGAATTCTTTTCATCCAGTTCTTAAATATCTATTTTTTAAGTTAAAAATATCTACTTTTGCCCTAGTCAGTTTGGCTCAGTGGATAGAGTATCGGCCTGCAGACTGAAGGTCCAGGTTTGATTCCGGTCAAGGGCACATGCCCAGGTTGTGTGCTTGATCCTCAGTGGGCGGCATGCAGGAGGCAGCCAATCAATGTTTCTCTCTCATCATTGATGTTTCTCTCTTTCTCTCTCCCTCTCCCTTCCTCTCTGAAATCAATAAAAATATATTATAAAAATAAATAAAAGTACCTACTTTCATTAAATAAAAATTTAAATTTATATCTATTTATTAGAGTATTGATTTCTACATTTTTAATCTTCCTTTGGGGTTTGGGTAAACAACTATTTAGGTATCATTTTAAATAATGCACTTAACACAGAGTAAAATGATTCATTTTATATTTAATAAATTCAATATTCCATTTATAGACAGATTGTTATAAAATTACTGATATATTCTAGCAGTAAAGGTTATGTCAAATAACTACTAAAAAATCATACTATGTAGCATTAATGATGTTACCTTAACATACCAGCTTCAGGGGCTGCATAATTGTTTCTGCCAACCTATAAATTTTTGAGTAACAACAAAATTATTGTGATTTTTCTTACTAAATAATTCATACATTACAAAGTATGTATGTAACAAGGTCCATGAATCACTAAAGTATATAATGATCATATATCTAATGACATATCTCTTTTCATAAAATGAATTCAAATAGATTTATGTATTTAGGTTAACTAAAAAATACTGAGTTTATAAGGTTCATAATTCTATCATTATCAACAATAAAACACTTCATATTTCCTTTAAGAAGTACAGCTTCCATGTTTTCCTTTTAAAAACTGAAAGCTTTTGTTTATAAAAATCCTTGTTTAAGCTACTTTCCATGAAGTTTTATAGCCTTTAAATTGATACTATAAATATCTCTGAAGATAAATTAATAATATAATAGAATAGTACTATGTTCATAAACTGTATTTAAAATGATATAAATGCAGCTAAAATAGCTATAAGCAACACTATATAAAACCTCATTTTAGTAGTAGCTGATATTCTTTATCCAGCAACTAGGATTTTAAGAAGGATATTTTCATTTACTAACATTTTAAGTGCTTTTCTTTGGTCTTAACTAATATTAAATCAAGTATAGCCTTTTCTTAATCCTACTAAAAATTATCCCAAATGGGATTTATTTAATTAAAACTAGGTTTCATAACTAAATTTTTTTTAAATTTCAAGACTGCAACATATAAAATGATGTTAAATTCGCTTATTTTACCTAACATTTTCCCAAACTCAGTCACTTTCTATAGAAATCATGCAATTATATTTTAACATAGAAATATTGAATCCTTTACTAATTTTTAAAATTGATTTTAGAGAGAAATTATTTATTGATTTGAGACGGGGGGAGGGAGCCAGGGGGAGAGAGAGAGAGATCAATTTGTTGTTCCTCTTATTTATGCATTCATTGGTTGTTTCTTGTATGTGCCCTGACTGGGGATCGGAGATGATTCTCCAACCAACTGAGCTAGCCGGCCAGGGCTCCTTTACTAAGTTCCACTTAAAGTGCGCAATTGAATGTCTTGAGTATAGTCAGAGTTGTGCGACCATCACCACCATCAATTTTATTTATTTATTTATTTAATATATTTTATTGATTTTTTACAGAGAGGAAGGGAGAGGGATAGTTAGAAACAACGATGAGAAAGAGACATTGATCAGCTGCCTCCTGCACGCCCCCTACTGGAGATGTGCCAGCAACCAAGGTACATGCCCTTGACCAGAATCAAACTTGGGACCTTTCAGTCCATAGGCTGACACTCTATCCACTGAGCCAAACCGGTTTTGGCACCACTATCAATTTTAGAAGTTTTATCACCCCAAAAAGAAACCCCATGCTCATTACCAGTCACTCCTCATTTCCTCCCAACTTCTCCAGCCTTAGGCAATTGCTAACCGCTTGCTATCTCTATAGATTTACCTATTCTGGACATTCCATATACATGGGATCATACAATATGTAGTCTTTTATGACTGGCTTCTTTCACTTAGGATAATGTTTTCAAGCTTCATCAATGATGCAGCACCTATCAGTACTTCATTCCTTTTTTTCTGGCAAAATAATATTCCATTGTGTGAATATGCCATATTTTACTTATTCATGCATCCATTGGTGAACATTTTAAGTGTTTCCACTTTATTGCTAGAATAAATAACGCTACTCTGAACATTTGTGTACAAGTTCTTTGTTTTATTAAATATATCTTATTGATTTTTTACAGAGAGGAAGGAAGAGGGACAGAGTTAGAAACATCGATGAGAGCCACCCATCAGCTGCCTCTTGCACGCCCCCTACTGGGGATGTGCCTGCAACCAAGGAACATGCCCTTGACCGGAATCGAACCTGGGACCTTTCATTCCACAGACCGATGCTCTATCCAGTGAGCCAAGCCAGTTTCAGCACAAGTTTTTTGTTTTAGTTAATGCTCACCTGAGGATATTTTTCCATTGATTTTTTAGAGAGAGTGGATGAGAGAGGGAAAGTCAGAAAGAAACATCGATGTGAGAGAAACACATTGACTGGCTGCCTCCGGCATATGCCCCGACTAGAGCCTGCAACAAAAGTTATGTGCCCTTTGACCAGAATCGAACCAGCACCCTTTGGTCTGCAGGCTGATGCTCTATCCACTGGGCAAAACCGGCTAGGGGCACACCTTTTGTGTGAACATGTTTTCAGTTCTCTAAGGCCGGTGGTTAGCAAACTATGGCTCGCGAATCACATGCAGCTCTTTGGCCCCTTGAGGGTGGCTCTTCCACAGAATACCACGGCCTGGGTGAGTCTATTTTGAAGCAGTGGCATTAGAAGAAATTTAAGTTTAAAAATTTGTCTTGCAAAAGAAATTTCAATCGTTGTACAGTTGATATTTGGCTCTGTTGACTATTGAGTTTGCCGACCACTGCTCTAGGGTATATAACTAGAAGTATACTTGTTAGGTCATATGGTAACTCCATGTTTAATATTTAACTGCCAAGATTTTCTGAAGTGATTGCACTATTTTGCAATTCCACTGACAATGCATAAGGTTCCAATTTCTCCATATCCTTGTCAGCACTTGTTATTATCTGTTTTATTATAGCCATCATAGTGGATATACAATGGTATCTCATTGTAGTTTTGATTTGCATTTCCATATAGTTAATATTGAACATGTGCTTGATAGCCATTTGTATAAATTCTATGGAGAGATGCCTCTTCAAATCCATTTTATTAGATACATGATTTGCAAGTTTTCTCCCATTCTATCAATGTCTTTTTATTTTCTTGATAGTGTTCTTTGAAGTGCAAAAGTTTTTAATGTTGATGAAGTACCTTTTTAAAATTCTCTTATTTGCCTTTATGAACTTTTACACTTTCCCAAAATAAGAGAATTTTATAGTAGATTCTGTATGAAATCAATTTCTTTACTACAAAGAAAACTGAACTTTTAGAGATACTCTTACTAAAACCAATTTGGGTTTATTTTATCCCAGTTGTATTAAATGCACTCTCCATTAGCAGAACAGAGTACTGAGAAATAGCTGGATGGCCAACCTTGTGTCAGTGGAAACTACTTTAGCCACGTTTTCATTTAAAGAAAAACAATTTCTCAGCATCTGATTTCCACTTTATATTAGAAAAATATTCTGTGGACTGTGGTCACTACCAATAACACTTCTTATTGTTGGGAAAGCTCTTGTGAAACATTTGTCAAGCACATGAAATGGTAAAAAGTGAAATATAGTAATTAAGATTTGTGTTGTATCGATTGTGTAGCTAAAGTAATTTTTCATTACTAACATAAGATTTAATAAGTATAAGTAGTTAAAGATTCTGTCTTGGCACTAGTCATTAGCATGTAATTGAACTAGTAAAAAAGATCAGTTAAAGCTGTGTTGATTACCACCTTATCTTTGAAAGGCAATTAAAGGCCTCAATCATTGCAACAAGATTTGATTGTGCAGCCTTTATTGGACATTGATCTTCCAGCAAAATGCAGTTACATTTTCCATTAATTTACGGTAACACAGTTTAACTTTGATACCCTAGACTGTTGACCCAGGTGAGATGTAATGCTAAGTACTTGTTTAGGTTAAGATGCCCCCAAACGTTATCACAGTCTGAATAGCCAGTGCTGAAAAAAAGTAGATACCTGATATGGTAACTTTAGGATAAGGTTTCTGTTATCTGTATTGGCTTTTAAATGAAATGAAATCAGGATCCTTTTCTGTATGTCACCCCACTCATTCAAACATCACTCATTCTTTAATAGTTATTTTATGAAGAATTCTAGGTGTTCTGTGATTATAGTTTTAAGTGAATATAAATATAACACAAAATAAAATGTGTATTTAAAGAGAGATACATATGGCTTTTAAGAATTAAAATTAGCCCTAACCAGTTTAGCTCAGTGGATAGAGCATTGGCCTGTGGCCTGAAGGGTCCAGAGTTTGATTCTGGTCAAGGGTACATGTAAGGGTTATGGGCTCTTCCCTAGTCGGGGGTGTGCAGCTGATCAATGATTCTCATCAATGATGTTTCTCTCTCTCTCCCCCTCTTTCTTCCTCTCTGAAATCAATAAAAATATGTTTTTAAAAAATAATTAAAATTGTTTCAATTTTTACTGAAGTAAATAAAATAGACTTGGCAGGTGGTGCTCAGTGATTAGAGCATCAGCCCATGTACCAAAGGATCACAGGTTCAATTCCCAATCAAGGGCACATACCTAGGTTGCAGGTTCCATCACAGTCCAGTCAGGGCTCAAGCAGGAGGCAACCAATAGATGTGTTTCTCTCACCCTGATGTTTCTCTCTCTTCCCTTTTCTCCCATTCTCTGTAAAAATCAATGGAAAAATATTCTCAATTGACTATGGACAACAAAAGTAATAATGGTGACTAAATATGGAATGAAATTATAACTATTTGTATAATTTGGTATGTTAAGATATCAGCATTGAGAAACCAGGGATTTTTATATTAGCAACTTCTGTCATGCTCCCAACTCTGTTCATCTTTAAGGTGGCTCATCACTTACACAGGAACTAAGAATTCTGACTAGAAATTTCTTCCAATACTGAATAATTCATTTGTATGGAAATAACAATAGAAGGGATACAAGATATTATATTAAAAATGCACCTTTATTAAAAAATAGTTTTGCGCCGAAACCAGTTTGGCTCAGTGGATAGAGCGTCAGTCTGTGGACTGAAAGTTCCGAGGTTCGATTCCGGTCAAGGGCATGTATCCTGGTTGCAGGCACATCCCCAGTAGGGGGCATGCAGGAGGCAGCTGATCGATGTCTCTCATCAATGTTTCTAACTCTCGATCCCTCTCCCTTTCTCTCTGTAGAAAATCAATAAACTATATTTAAAAAAAATAGTTTTGCCTATATTAAAGGCAAAATCCTATTAAAGAGGTATAGGCAAAAAAAAGCTGTCTTTGGTTTCTTCATTAAGAAAACACTTGACATCCAGAAAACTAGGGTCCACCTGGCCCCTGCTTGCCACCTTAGGCATATCCCTTATGGTCACTGACAAACACATTATTAATGTGTCTTCTTTCTTTCTCTGACATTGTTTTAAAAATATTTTTATTAATGAAGTATTCTAAACATAAATATATAAGGAATAGAAAATGAGGACAACAGCTTTTATTGAAATAAAAGTAAAAAACATTTGCTTACAAGCATTCATGATACATTTTAAGGTAGAAAGGTTTTTTGTTTTGTCCTTCTCAGATTATAGAAGCAAAAAGGAAAACACAAAGGAAGAGTAGTTATTAACCTGAGGTTAAAAGATAGCATTGATACTAAACATAGAATCAATCTCCTGACTTCCAGCATTATACTTTATCCCTTTTAGGCCACAATGTTTCAATGTAATATCCAAATTTAAAGAAAAAACTTAAACCATTACTGTTCAATGGGGAGCATTTTTTTCAGACTATAAAGTTCACCACAAGACTTAATAAATCCCATGAATGCTATTTTAATATTTGAACCATGCCCTTAGCCATCGCTGAGTTAATCCTTCACCATGATCAACTCCATGAGAGCAAGAGGTCTATTGATTTTCATGTAATACAAGAAAATATTATATTTGCTTAATTGTTACACAGTGAGCACATCAGGCAAGAAATCATGGCTCTATTTAATGCTGCAAGCAGCAGAGAATTACAGAGATCAATAGGGTAGTTTGTCAAAGATGTTCTCCAAGGAGACTTACCTATCACCCTATGGACAAGAAGTCACACTGACTATTGCTATTGGAAAACAGGTAAGCAGAGTCAGCAGTACAAATTATCAGAAATCAAACAGGCCAGTGTGAAAAGAAGTGCAACTCTACTGAAAAGCTGTATTTATAGTCTGGTAATTAAAAACCATTTTATCAGCCTTGTATTGGGACCAAACCTTTACAACAAGTATTGACAAGACCAGCAGTATTTGACTTAAAACTTATGAGCTATAGTTATTTAATGTGAAGGAGCAGTATTTGACTTAAAACTTATGAGCTATAGTTATTTAATGTGGACCATTACAAAGAAAATCAGTTCTAGCCTTCCATGCAAAATGCTAATAGTCAGTTTTATTATTAATGAAGCTTAATGTAACACTATCTCCTTTGTGTAAGCAATTCATTTAACTAGTGTCAAGTATATTCTTCTGGACCAACTATACTGGCATAAATACTTCTTTGATTAAAGTGTTACTTAGAATTGCTTTTAGACAAGTGAGCAGTACATATATTTGAAGAACACTTCACTTTCTGTAGCTTATTTAAAATGACTATCTTTAACCAAGCCAGTTTGTATTACCTCATTATTCTGGTGCTTTCACTTCAATCACTTCCACTCACTTTCTCTACTGATTTTCCAGAAGCAAGCACTCAAATGTTTAGGTTGAACTTTATAAAATATTTTGCACAAAATGTGTAAATGTTGTAGAGTATCAACAACACATTAACATAAAATGATATATAATGTATGAATTATGGGAGAGATCATAAATCTTAAACATCCATTGGTTTAGAAATTAAATAGTTCTACTTAGTTCTCCCTAAATTACTCCAAATTTCTGAAATTTACCATTCATCTGGGTATTCTGTAACTACCCCCAAGGATAAATTTTTTAAATGACTTTGCTTTCAAAAATGCAATTAACTTAATAAAATTATAATGCAAAACTGCCATCAGGTCTTTAAAATTTCAGCCCACTTGCCATCGCCAATAAGTCTATAGATATGTACTATTTCAGCTAATTGCTTTTACAAACAGTTATAAAATTTATTTTTCAGGATTTTTCTGGATCTTAATTGTTCTTACAGCTTTATCAGCATGCTACTTTAATTTTTAATAAGTCTTCATTTCATTCATATTGCTGCATGTACATTAACCAGTGTTATAATTTCTATTGGATTCTTTAGGCAATCTATAATAATAAAAGCATAATATGCTAATTAGACTGGATGTCCTTCCGGATATCCTTCTGGACTACCTTCCGGATGAATCTGGGGCTGCAAGGGAAGCAATGAGTCCTGGGTGCCAGAGGGAAGCAGATGTGGGCAGCCAGGGGAAGGAAGGCCCTACTCTCGCACGAATTTCGTGCATCGGGCCTCTAGTAGGAAAATAAAATAGAAACAAGACTGTAGATACAGAGAACAGACTGACAATTGTCAGAGGGGAGGGGCTTTGGAGACTGGGTGAAAAAGGTGAAGGGATGAAGCAAAGGGAAAAAAACTCAATACAGTATGGTGATTACCAGGGGGAGAGGGAGTTGGGGCAGCTGGAAGAGGCTAAAGCAGGAATAAATGGTGATGGAAGGACACTTGACTTGGGGTGGTGAACATATAATATTGAAACCTATATAATTTTATTAACCAGTGTCACCTCAATACATTCAATAAATTTTTTTTAAAAAAGTTTACCTCTTATCCAGGTAAATGGTACAAGGGTTTTAATAAATTTCCATTTAAAATCCTGGCAGCTAAATGGTTTAGATTTTAGGTTGCAAATATAATTCTCATCAATGTTGGATTTACCAGTAATATTATATTATCTCCACAATATATCCTACTTTTCCAATGTTATATAAAGGATTTTCCCCTTTCTTCTTTGTATGGGTGTCTATTATTTTCTCTTCAAAGGGAATTTGTTAATACCTAACTATAGAATCTATATATGTTATAATTATTTTTAACTGTAGTTTAATCTAGTTCTAGGAAAAAAAATTGGTATAAGCATCATGTGTTTCTAGTTCCCATGGGCTAAACAGAATATGTGATATATAACAATGGATGAAAAGCTTTGCCTCTGGAGGGCCATGATACATCTTAAAGCACCAGACACCATAGAAAGAACAAGGTGTTTGCAAAAGTTTTATTTTAAAGGATCAAAAATAAATATTGCACATACACACAAGAGAAAATCCACTGATGTTTATGTTCTCCAATGTACACTTTCAATACATGGCACCTTCATCTTCTTTATTTAGAAAATAAACTGTTATTGGTCCATAACTGGTATGCACAGTCTCTGTGACTCTAGCAAATAACCAGGAACCAAGTCCATATAATAAAGTTGGAATACCTAAAAAACAAATGAATACATTATTTCCCAATGTCAATAGTTATTAATCATGTACCCATATATTTGTCATGATATAAGTTACATAGCACTCTTAAGCAATGTCAACAAATTATCAAATTATAAAAATATAAGTAAGTATTGACTCTACTACCTAAGGGCTCAAGTTTCATCTGTTTGGGGAAAATAACAATTGTGTGAGCCTAGAGATTTTTAAACCTAAAGATACAGTTGGTATAAATTTTAGTTCAAAGCACTTTACAAGCACTAATTCATTACCTCCAAGTAATTATGAAGTAATTCTATATTCTTTTCATAAATAAGCAAACTTAGAATATTCATTAATTTAGTTGTAGATACTCCTGGATGAGCTTAAATCACTGGGTCAACTTTACTGTACTTTAAGTTAGACAGTGAGGGCTAAAGTAATTTTTTTGTACAACTTAAATAAATTGGGTCAAATAGCAGTCTTCAAAACTATGGCAAAACTTGACTCTAAGGAATATTTTAATATAATAACAGGTATGGGAAGTAGTATTTTTATATTTGATTGAAAACAAGATTT
Source organism: Lasiurus cinereus (assembly GCA_011751065.1). Lineage (NCBI taxonomy): Eukaryota > Metazoa > Chordata > Mammalia > Chiroptera > Vespertilionidae > Lasiurus > Lasiurus cinereus. The sequence goes on from JAAGEH010000076.1 coordinate 34,548,739, forward strand.
TTTTCAACCTACTTAAAATAGACACATAGACTCCAATGTGTTTCTTTCTTGGAATATTTCCATTTGATAAGATTTTACTGATGTACTTGAGATTAATGCCATTTGTGATACATAAAACTAAACATACACTACACTGAGATTTGGATATGCATATGAGACTATGTTGGACACAAACTTTCACAATTCCTATCTTTTTTAAAGCATATATTTAAAATCAATGACCATTAACATATTAAAAAGATATGCAGAAAACCATAGGCACATGAATCAATAAAAAATATTGTATGCTCTACATAGAATAAAGTATTAATTTTATTGTTGCTGTGTAGGAATTGGACCAAAAATGAGAATTTAAAGGGTTAGAGCTGCACATTTGGAAAATCATTTTCTTGCTTGTTAATAGAGAAATCAACACATGCTCAGGACTAATATTGCTTATTTTTTTTCTTATTTTTCTGCAAGAGTGTATTTGCTGTGCTATGCTCTTTTTGAGTGTAGAAGTGCATTGAACTACTTTGTGCTTATTCCCTGAAGCTGCATTCCAGTCACTGTAATGCCAAAGATTAATCAGGAGAAGCATCACTAGCTGGCAATGAGAAGCAGCAAAAATGCCCATTCAAGCGGGCACCTCTCTATTTTTAGGAATACACTGGGTCACAGCTTGTCACTCACTATCGCAGGGACCCCTGGAACTCCTATGAAATACTTTACAATATATTACCTTCTTTGCCTTGGTAATACTCAAAAAAATTCTCTAAAAGGAATGTCATAAAATAGCCATAAAAACTACCAACATAATGCTACTTCCAAATACTTAACCAAAAAAGGGGGATGGGGGGAAGGCTAGTGGGATAAGGAGTGGGGTAATTAATGGACAAGAGAAGAAAAAGAACAAGAGAGGCAGAAAAAGGCAAAGAGTAGAGGGAGCAGGTGAAATAAAATATAAATTTAAAATACGATATCACAGTTCAAAATCTGAAAATCAATGGCGTGAGGAAGAAAAACAGGCTCTAGAAGCAATTATCAATTTTCTAAACATACTGAGAGTTAAATATATAACATATCCCTTTTAAACCAATTCTAAGGACATAAGGAATAGCTGGTGACACTGAAAATTTTGTTTGTTTTACAGTACTTACCACAGTTTTCAGTTAAATATTGACACTTAAAAAAATCACACAAATAAATGGTTAATATTTTATCAGCTAAAATGGAGGACTGATCAAAGATTACTAATTTAATAACAACAATGTCTCTTATTAGGAAACAACTAAGAGCTATTAGCATTAAAGCTGTTGGATCGGGGATGGAGTTGTGATATAGGAATCAGACTATATATTTTTTCCTGCAGTCTATGGGAAGAGCTGCCTCTTAAGCTGTATAATTTACACATTAAAAACATAGTTTTCTTTATCTATAGCCCATATGCTTTAAAGTCTATAAGATTCCATGAGCAATTAAAAATTTTCCAGCCTGCTTGAAACATATCATGGAAAGTCATTTCTTTGCATAATAATTCATTTTGAGTCAGCTGAACAGTAGGTAAACAAACCACTGTCAAATTAAGCATTTAAAAAAAATTAGAACTTCGTAGCAAGTCTCCGATTACCCATTCATTCCAATGGTAAGTTGCTTTTCTTAAATCTCAATCTACTTCACAGTAGGATACCCAGACTGATAAACCATCAGCAAAATGTCAGCTTCCACTGAAGAAAAGGCAGAGGAGAAAGAGAACAAATGGGTAAGAGAGAAATCTCTATTATTTAAAAAATGGAAAAATGAATTAGCTCTGATAATTTCTAATTTGGAAGGGAAGAAGACAAATAAAACCGTGAGTATTTTTATCAATAATGATGTACTTAATGATCCAGAGGGGCAGTTGTAGATCACAGAGTAGGAAAGAATCCTATTTCTAATTCACATTCCCTAACGTTCGGACAAAATTACAAAATAAGTATTACAAAGTCCAAAAATAAAATTCCCTTATCGGTACAATCTAATTTGTATTAAAGTATGCATGAGCAGAAAGTTTCCTTTTTGTTTAACTTAAAACTCTTATTCCCATCTGAGCAGGATTTTTTGAATTTCTAAAAGACCATTCAATCACTCTTCAACCTTCTCTTCCACAAAAAAACAAACAACAATAACTACAACTGTTATTTCTTTCTTCAATAGGTTTTACTTTTCCAAATGAGAACGTTCTAGGTATCCTACTTCGCTCTGAATTTCTTTCTACCTAAAACAAACAAACAAACAACAAAAACCAACCCTAAGCATTGAGGTGTTCCTAAAGTGTTAGGTTTTAAAGCGTGAAAACTTTAAAAAAGAAGGCATTCGGCTCCTGTTACACTTTTTCTCTAGTCATCATGTCAAATAATTATGAATTGAACTTTCAACTTCCTATCAACCTCAGAATTAGTGGGCATGCTCTATAGTTCATCAGCCAAACAATAAGGTATTTTTAAAAGGATTACACATTGCTAAATAATCTGCTCCTTACTGGACTGAACCCAGGATAATCCCAGGGGAGCAATGGCTCAAAAACCCCATGACTGACATTTGTGAATTATTATATGCAGAAACATACACACCATATTTAAATTTAATGAGCGGTCAGACTACATAACACTAGTGCAGCTGCTGTAGCTTTCATTCTAGTTTAAAAAAAACTAGTTGGGTAACATGGTTCAGCTCCCAAATCAAGCTTTTGAATTACTAAAATGTGGACTAATTTAGTATCAGCTATGAATAGGTTCAAAACATCTTGAGGCCTACCTTTCACCGATCTATAAAGGACACCTCATGCCAATGTTTATGCCTCTTCTGTCATTAACCAAAAGAAAGTAAGCATCCAGCAAGAGTGAACACTCTCAGAACTAGAATATTCCCATGAAAACCTACAAACATTAAAGGGGGCCGCCTTTTACATAGCTTTTAGGCCTAGCATCTGAGCACACGGTGAAAAACCTTTAGTGCTGTTATTTTTTTTATAGCTAATTTAAAAAAAATTTATGAAGGTATTACATGTGTACATATCTTCCCACTGCCCCCACCCCCACCCCACTCCCATACATGCCCTCCCGAAAACCTTCAGGGCTTTTAAGCAAAAGGAACTGGCTGGGATTCCGTATTAACAAAACAAAGAAACTTTTAAAAAGTAGCTCGGTTTTAGAAGATGAATGCACGCAGGTATATGTGTTCATGGGGACACAGCCTGCCATGCAATAAGGCTTTTTTTTTTTTTTTTTTTAAACGTCAGGGCTACTTTCCAGCGGCTTCCACTGCGGTGGGAAGTGAGGATGGAGTGCCTCATCCCCAGGGTGACCCCCCGGCCGGTGGATATCGCCCACTTTCCAGGGAGGAGTCAGCAGCAACAGCTTAGCCCGGAGGAGCACTGCCGGGGGGCGGGGTGGGGCCCAAAGCCCAGGGCCCAGGCCTGCGCCGCACGAGTGGGTGTGGTGGTGGGGCGCGGGGTGGAGGCTGCGAAACCCAGCAGCGAGCGGCGAGCGCGGCGAGCCCGGGCGCCCGGGAGAGCCGGCAAGCGGCCGACCCTCCTGCAGGGGCTCCTCCCGCGCCGACGTGGGCCGGCCCGGGCCGGGGTCCCGGCCTCCCAACCGGGGGCCGTCCGCGTGCTCTGCAAACAGGGGGGGGCCCCCCGTCGGTGGGACGTGCTTCCCCGGCCCGGGCCACTCACCGAGGTTGACGACCTTGAGCGCCGTGAAGAAGCGGTCCTGCTGGGCCAGGTCCTGCCAGGGGGCCTTGGAGCAGTGGTACTTGATGAAGGGGAAGCAGCCGGTGCGCAGGACGTGGTAGTTGGCGCCCTGCACCGGCCAGTTGAAGTGCGAGAGGCCGAACTGGTCGTTGCGGACGGCGCTGTAGGGCACGCAGAAGGAGGTCCAGGGCGGCAGGCGCCGCTGCAGCAGGTGCTGCGTCAGCACCTCCGAGGCGCGGGGCTTCGGGCGGGAGGCGGCGCCCGAGGCCCAGGGCCGGCTCAGCAGCAGCCGCAGCGCGGCCTCGTGGGCTCTCCGCAGGGCCTCCATGGCCGGCGCGCCGCGTCCCCCGCCCCGCCGGCGCCGTGGGGCGCGCGCCGCTGGGGGCGGGGCGGCTGGAGCGCGCACGCGGGCTCCCCCGCAGCGAGCGGCGGGGACGCCGACGGGCGGCGGCGGCGCGCGAGGGTGTCCCGCGGCCTCTGCGGAGAGAGAGAGCGGAGGGGGCTGGGCGGGCTCAGTGATGGGCGCAGGGTGCTGAGGGTCAGCGGCGCGAATAAGGTGGCGAAGTCGTCACTGCGACCTCCTGCAGTCGTTAATTACCCTGGCGGAGGGGTTGGGAGCTCTTAGCAGTCCGGGTCTGAACCGCCTTAGTGCGTGGCAGGACTCGCACCCAGCTCCCAGGCCCCAGGCCGCGGGGAGGTCCTCAAGTTGGCGCTGTTGTCGAGGTGACACTGGAGAAGGCGTCCTCAGGGAAGTGAGTTAAAGCCTGTGATTAAGCGTCAACCTATGAACCAGGAGGTCAGGGTTCAAGTCCCTTCTGGGCATAAGCCACATTTGGGGCCAGATCCCCTGCAGGAGGCAACCAACCAATCAATGGTTCTCTCTCCTCGTTAATGTTTCTCCTCTCTCTCTTTCTCCCTTCCTCTCTGAAATCAATAAAAAAATATATTAAAAAGAAAAGAAAAGCCCTCAGATTTGCATTGGCTATAAAGTGAAGGAGAATTACTATGTTTAGGTCTCTGTGGTCATGTTCACTGTTTTAAGTCCCAGATATTTCTAAACAAAAAGTGCATTTCTAAAAAGGCATCTCAGGTCTCTCCGTGTGGGGCCCAGATTTGTATCACCATTGACCACTCCTAAGAGCCTGGTGAACGCCAGACCAGGAGTGTTTTACTCATAGACCTTTATAATCCTCGCTGACGCATTATGAAGATAGTATGTTAGGAAAATCTTAAACTTTGCAGCCTCTTGAGATAATGTATATACCTGCCTTCGAAAGAAGCGTTTTTCCCCTTATTTTCCTGAACTCATCTTGTTTTGTAGACACTAGATTTAAATAAGAGGATGTGTGTGGAAAGCGCTGTCTATAAATGCAATAATTATGTGTAAGCAGCATAGAATAATTACTATAGTTGTTGAAACTCAAGGAATGTAGGATAGCGTGCCTAGTTCTTACAGTCTACAGTTTTTATTGATTTGTTCAACAAATAGTGATTGAGTACCCACTACCATATGCCAAATCTTGAAGGGCCTTGTCATCATGCAAATAATTTGAACTTTATAGGATTCCCTATTAGATAATAGTTATAAAAAATTTTGGGGTGGAGGCATGATGTGGTTAGACTGGCACAGAAGTGGCTTGAGGGAGGCTAAGACAGGAGTCAGGAAAGTTATTCAGTACGGTGGTTTTCAAATTAAATGTTAAAACAAAGCCTGTCACAGAACCTCAATGTATAAAGTAAATGAAAACTTGTGTTTTATTACTAAAGATTTGAAAGTTTAAGATTTTAACATTTTATAGGTAAATTTTAAAAATTAGCAATGAGGTTGGTTTGTAGTTATCTTGTGGGGTTTCTTTTTGTTTTGTTTTTAGCAAAAAGGGAATTAATTGTAAGAAAATTGGTTAGCTAAAATAATAGGTACAAAGTCTTCAGGCCACGCTCAGTCTTGGCCCCACTGCCACTGGACCCTTGACCCTGCTGTTCTGTGAAGTTGGAGGTTATGAACAATTGCAGTTATAGCTGCCTAGGGACAGTTTATTTCTTATGCCTCTGTTTGGGTTGTATACTTTAAGAAAACCCTGATCCAGAGAAGTATATACCCAATATAAGTGGTTTTTAAATGATTCACCTTGAAATCTTGGGCATGGCCTTCAATTACAAAGATGGCAGGTGGAGATGAATTCTGGATCTACATTGAAATGACTTAATCTCAAATTAATGTGTGGGCAGTTTTGCAGTATGTTAAATTATGGCAATACAAAAAGCTATTTTTAAAAATGAAACGAATCAAATATTTGTGTAGCCTCTGAAGTATGTCTCAGAAACCTTAGGTTCTGTGGCATGTACTGTAAAAACCACTGATAAGGAGAAGCAGAGACTTAGGCTTCACTGCATTTTCTCATGAAGGCTTAGGAAAAGGGCTATGAAACGGAAGGATTTCTGTTGCAAGATGTTCTCTTGGGAAAACCTCATCACTGACGATGATTTCCCTAATCCAAGGCTCTTTGACTATTTCTCTTTCTTTTCTAAGGCAGGAAGTTCCTCTAAGCAGAGCTGATAGCTGGGGGATCACACTCAGGTAGTCAAGAGTGTTTGAACAAAATATTGCCCTAACCTGATGACTCTGAGCTGGAGAGCATGACTTCTATATATTTCTTTTGACTTTCATAATTGAGAGAACATACTTTCTCAAAAAGCTCACATCTCAGATCAGAAGCTTGATTTTCTTTTCAGTTCCAGTTCTCAATGGCCATAAACAAAGGGGCTTAGAAGTTGGTATTCAAAAGCCTAAATAAATGCTTAAAAAACATTGTGGCCAACAACTAAAAAATAAATATATGAATACTTAGTTTTCTACAGAGCATGGAGAAATAGCATATCCCTTTGGAAGCACCTTAAAAATATGAAGAGTGACTCGGTGCACAGCACTTAGCATGTACATGGCTATGTCATGCTGTTTCTAGAAAGGATTTAGCCTTCTTGTTTTTGTTTTAAAGACACCTATGACATTGTGGATGTTCAGAACATACTAAAAGTTAGTTTTAACAAAATTGATAATATAGGATATATTAAAATTAAGACTTTTTGTTCATTAAAAGGCATTATTAAGAAAATGAAAAGGTAATCCACAGAGTGGGAGAAGTATTTGCAATATATAGATCTGACAAAGCATTTGGAATCTAGAACAAATCATTGAAAAAGACAATCCAATAAAAAGGACAAAATATTTGAATGGACTCGTCACAAAGAAGAACATCTGAAATCATCAATAAGGGTGAAAATGACTTAATTTCAATAATCATCCAGGAAACGGAAATTAAAACCACAATGCAATACCATTATACAGTAGAAAAGATAGAAAGTACTAAGTGTTGGTGAAGAAATGCAGCTATTATACACTGCTGGTAGCTACTTTGGAAAAGTTGGGGGGAGTATATATTAAGGTGAATATATAGGCATACCTTGTTGTTTTTTGTTTGTTTGTTTGTTTGTTTTGTGTGTTTTTTTTCTTGCTTTTGCTTTATTGCACTTTACAGATGTGGCATTTTTACAAATTGAAGGCAACACCATCCATCAGCAAAAGGATTACTGAACCTGCAATGTCTCTGGGATATGCCTGTATGCATTCCTTATGACCCAGCATACCATATCTAGGTATATGTTTGTATCAGTGTGCTCAGGCTGCCATCACAAAATACCACAGACTGGGTGACTAAACAACAGAAATTTATTTCTCACTGTTCTGGAAACTGGATAGTTTAAGATCTAAATGCCAGCCGATTGGGTCTTGGTGAGCATTCTCTTTTTGGCTTGCAGCTCTGTCTTACTGTACCCTCCCATGACACAGAGAGCTAGTTCTGGTGTCTGTCTCTTTCTCTTCTGTTAAGGGCGCCGGCCCTTATGACTTTATTTAACCTTTATGACTTCCTCATGGACCCTATCTCCAAATATAATCACATTAGGTATTAAGGTTTCAACATATGAATTTAGAAGGGACATAAATATTCAGTCATAACAGTAACCAATAGAAATTGTGTACATATGTTCTCTAAAAGACATATTGGAATATTCATAGCAACACTATTTATATTTTTCATATTTGACCTAGAAATTACTCAAATAACTATCAGGAGCAGAGCAGATAGACAAATTGTGGCATATTCACATGATGGAATGCTGTACAGCAACAAGAGGGAATGATCTAATGTAGAATCACACAATGTGCATGAATCTCACAAACATAAGCATGAAAGAAGCCAGACATTAAAGTACCTACTATATGATTTCATTTATATAAAGTATAAAAACTGGCCACAACTCATTTATGCTGGTAGAAGGCAGGATAGTGGCCATTCTTTGAAAGGTGGGGAAAGAGAGGGCTAGTGACTGGAAGGAGTATGAGGAGACTTCTGGGAGACTGAGGTTATTCTCATTTTCTCTTTTATTTAATCTTTTATTTCTATAGCTTTTTAAAAATAATAGACTTTATTTTTAAGTGTCATTTTAGACTCACAGCAAAACAAGAAGATACAGAGATTTATCATCTATTCCTGCCCACACAGGAAAAGCCTCCCCCATTATCAACATCCCCCACCAGTGTAGTACATTTGTTATAAACAAGAAACCTACACATTATTCTCTTTCTTGATATGGATTCTAGTTAAATGGGTATATTCAGCTAGTGGATTCTTTTTAATATATATATATTTCAGACAGGAAGAGAGAGAAACATCAATGATGAGTGAAATCACTGATGGGCTGCCTCCTGCATACCCCCTACTGGGGACCAAGCCCACAACTCAGGCATGGGCCCTTGATCAGAATCAAATCCAGGACCAGTCTATAGGCTGACGCTCTATCCACAGAGCCAAACCAACTAGGGCAGTTAGTGGATTCTCTGAACACATATGTGCATTTTTCTGTATGTATATTATACTACAATAAAATGTTTGAAAAAGAAGACCTGGGGCAGTGGACAGGAGTGGTCAAAGGGGGGGAGAAAAGGGGACATAAGTAATATCTTTAACAATAAAGTTTTTTTTTTAATTAAAAAGCAACAATGAATTCTACTGGTAGCTTTATACATTAACATATCTTATTTGTGTTTATGAATAAGTATGTATAGCAGGCATGTCAAACTTGCAGCCCGTGGGCCGCATGCCTCATTTATTTGGCCTGTGTGAACCTTTGCATTTGATATGCTTGATGTACAGAGAATATATATAGTGGACATGAACCAAACATGACCTTGTACATATATAGAATATTTATTATCATGTTGTTTTTACAACCTTACTGAGATCCCGATTTATTCGCATTTTTCTAATAATATGATTTAAAAGAAAGTAGGGTAGATTTTAATTCCCTGCTATTTTCAGAGGGAGAATTATAGGCAAGAACTGGGTGAATATGTCAACATGTTGGTAAAAGAAAAAAGACTTATGAAAAAAAAGGGTAGAAATGTTTACACTTAGGATTTTACTTGCAATTTCCAGTTTGAGGCTTAAGGACTTTTGGTGAAGGAAAGAAGGACCATGGAGATGATTTATATTCCAGCATGCTTTGGAACTTAAAAACAGATGTGCCAAAAGAGCCACCCAAATATGCTTAATGGCTCAGTGCCTTGAGCCAAGCTCAGCACCAAAGGAGGTGGTGGTGAGTTATCTCCACATCTAGACGAATGCTCATTAATTCTTCCTGCTCTCATCAGTGGCAAACACCAATTGCTGCTCCATGCCTGTAGCCTTGTGCCTTCCCTGGCAAGGACAGTAACATTGGTTTTATGTAAAGTTATCTTCACGGAAGTTCTGAGTGATGGCTGAAGTCATTAGGAAAGGAAGGAACTGCTGTATTCTTATCTAGATCTTCTTGAAGCTTTCTGTGGAACTGATTGATGTCCTGACAGCCCCCAAGAAGTTGGCTGGCAGTTGGAACTTCTGTTGCAAAGAGTGGCAAGAAGAATTACTCTGGTGAAACATTTTACTGTGAATATAGTGGGTACACAATCTCATCCATAAACATCTGTCTAAACTACTCTCAATGTAAACTTCCTAAGGTCAGAAATTTATGTCTTGTTCTGTTAACTTCTGTGATCCAGCATCTATGACAGTATTTGGCAAGTCAATTATTATCATTGAATAATAATTTTTAAGAAGTGGGTAAAGTTAATAATATCTATAATAATAAAAGCATAACATGCTAATTAGACCAGACCGCTGAACAACCTTCTGGACATCATTCCAATGTCCTTACAGGTGAAACCATGGTGAGGATGGGGTGGGGGGCAAGGCAGAGGCGGTTAGGGGCAATCAGTCAGGCAGGCAAGCAGTTAGGGGGATCAGGGAAGCAGGCAGAATTATTAGGGGCGATCAGGTAGGCAGGCAGGTGAGCAGTTAGGGGCCAGCAGTTATGGGTTGCGAGAGGGATGTCCAACTGCTGGTTTAGGCCTGATACAGCAGTTGGACATCCCCTGAGGGGTCCGGATTGTGAGAGGGTGCAGACTGGGCTAAGGGATCCCCCCATGCACGAATTTCATGCTCCATGCCTCTAATTTATATATTTAAAAGCCTAAGCAACCAAACGACCAAATAACTGGTTGCTATGATGCACACTGACCACCAGGCACAGATACTCAATGCACAGGATCGGGTTCCCTCCTATTTGGATTGGACCTATGGGGATCAGGTCAAAATTGGCTATCCAACATCTCCAGAGGGGTCCTGGATTGCAAGAGAGTGCAGGCCAGGCCACGGGACCACATTAGTGCATGAATCCATGCACCAGGCCTCCAGTAATAATATAAATAGTGTGTTTGAGGGATGTTGGGGAAAAAACTTACAATTATAGGGTCAGTGGTTTTATTTTATTTTATTTATTTATTTATTTTTAAATATATTTTATTGATTTTTTTACAGAGAGGAAGTGAAAGGGATAGAGAGTTAGAAAGATCGATGAGAGAGAGAGACATTGATCAGCTGCCTCCCGCACGCCCCCTACTGAGGATGTGCCTGCAACCAGGATACATGCCCTTGACCGGAATCGAACCTGGGACCTTTCAGTTTGCAGGCCGATGCTCTATCCATTGAGCCAAACCAGTTTTGGCAGGGTCAGTGGTTTTAATTAAGATTCTAATTTTGGTAGTTGGAGAAGTTAAACTACAGAATAGATAAGAAACTTATCCAAAATAATACCCAGAATCAAAATTCTGGCCTCCTAGTTTTCAGTGAGCTTTTCATTCAGAAACATTTCTATTCCCTTCTTCTGTGGTGGATGCTAGAATCTGGTGGTAAGGTGACATTTGTGACTTTTTGAAACCAGATAACGATTTGGTGGATAACACAATCCATTTTAAGGTCATGTTTCCAATATTACAAATCTTTATAATATGTAATCAGTGGTTGGGGAGGCATTTGAAAACATGGTCCAGTAAATTCACCTTGTCATATGGGCCATAGTTATGGTCCCAGCTTCCTAAAACAATTTATGAATAGCATATGACATCTTGTAGCACAAATCATATATTGATATCAAATTCCTAAAATATTTTTGCTTTATTGCTGATCTTCAGCCAATAGTGGCTCTTAGAGTGTTAGCTATAAGTCTTTATGCCCCTCCCCAGTCTCACTGTCAAGTAGCTAATGATCTATAAACAAATATGGAGATGCCCTAAGGGAGCTCTCCATTTAAAGGGCCTTGAATCATTAAACAACAGAAATACTGAAGTCCACCCTGGTTTATGATTTGTCAGTTTAGATTTTGAAGTGACTGATATTTTCAGATGGGACAGGTTTTTAATTTACTGTACAATACCATTAAATTTTATCTGATTTTTCCCTTCAGAAGAAAACTTTCAAAAATATTCATCCATATTTGCAGTTTCCATACTATGAAATATATTTGTATTTGTGTGTGAATAGAAGACACATTTCAATTTCTTAAGCTAAAAGTGGCCATAGAGGATAATAAAGTCAACATAACAGTATCTACCAGTTCCTGAGAGTTTGCTTCTGCTAGACAGTTAATACCTATTATCCCATTAAAACAATGTTTCAAAGCAGGGTTTCATTTTCCTCATTTTCAAGCGGCGGAAACAGAATGTCAGAGAGGTTAAAATAGCTCCCTGTAGCCAGGTGGTGGAACTGGGATTTGAACCTACACTTGGAGGGACTAAAAACTTAGATGGAAATGTAGTTGACACAATTGAACATTCCTTAGATGTTGCACAATCAGTAAGGGCACAGGAACTAACATCTAAGCTCCAAAATATGGCCTATCTAGCCCAGAAGTCTGCCTGGTTCTAAGGAAATTTTGGGGTGACCTACATGATAACTCTCAAAGTGATTTTTCAAAACTGGATCACTTGCTAAGTGTGCTGTAAAACAACAATTTATATGTCTATTGTAATTGAAGACCAGCCATGCACTGAGGAATTTGGGCACCACCAACAAAGCTCTCAAGTGTAAGTAAGTTCTCAAGCCCTAAAAATTGGGTTTTATTGGGGGAACCCGAATAAAAAGTACATGGGAATTCTTTGGACTGCTTTTACAACTTTCCTATAATTTTAAAATTTTATTAAAATTTAAAAGTTTAGGTTTAAAACACTTGGGTATTAATGGAGAGAGCATCTGGTCATAATTTGGACGGTCTGAGTAATACTGTTGCTATGGATAATAGGCACATTTAGTCCAAGCCAGCATTTCAGTAAACCACACTTGTGGTGCAGCTCTTTCTTTTTATTCTTTATTGCTGTTTCTAATAAAGCAAGATGTTAAAGCTAACTACATGCTCTATTAATTATATGAAGGTGAACTTGAGTCATATTTGTTACTGAGGATGATTAATAATTACCAGTTCTGCACACATTTCTGGTGCATTTCAGTAAATAAACAGGGTACATTGTTGGGTAGTAATTGATTAATTAGCACATTCATCCTACACAGCTCAATGGTCTAAGGATGCTGAGTTTGAGATATTGCTCATAATTATTACAAGAAACAAATCTGTTCCATTTTTCAGTTTATTCTTCTGTATGCTAAGTTTTTTTTTTCTAAATCGAATGCTTAATGGTTCAAAACCTTATAGGTTTTATTCAGATAAATCAACTCATGAAAAATTGCTAGTCATAATCTCAGAATCTTGATTTTTGTGTGAAGTAGGGTGAAAACTTTTACAAGGCGAATTTTAACATTAGATCTTGCTGTTAAACTGGATCAAATCCTGTAAATATAGGGCACTCCCCCACCATGCAGGAAGTGCTCATTGAGCACCTATGCGCAACAGGGGCCCTGGAATCTCATTTGCTTCCCAACCACATCAAATACGCTCAGGATTGCAAGTGTCATCAGGTTGGCACTGCGCAGCACTAGCAAATATCATGTGTAATCTTCAGAGAAGTATAACAGCATGTTTTGGCTGCTGTTTTAAACTATGCAGTAATTTAGGATTTTTTTTTCTCCTAATTTATTGAGCCAGCATGTAGTTGAGAAATAGTGTAGTTGAGAGAGTCTTGGACTGAAAGTCAGGAGTCCTGGTTCTTCCCCATCTGTATTATTTCTTAAGAAGCCCGTGTGACTCTGGGCACATCACTACCCACTTTTCTAAGCATGGATCATTCATCTGTAAAATGAAAGCTTCAGCCAGGGAGATGTGAGGTACAGTGAGGAGCCCAGACTGCAGAGATCTAGGTTTGAGTGTTGGACTTCCTATTTTATTGTTTAATGGAAATTATTTAACCTCTTGAGTTTCTGCTCTGCTCACTTTAGTTTATCATAAAAATCAAATGGGATATGAAAATAGTTTGTAAACTATAAAGTATCATATAAACTATAAAGCATTATTAATATTATTACTGTCTTTACTGGTTGATATTCTTTAAAAAAAGGTAAAGGATGCATCAAAATGGTCTAACAAGAGGGGATTATCAACATTCTTTACACCATTATTAAAATCACTTTAATGATTTTAGAGTAAGAATTTCCCATGTGTCTTCATAATTTATTGCTAAGTGGAAAACACAGTCTGCAACACAGTATGTTTGATATGATACTATTAAAATATTATACACACAAAGATAAAGGACAATATAATAGGAACAGTACATATTTCATAAAATAATAAATGCAATAAATATATGTTAATTGAGCAACTCTTGCTACTGAAAAGGTACTGTTCTAGAGTTGGGGCTATATCTTTATACTTACAATCCATTTGGTCAGACAAATAATAAACAATAAATCTATTATGTAATACCACATATTATTAAGTGCTTTGAAGAAAAACAAAACAAAGGAATAGAGAGTAAGGGTGCTTTCCTGTTTTTCAAACATTTTTCTATTTTATTTGTTTTGTTTTTCAAAAGCAAATGTCCCAATAATTAGAAAAATTAAAAACTGCAGGTATTTTTAAAGACAAAGTAGTCTTAAGAAAAATGTTATGCAAATAGGTAAGTACTCCTTTTGTCTGGATTTTTTTCATTTAGCATATTATTTTGAGACTAGAGGCCCAGTGCAAGAAATTTGTGCCTGGGGGTGTGTGTCCCTCAGCCCAGCCTGCGCCCTCTCCAATCTGGGACCCTTCAAGGGATGTCCAACTGCCCGTTTAGGCCTGATCCTACTGGGATCTTGTGTCCACATGAGGGCAGCCATCTTTGACCACATGGGGGCAAGGGAGGTCAGTTAGAGATGACCAGGCTGGCAGAGGAGGGAAGTTGGGGGCTATTGGGCCTGCAGAGAAAGGCAGTTGTGGGGGACCTAGGCCTGCAGGGGAGAGCAGTTAGGGGGAAACCAGGCTTGCAGGGAGTGCAGTTAGGGGTGACCAGGCCTGTACAGAAAGGCAACTCCTTGACTGCCTGCCTTCCTTCCTGATTGCCCTTAACCACTTCTGCCTGCCAGCCTGATCACCCCCTAACCACACCCCTGCCAGCCTGATTGATGCCTTACTGCTCCCCTATCAGCCTGTTTGCCCCTAACTGCCCTCCCCTAACTGCCTTCCCCTGAAGGCTTGATCGCCTCCAACTGCCTTCCCTTGCAGGCCTGGTCCCTCCTAACTGCCCTCCCCTGCTGGCCATCTTGTGTCCATATGGGGGCAGCCATCTTGTGTGTTGGAGTGATGGTCAATTTGCATATCACTCTTTTATTGGATAAGATAGAGTCCTGGTGCACGGGTGGTTTGCCCTGAAGGGTATCCCGGATCAGGTTGGGGGTTCCCTTGGGGCATTAGGCAGCCTGGGTGAGGGACCTGTGGTGGTTTGTAGTCCAGCCATGCCCCCTGGGGACCCAAGCAAAGGCCCTGGTATCTGGTATTTATTTATCTTCTATAATTGAAACTTTGTAGCCTTGAGTGAAGGCTTTGGCCAGCCAAAGTGTGTAGAAAGCTTGGATTCCTCCATAGCCAGGGGAACCCAAGCCTCTTGCTTGTTCCATGGCTGCAGCCATTTTTGTTGGGATTTATTTATCTTCTATAATTGAAACTTTGTAGCCTTGAGTGGAGGCCTTGGCCAGCCAGGGTGTGTGGAAAGCTTGGCTTCCTCCATTGCCCGGGGCAACCCAAGCCTCCTGTTTGCTCTGTGACCACAGCCATCTTAGTTGGGTTAATTTGCATACTCACTCCTGATTGGCTGGTTGGCGTGGCTTGTGGGTATGGTGGAGTGAGAGTTAATTTGTGTATTACTCTTTCATTAGATAGGATTCATCCACATCTCTGAGTTTATCAACAGATCATTCCTTTTCATTGCTGAGTAGTATTCCATTGTGAGGATATCCCACAATTTCTTTATTTATCCATCTATTGACAAGAGACATTTGGGTTGTTTCTAGTTTGGGGCTATTACAAATAAAGCTGATGTGAAAATTCATATAGCAAGTGTAGTGACATGATTTTTAAATGTCTGTATAGAGTCCCCTTTCATAGATACTCCATAATTTTTAAGCAATGCCCTATTGTTGAACATTTAATCTTTCTGGTTTTTCATTATTGTTGCAAATGATCTGTAATATTTCACCTTAGGAATGTACCTATACATGTTGAACTTGAAATGTGTATAAATGAGTAGAAAGGTATTGTAAAGGGGACTTGGAAATAAAGAATGCATTGTTAGATAATTCTGAGTTTTTCAATGATTGCAGAGGATGTATTTTGTGTCATCTGCTGAAAAGCAAAGAAGCATAAATCTTTAAATAACCAAAATTGAATTTGAATATAAAGTTTATCTTGCAACTAATGGAAAAGGTCAGCTGTTTTATTTCTGGGACTATGATTTGGTCACAACATTCCTTATGAGGCAACTGCAATAAATTTGGGTGTGGCCTTTTGTTTCCTGGAGCTATAATTAGCCATCTGGTATACTTTACAACACGTTGTTAAAGAAAAAAAAAACTTAAAATGTTGCATTTTACTCATTTTTCTCTTTCTCATATATATATGCATACACACATACAATATGATGTATATGGTGACAATTGTGGAAGTGCAATAAAATGTATACAGAATGGTTAAGAAATGATTGGGGGAAACTACCATCAAAAAGACCCCCAAACCCAAAACATTATTTTATGCATAGATGCCAAAGCTATATTTTTCTGTGCTATGTTTAGGGTCTTATAACAGAACACATTTTTTTTTTTAACCAACAGATTTTTAAACAGCAGGGACATGCTTATTATTTACTGTTTTGGTATCTTTCCCTCATTTACATAAATACCCCAGAAACCAGCAGTTTAAAACTAATAAAAGCCAGGGTCCTCCATCAAGTGCAATAAAGTTTCACAACCATGAGTTAGACTGTTAGAGTGAAAAATAAACCTATATATGTGGTTTTCTAGGGGTTTGGGGGGAAAGTGTATAATCACATTTCAAAGTTAGAACTTTTATTTGAAGAAGCAATGCAACCATAACACTTAAACATTTATGTAGAGCGCTTTATCTTTGAAACTTTCTTTTAATATTGGCCAATTATTCTCTGCTGCTTCCCTAAGGAGCAGGTATTACTATCTGCCATTTTTCTAGTTGTAAACTTGAGGAAGGTCTGACCAACCCACAGAGAGGAAGAACGGGGGAGATAAGGATCTAGCCCTCATTATCTGGTGACTCCTTGAGATGTAACTCCTAATAGAAGGATCAGATTTCTGTTCCACATTGGTGAAATCATTAGCAAAACAAAGATAGAAATAGTAATTCAATCTGCCTCAGGCTTTCTGATGCAGTTTTACCTTCTGAGGTCACCTTTTGGGAAGAATGGGATACAGAAAAGACGCAGAAGAGCCACTGCACATTTCATCTGTACTTGCAATGGGTGTGTCTAAACTTCAACCAGTGAGAAAAGCAAAGTCAAATTCTCCCTTCCTCCCTGAAACCCCCACTTTCACAATATCTTGGCAACTTAATTTATAGTTTTTCAAATCAGATTTACTGTGATCTGTACATTCAAAGAGTTGAACAAATCTGTTACATACATTAAAGCCAGAGGAACAGTAAAGTAAAACTAATAAATATTTACATTTTTGGAAATGGAATTAATGGCTGCTTGAGAAATTCTGAAAGATAAACATTTAAATGTTAAAATACGTATTTCCTTCCCCACAGGGACAGTGTGGGGAATTAATGAGATAATAAATGCGAAGTGCTTTGAGCTCTTTAGAAGAAAAGTGCCAGATGAATGCAAATGATTATGGTTAAAACTTTCAAATGGTTACTAATATATTACTTATGATAAAATACATCTTTTTATACTTGAAATATAAGATAATTGAAATTCTTAGGATGGGATAGCTGAGACCATGCTCCCCAAACTCCTCCCAGGTCACTCCACATTGTATTAGAAGTCTTTCTTAACCTTTCCCCATTTTAATGACCTCATATCTATCTCTCGAACAAAACTATGGAGCATGACTTCACAGCTTTCAAACTTTCCTGCAACATCCCATCATTAGTCTTCCAACGAAGTCTTACAGATCCATGGTCAGAGGAGAATTCCCCCCCCCGATTTCTTTAATCACATAATTGTGACACCTCCCAATGCTAAGCATTGTACAAGTTGATTTTATTAGCAGGAGTGTGTGTGCGTTAAACTGTTCTTCTGTACTTTAAGCAATACAAGCATCCTATATCATAAAAGCCCAATATACTAAGTGTCGGCCATTTGGCCAGTTACTATGACGTGCCCTGACCACCAGGGGCAGACAGTCTGACTGATAGTTTAGCTTACTGCTGGGATCTGGCCGATTGGGACTGGGCAAGATGGTCGGATATGCTCTGGAGACCTCCTGTGGTCCCTCCCCAGCCCCAATCTCTTGCAATCTGGGACCCCTTGGGAGATGTCAGAGAGCCAGTTTCGGCCCCATCCTCGCAGACCAGGCCGAGGTACCCCACTGGTGCATGAATTCATGCACTGGGCCTTTAGTTTGTTATAAAAGAGTGCAAGTCCTTTGAATGATCAAGGACAAGTGACATTCAACTTTCTAAACAACATGCTAGAATTGGCGGTAAAAGAGTGCAAATCCCACATAAATTCCTTTTCATTTAGCCTGAGACACGAAATGAGATACCCTCACTAAAGCTCATTCTCCTCATATGTAAAATAAAGACAGGAGTAGTCCCTACCCACAGAGGTTGTTGGAAAGATACAATACAATAATGCATACAAAGCTTCTAGTACAGTATAAAACTAGCCCATAATGTGTCGAATAACAAGTAATGTAAGTAGATAGTGGGAGGTAGGTAAGTAGATAGCACAGTTTGTCATTAAATATCATCTATTTGGATTATTTAAGATCAATAGAAAATGAGTAAAGGAAGATACTTATCATCATCCAATAATGTGCTCCTAAATGGTTAGCACACTTTTGCTTCTCAAACCATTGCAAACATTCAGTATTAAATAAAGGTGGCTCTACTGTTAAATGTTTGCTTCTCCCCAAAAGTTTCTGGGGAAAAAAAGACATATTGTTAAAAAAACACACACACCTCTTATTGACAAAGATTTCAGTTTCCTATGTAGAGTAGTAAAAACTACTGGTAAGTAATTCATTGGAATTAATTTATGTTTGGGGTACATTATACACATAGGTATAATTTTTTTCAACTCCCTTAGTTTAGCAATAGCACAATATCTTCGCTGCATACATGTGCTAAAAGATAATAGACTATGCTTCTTTTCAGATGTTCTGTAATTAAAATATTTCACTAATTTAATCTGGTCCTCTGGCTTCTTCCACTTAATTACTTGAAGTGATTGTCTTATTATACCAATTTTTCTCCTTTCATTTTGAAGCTGTAGGTTTTTAGGTAGAGAACCTTACTGCCAATCACTTTCTAATGAGACCCGAATCTGAATATAAGGCCTGAATTTGGAAACAGGCATTCTGTAGTGTATGTATGCAGAGAAGGAAACTGCATTGTTTGAGAAACCAATCATGTGGGTAAAAAAAAAAAAAAAAAAAAAAAAAAGTACCAGAGAGGGAACTCATTTAACTATTGCTAGCAGCTTGAGGCTCCAGAGTGCTAATCAAAATTCACACACAAAACTTCCCCAATAGATTTCACCGTTTTGTACTGTGAAGAGGGGATCTCACCATGTGAAAGATCCACTGCTGTGCCGAACAAAACAGAGACAGTTTTCTTTTAAAGTCCAGAGCAGATGAGAGCCATAAGGAGACAGAGGGTTTCATTTACTCTCAGGACCCGATTGTGCCAGTGAACTAATGAGTCTCTTGGACCTTATGTTGCTCTGGCTTCAATCGAGGGGAGACTCTAATGGGCATGTAGTACTTCCTATCCGTCAAGTGTCTGGACAGTGGGCCCCTCATATGGATTAGAGCGATCTGGCAAGAAAAAAGAGGTCATCGTTGTACCTAGCACAGGCAGGAAACCTGGCTAATTAATGTATTTCCAACTATAGCAAAACAAAAGCTGACACACACACACAAATGTTAATTTTATTGCAGAAACCCAGCCTGTGGCTGAGGCATAGTTTTAAAATTATGGAAATCCCTTAGGTAAAAAATACCGCTCCTTTCCCCAACACACTCCAGTATTTATAAAGATATCATTCTTTAAAATAACTATGTGACTTGCTTCTTTCACCCTTTGTTAAAGTTGGATGATGAATAAATATTTTGAACAGTTACAAAGCAAATGCTGAGAGTTAGTGTCAGCACTGCATAATTTTAACAATTTGCCCTTTAACGAGATTGTTGAATTAGCTTGTGAAAATCTTACTGCTGTATTCAATGGAGAATACAAATGTTTGTTCAAGCGAGATGGCTGGAATTACATTACATCTTAAACTAAGAGCAGATACTGCCACCTAGATAAATTCTGATGTTGTAGTGAACTAAATGTTGGCTTACCTTACTTTTTGAAAAATAGCAATAGCAAAGAATAGTGGCTTGGTGCAATAAAATACAATGAATGATAAAGGGTCATTTTAAAAATCCATAGAAATGCAATTTTCTTTAAAAGAAGACATTTTTGTTCTGCCAAATGTCAATGATTAAGCCTTTATTTAACTTTTTAAATGCAGAAGATGGATTAACTATTAGAAATAGGAGGACACTTTATAAAACATTCAAACAAAATCTCCATTATCCTGAAGTTTAGAAAGAAGTAGATGCAGAGGTGTTATCAGTAAGACTTGTACATTTCTTGTTAAATATTTTCCCCCTTAGTTTGGAAAAAGGAAGAGAAAACACAAATAGGTTTTAGTTTAATAAGTAAAATAAGATCGCTTAACAATTTTTTAAAAAGAGCATTACATTATAGTCTGTGCTAATACGCTTCCTAGCAAACAAAGCAAACTAATTTCCTCCCTCTCTTTTATTCCTAACAGTAAAAGAAACGTTGCCTTTTCTTAGCTCTAGTTGGAATCTAAACTCAGTAATGTATTCCAGGATCATTATCATATCAGGGTCAGAGAGATATTTTTGTTATCATCTTTAGATTTTAGCTCTTCTTCAAATCGCTTTTTATTTTCCTCTGTTACTCCCAGAATGGCTTCAATCTCATCAATGATGGCCTGCAAATGAACAATAAAAACGACATTCATTACTTAAACATCTCTTATATCTCTCCTCCTGCCAAGTCTCCCACCACTAAGCATTTGTTCCTTTTTGGTTAAGTATGATTTAGACTACTTTGACCAAACAAAACTATGGAGCATGACTTTTGCTCCGCCAAAGCACCACCTGATAAAATGAGTATAAAAACTGTAAGGACTTGGAAACATTTATAGAAATTTTAAATTTCTATTAAATGTAATAATGAAAAAAATGGGCTTCTATTGTGTACATCTTTCATTTTTTTCATTTCATTTTTCTAATAATTTACTTTTGTGGTATTTTACAAAAGTGTTGATCCATGATAGGTCAGAAACAAACAAACAAACAAATAGTTCCTTCATTACAGATAATTTGAGAGTGACTGGTCTAATCACCCTAAAATGATGGAGAGTAATATGAGATTATTTATTTTTATTGGTTTCTGGGAGAAAAGTGGCACATTTCCATTGTATTTTATTTGGTTGCTAGAGGCCTGATGCACAAAGATTTGTGCAAGAATGGGCCTTCCTTCCCCTGGCTGCCAGCATTGCCTTCGCTCCAGACCAGAGCCACCTTTCTGCCTTTGCTCTGGCCTGGAGCTGCTTTCTGCTTTCCCATGCTCCCCAGAGGCCCAGAGTGACTGGGGCAGTGCAAAACGCCTACACAGGCTACCTGCCCCTACCCTGGCCGCTCATTGCCTGCATATGCAAATTATTTACCATATTTGTTGGGTTAATTTGAATACTCACTTCTGATTGGTTGGTGGGCATTACGGAGGTACAATCATTTTGAATCTTTTTTTGATTAGTGTAGATTTTTTTTATTGAGGTAGAACTCACATACCATAAATTCAAGCTTATAAATTATACAATTTAGTGGTTTGCAGTATATTCATGAGCAATCATCCCTACTATGTAATTCCAGAACATTTTCATCACCCCAAGTAAAAATTCTCTATGCATTAGCAACTCTTCTGCATTTCCCTCTCCCCTAGCTCCTGGCAAGCACTCATCTATTTTCTGTCCCTATGGATTTGCCTACTCTGGATATTTCATATAAATAGAATCATACAATATGTGGCCTTGGTATATGGCTTCTTTCTCTTAGCATATTCTATTGTATCTATTATCTATTTTTGCTTTGGTTGTTTGCATTTTAGGTATCATGTCGAAGAAACAATAGCTAACCATAAGGTCATAAAACCATAAGGTCATAAAGCTTTATATCTATGCATTCATTGTATGGACTACTATCCATATAATACAATTCAATTCATCCATTTATCAGTTGATGAACATTTGGTTTGTTTAAATTTTTTTGGTTATTATGAATAATGCTTCTATGAACATTAATGTATAAGTTTTTGTATGAATATGTATTTTTAATAGTCTTAAATACATACCTAAGTGTGGAACTGATGAATCACACAATAATGTTTACACTTTTTGAGGAACTGTGAAATATACAGCAGTGACATTACTTTATGTTCCTATAGCAATATAGTAGAG
Organism: Lasiurus cinereus; assembly: GCA_011751065.1. NCBI lineage: Eukaryota > Metazoa > Chordata > Mammalia > Chiroptera > Vespertilionidae > Lasiurus > Lasiurus cinereus. Next base: position 34,570,989 of record JAAGEH010000076.1, read on the forward strand.
ATCCATATCCTTGCTAATATTTGTTATTGTCTGCCTTTTTTATTATAGCCATTTTAGGTATGAAATGGTATCTTATTGTGGTTTTGATTTGCATTTTTCTAATGGCTAATGATGTTGAGCATTTCTTCATGTGCTTATTGGCCATTTGTATATATTCTTTAAAGAAATATCTATTCAAATCTTTTACTTACTTTTAAGTTGGGTTATTTGGTTTTTTAAAAAAATATTTTAAAAATTTGATTTTAGAGAGGAAGAGAGAGATAGAAACATCAATGGTGAGAGAGAGTCATCAATTGGCTTTCTCCTGGACACCCCAGACTGGAGATCAAACCCACAACTTGGGCATATGCCCTAACCAAGAATGGAACTGTGACTTCCTGGTTCATGGGTTGAGGCTCAACCACTAAGCAACACCAGCTGGGCGTTATTTGCCTTTCTGTTGTTGAGTTGCACTGGTGATTTATATACTGTTGACATAAAAATCTTATTAAATATATTATTTGCAAGTATTTTCTCTCATTCTGTAAGTTATTCTTTCATTTTCTTGAGAGTATCATTTGATGCACAAAAGTTCCTAATTTTGATGAGATCCAACTTACTATTCTTACTTTGGATGCTTGTACTCAAGGTATCATACCTAATAAACCATTGCTAACAACAAGGTCATGAAGATTTATACCTATGTTTGTTTTACATTTAGGCGTTTGATGCATTTTTACTTAAGTTTTGTATATGCTGTGTAATAGAGGTGCAACTTCATGCAGGTATATTTTCATTTGTCCCAGCACCATTTGTTAAAAATATTATTCTTTTCCTATTGAATTGTTTTTGGCACCCTTGTTGAAAATCTATAAATTTTTGTTTTTATGTTGGGCTCTCAGTTCTATTCCCTTGTTCTATAGGTATATGCTATGCCAGTACTACATATGTTGATTGATCATTGTCATTTTGTAGTGTTTCAAAATTGACAAGTGTGGAGTTTTTTCAAGATTATTTTGACTATTCCATGTCCCTGCATTTCCCCATAAATATTATGATCATTTTGTACATTTTTGTAATAAAGTCAGCTGGGATTTTTATAGGAATTGTATTGATTCTGTAGGTCAACTTATAGAATATTACCATCTTAACAATAGTAAATCTTCCAGTCCATGTTTTGTAGTTTTTAGTGGACAGATCTTATACTTTGTTAAATTTACTACTAAGTATTTTATTCCTCTTGATGCTATTGTAAATGGACTTAAATGTTTTTTTATTTTTGCATTGTTCATTGCTAGTGTATAGAAATAAAACTGATTTTTGTATATTGCTCTTGGATTCTACAACCTTGGTGATGTTGTTTATTAGTTGTAATAGATTGTTTCTGGGTTCTGTAGAATTTTTACATATATAAGATTATGTCATCTGTGAATAGAGAGAGTTTTATTTCTCTCTTTCCAATCTGGATTGGATGCTTCTTATTTATTTTTCTTGTCTAACTGACCTGGCTAGAACCTTCACTACAATGTGAATAGAAATAGTGAGATTAGACATCCTTGTCTTTTTAAAAAAATATGTTTTATTACTTTTTTTACAGGGAGGAAGGGAGAGGGATAGAGTTAGGAATATCGATGAGAGAAAAACATTGATCAGCTGCCTCCTGCATACTTCCTACTGGGTATGTGTCTGCAACCAAGGTATATGTCCTTGACTGGAATTGAACCTGGGACCCTTGAGTCCACAGGGCGATACTCTATCCACTGAGCCAAACTGGTTAGAGCTAGATGTTCTTGTCTTACTTCTGATCTTAGGGGGAAAGCTTTCAGTAAATACAACATTAGCTATGGGTTGTTTTTTTCTAGATGCCCTTATCCGGTTGAGGAAGTTACCTATTATTACTAGTTTGAGTGTTTTATTATATTATTATTATTATTATTATTATTATTATTATTATTAAGAAAGGAAGTTGGGCCGAGACCAGTTTGGCTCAGTGGATAGAGCATCGGCTTGTGGACTGAAAGGTTCCAGGTTCGATTCCTACCACCCCTCGATCCCTGTGCACAAATTTTGTACACAGGGCCTCTAGTTTTAACATAATTCCCTTACATCTCTACTAGTATATGCTGTCACTTTAGGGTTAAGGTTTCAACAGTGAACTTTGGGAGGACAAAATTAAGTCCATAGCACCATCTGATTCCGATTAACTATATTTTGACAGACTAATCTGATTATGTGCAGATAGTCTTAGAATTTTGTGCATAGCAGTAATGATAAGATAATGCTAGTTTGCAGTAATTTAGGGTATAAATGATGAGCATACATCCTTTAGGACCTATGAAAGTTATTACACCACTGGGCCATTTAAAACTTAAATCTTCTCAGTCATGTTATGGAAAAAGCAGTGGTCAATCTTGCAACTCATAAAATCACATTGAAGAGTACAGCATTATTATCATCATTACCATTACTAGAAGGACCAGAGCCTAGCTCAATGAAAAAAACGTATTAAAAAATCATATTCTTATCAAGCTTTCCATTTAAGAGAAAAAATGACATGTAGGTTCCAACTGAGTCCTTTGAGTTACTTGACTGAAGAAGGCTCAGGCTGGAAATCAGATGAAAATGTTGATAATCAATACTAAATGTCATTTCTGCTCAGCTAGTATTTTAAAACCTCTTGTATAGATCTTGCTCCCATTTTCTTGAGTTTTGAGACTTCTAGTCAATTACACATGACTGTATTATCTGGAAGCTTCAACAGTTAGTGATGGAACATCTACCTTATTTTGGAGGAACAGGGTGGAGTAGATGGCTCACATATGTGCTGAGTTTTTCCCTAAACACATTGTCCTTCCTGGCCTCAGAAATTCTCTGTCCTAGGAAATTAGGCTTGCCAGGAATCCCTAACCAGACACTGAAATGTAGGTAGATTATAGCCAGGATTTTTTATTTCTATTTATTATTTTGCTGCAACAGTCTCTGTTTTGGCTCCATTGTGATGTTTTAATTTCATTTCCAACATCAGAAAGCCCTGTTGTAGTATAAGCTTGGATTTGGAAATGGTAGCAAGTTAAAATAAGACTACCATATTTCAAAGAAAAAGTTTTAAACTATTACATTTAACTAACAGGTTCAGTGAGAACCTTACAGTATTGACCCTGCACATTGTAAAAGTGTACTGCTTACAATTAAAAAAAAAAAATGCTTTAGCACTTGTTTACAATACAGCATGAGGTATTTTCAGCCCTTGTATAGAAATCAACCAGGATCGTTAGTTAATTAACACCTCACCTTAAAATTGGTCTCGCCTTGCATATTAGGTGTTGATATTTCTTGATGGATGATGAAGAGATTGCGAGCAAAGGTCATGAGGACCCTCTGGAGATCCTCACCGATTGTTCTGTTAATGATATCCAAACAAATGAGTTTACCAATGATTCCACTCACATGCTTAAAAACAATCACCCTCTCATTTGTGCCTGTCTGGTGATGGAATTTAATGAGTATTTTCAATCTCACAAGGTGGCAATCTTCAGGGAGATATGAAAGATGAGCCTCCATTTTAACTTTTCAACAAAAAGGATTTGTGTAATAAATATTTTTTATTAATCAACTTAGCAGAATATAGGAATAGATTCAGTCATTTATAGCCAAAGGCTACCACTGAGTGAGGACAGGAGTATTGAGAAACTCATTTTAAAAACTGTTTAAGTTAGTTTAATAAAATCGTTAGCAAGTGTAATTCATGCTCTTCTCAGCACACGTGCATCTTGAGAAGACTGGACTGTGGACAAAACTGGGTATGAGAAGGGGCACAGACCCTGCTTTTTTTCGGGGGGGAGGGCGGGGGAAGAATCTTGCTAAAGGCACCAGAACACTTTTCTAAGTATGTTAGTAAGCCCTTCCATAATTACAACATCTGAGCTTGTTCATCATAAGTCAGATTGTGCGTGTGCGTGCGTGCGTGCGTGCGTGCGTGTGTGTGTGTGTGTAATATGTTTTTGAAACTAGCCTCTTACTCATCAATCTGAATAATTAATCAATTATCTTCATGAACTCCCACGGACACATCAAAAGTCATTGTGTGAAACACTTGAAGATCTAACTAAAATAAGTTAGACTTCCAATAAATCAGCATGCTGATTTAAAAAAGAACCTCATAGACAGACAACAGTATGGTGATTATCAGAGGAAAATGAGGGTGGGGGAGGTAGAGGAGGGTAAAGAGAGGATAAATGGTGATGAAAGGAAACCTGACTTGGGGTAGTGAACACACAATACATTATGCAGATGATGTATTATAGAATTGCACATCTTAAACTTATGTAATTTTATTAACCAATGTAACCCCAATAAATTCAATTTAAAAATTTCTCAAAAAATGCATGAGAAGCATCATACTTATTGGTTGTTATAGACTATTATTTTCTTAGCTTATTATATCTCATAGACATACTCACAACATTCCCAACTTGTTTCTCTTCAAGTGTTCATATAATATGAAAACAGTTCCTTGTCTGTCCTATAAAATTTGAATGAGGAGACAAGAAATAGCATGTTATGTTGAAAACAAAGTAAAGAAAATGTACTGTATTAAGACCACTAAAATGGATTTGAATTGAAGTCTAAAGCTAACTGTAAATATTCTGAGAGGCACAGTGGGAAAGGCTGTCTCTAGAATATGGAGTAGATATATCCTAGGACAGTGTTTTGTTTTGCAATTGAGATATAATTTACATATAACATTGTTTAAATTTAAGGCATACACCATGTTCATTTGATATATTAATATATTGCAATATGATTGCCACTATGGCTTTAGCTAAGACCTCTATCGCATCACATTATTTCTTTTTTGCAATGATAATATTTAAGATCTAATCTTTTAGCAATTCTGAAGTATATAATAAAGTATTGTTGACTATAACCACTATGCTTTGCATTATTAGACTTGATCTTCTTGTTGCAAGTTTGTACCCTTTAACAATATATCTACAATTCTCACCTCCTCACTTTCCTTGGCAACCCCATTCTACTCTTTTTTCTATAGCTTTGGCTTTTTTAGATTTAACATATAAATAATGTCATAAAATATTTATCTTTGGCTTATCTCATTTAGCATAATGTGCTCAAAGTCTATCCATGTTGTCACAAATGGCAGGATTTCTTCCTTCTCATGGCTAAATAATATTCCATTACGTATATATGTTATATCTTCTTTTATCCATTCATTCATCAATGGACTCCTAGATTGTTTCCATATCGTGGTTATTTTGAATAATGTTTCAATGAACATGGAGGTATAGATATCTCTTCAAGATGGTGATTTTGTTTCCTTTGGACAGATACTCAGAAGTGGGATTGCTGGGTCATATGGTAGTTTTATTTTTTAATTTTTGAGGGATCTCTTTGGTGGCTGAATCAACTTCCATTCCTACTGGGCTCCCTTTACTCCACATCTACACCAGCACTGTTATTGCTTGTCTAGGGCAAGGTGTTTTCAAAATCAGATCCTCAGAATATTCACATCAAAATCATCTAGTTGAATGCTTGTGAAAACGCATTTTCATGGGCATCATCCAAGCTCAAGATCATTGGGAGGAAGTCTTGCATGTTAGCTTACTTCCCAAACGATTCTCATGTACATCAGAGTTTGAAACCACTATTCTAAGAGCAACAGGTAAAAAAAAAATATAGAGAAGCAGTTTGTTGTGTGGAAAATTATTTGTATTTCAATGGAAAACTGTCTAGGGCACACCCTATGTCCTTCATTCTACGGGAGATCTTTTGCAACTCTGTAGGTTGTAGGTGATTCAGAGACAAGCAGATTCTGTGCACAATTTCATTGATCTCTCTCTCTTGCTCCCCTTTTGGAAAAACCAGTTTTGCACCATTTGCACACTCACTTCAATATTCCTGGTCTATAAAGATGTCTATCTTTGAATTCATTTTGTACTGGTTATAACATCTGCTTAAAGTCTTCTTCGTTAAGTAAAATCTTTATCTCATATTTAATTTTGTTTCTGTCTGAGAGGCATTATTTTATTTGAAAATTATTATTTTACCAGTGTTCTCCCAATTAATAAAAATTAATGCTGAAGTGGTTCAATAGTGTAATAGTTCCCCCCTGAAGCTGTGAACTTCTGATCTCTGGAAGTACAAAAAGAAAACAACATTTTGGGGATTTGGTAACAGATATCACACTCCAGAATTATGAATGCCAGCTGACTTCCCATTTTATCAGGAAATGTGGGCAGGAGGACAGATGTTGGACTAGAATAATGGCTCTCAAGGCTGGTTGCACATTAAAATCATCTGAGTGCTTTAAACAATATAGTTCCTGGGCCCTATCTGTGGAAATATTGATTTAGTTGGGCCCTGGGTACAGTGTCCCACTGAGCATATTGGAGTCTGAGCCTAAGGAAAATCAGTATGTTTTTATATAAATTTTGATATTTAGTTCATTATAAATTTTTTGGCATTAAATTTGATTTTTAACATTGCATTGTAATATCATTTATCTTTATTACTAAGCGCGTGAGCGCGCGCGCGCGCGTGTGTGTGTGTGTGTGTGTGTGTGTGTCTGTGTGGTCCTTTAAATTTTGTGCCCTGGGTAAGTGCTTAACTTGCATAACCCTAATCCCAGCCCTGCCTGGTTATCTGCCTGGGCATCAGAATCACTCAGATCATTCTGATGGGCAGTCAGGGTTGAGAACCACTGACAAATTGATTTGTATGATGCCTCTGCTGTCCAATATGGTAGCCACTAGCCACATGAGACTACTGAGAACTTCAAATATTAGTCATTGAAACTTAGATGTGCTGTAGCTTTAAAAAAAACTTAGTACAAAAGAGTAAATGATCTCAATACTTTTTATACTAATTCCATGTGGAAATGACAATATTTATTTTCTGTTTGGGGAGCATCATTTTCTTGATACTAATTTTTGAATCAATTAGATAGGCCAGGTTATGCTGCAGTAATTTAAAAAACCCCACAACCAATTCTTAGTTGTTTATAACAATGACAATGTGGTTTGTGTTCCATTTCCAACATGGGTTGGCACGGATTTCTAGTAGCTGTTGGTACACTCGGGGACCCAGACTGTATGTTGCTCCATCTCAATGCACTTCCATGATTTCTAAGGCAGGAAAAGGATTATGGCAACTCATTCAGTGGTTCTTAAAGGCTTCTGCATAGAAAGGACATACATCCCTTTTGCTCATATGTCACTGGCCAAACCAAGCTACAGCGCCTTGCCTGGCTTCAGGGAGAGGGCTGAGGAAGTAGAAGTCTGTCGTGTGCCTGGAAGGAGGAGAATAAGAATGTTTTGAACAGCCCTAATGATTGCCACCCTGGCAGCAGCCTGGCCTTGGGAAATGACTGCTGGGTGTGGTGGAGCTATTTTGGACAATGGCACACTGCCTGTGTATGTGGGAGACCAGCCCACCCCACATGGTCTCAGGCAGTGAACATGACGCTCTCCTCCATGTGGCTTTTGTTGAAACTTCATTTCATTAGGAAATCAGTGGGGGTATTTTGTAGCATTGCAGAAATACCAAGCATGAGACCCACCAAGTTGGTTATAAACTCAGCAATGCTTCCTTCCACTATTCAGCAAGGAAAAATAAACTCATAGGGTGATCTCATTTCCCTTTTTGTTGTTCTCTGAGATTTTGGACAAGAAGCATCGTTTGAAATTCTGAGATTATAATGGGAGGAAACATATAATGTCACTTGAAATTCTGTGATACTGGAAAGAAAAACATAAGAGTAAGGACTTTTAAGAATTTTCCTTTTGGTAGCATTGACAATGATAGATTGTTAATGTTGTTCTTTTTCTGGAAAGAGCACCCACATTAAATTGACCACAAGTGGGAAGAGGCAGCAGAGGTGACACTGAGCTTTTTAGATTCAGCAAAATCCAAGGAGGCAATAAAATGTTAGAGAAGTTAATTGTTAAACAATTCTTTTGTAAGTTAGAAATAGTCATGGTGGCTATGAAGAAGTTTGTGCTTCTTTAGCCGAGGAATACATAAGGGGTACCTAGATGGAATAATTTGAAATGGTTCCCAGAATTCTTGGGTGGGTTGGTAAGGTAGACCTTGGGTTGGGGGAAAGGCACATAGGGGACTGCTTGGTGCTTGACTCTATTGATTAAAAAGTCATTCTACAGAATGACTGGCTGTGTGACCTTGTGAAAGCACTTAAACTCTTTGAACCTAAATTCCTCAGTGTGATCTAGTAGAAATAATAACTTCTTACAAAAGAGATATGAAGATTAAAGAGATAATGAAGTACTAGAGCTTAGCCCAGTGCCAGTGGATAGAAGGTGCTCTGTAAAACTGATTCATCACCTGCCTGTTAAGATAGGCAATTAAGAGAAAAAGGAGACTGTCTGACCAGGCATGGACTCATGTCATGGGTCTAAAAATGTGAGAACCCATCTCAGGAAAGCTAGAGCAGGGTATTGTTGAAGAATTTCCAAATAGTCACATGACTCTTTTTTCCCCACCTCAGATTTTTAGGACTCTATCCCCTTTCTTGGGCTTCTGTTGTGCTTTTTGCTCTCCTGCCCCTGTTTATTCTCTTCTCATTTTAAAAAATGGATTCTTCCAGTCTCTGGATTTTATCTTCTCTTTTCTTCTGTTATCTTTTTCATCTTCATATGGTTCTATCACTGTATTGCCCTCAGTCTTATTTCTCTTTCTCTTCCCATTTCATCTCTCATATTTTATAAGTTGTTCAGCACAGGTGACCTGGAGGCAGAGCTGTGTCTTCATTGCCTCTCTAAACCTTTCTGTAAATTTCCTCACCCTTAGTGGAACTTCTCCCTCTGCATCATCCACTGTTTCCCCTGGGCCATGGCAGTCTGTTTCCTATCCTAAAATTTGTTCTTAGAAATGAATCTGATCAACTCAGAGCCACCAAGGTATAAATAACATAAAATCTGGTGCTTTACTTTTTCCCAGGAGTACTAGAGCTTCAATCAAATACAAAGCCTCTAGCCAAAGAAATAAATCTCTAATAATAATTTCAGGCAATAGCAAGTTATGGAGTATGTTTTCTTTGAGGCAGGACACTTTTCTTGCCACATATGCCTATTCACAGAGCTTGTTCCGTTTTGATATTTTAGAAGAAAATAAATCAAATAGAGTCTGATAAAGCTAGAGTTAGATTTAGCCACCATCTAGTACATAGATGTGTTTCAGTCTAATCAGGTTGGAGCTAAAAACTAATTCCAAAGGGGTTGTGTTGAGCAGATGTAGCCATTAATTTTAAATAAATCAGTTCAATCTGTCTTTTCTCATTCTTTCTATATTTTACCAATTTTAATATAATTTGCAAGAGAATATGAGTTCCATTATATGTTTGCAAACAACACCAATCAATCTAACCAAAGGGCCTTATGCACCCTGGCAGTGCCCTATAGTGTGGTAGAGATGGCCAAGTGTTAGTAGGGCCATTCTATTCACTGTTGGCTTTGTGCCTAAAGTCTATATATGCTTGCTTTTTAAGGACTTATAAAAAGACTAGATCCCTAAACAGTTGAATTTGTTCTCAAGTATGAAAAATAAAAATTAATAAATGTAGAACTGAATATCTGCAAATCAAAACATTTGATCAATTGGTTATTGCCTAATTCTTATGTCATTATCTATAAACTAGAGACCCAGTGCATGAATTTGTGCATGGGTGGGGTCCCTCAGCCTGGCCAGTGATTAGGGCTGATCAAGGCCATCTCATCCAGTCCCTATTGGGGCGATCAGGGCCCACCAGCTCACCTGGGGAGGGACTGTGGGAGTTGGCTGTAGGAGTGCACTGACCACCAGGGGGCAGCTCATGCATTGAGTGTCTCCCACTTGATGGTCAGTGTGTGTCATAACAACTGGTCAACCGGTCGTTCAGTCATTTGATTGAGATGGCCATTTAGGCTTTTATATATATAGGTTACATTTAATTCGAGAGAAGACTAGATTTTAATAGGCTTGTTGTAATGAGGGGTGGGTTTCCCAAAAGTAAGAGTGCATGGGTCCTTAGGTCTTGAACAGCCATCAGTGTCAGAGATTTAAAAATCTGAATCCAAGTATAAAATCAACAAACTATTTCTCAGAGTAACACAACTCTCTAGGCACAAAAATGGAGGTTCTGGCTTAGGTAGGAGATATTATATCTCACTTGCACCCATCCTTCTACATTATGGATAAAGCATCTGGGCAGGGGGCATCGATATCACTGAAAAAAGACCCCATTTGAGGAAAATTGTTTTTATGAGAACACCTTCTATAAAGAATAGAAAGAAACTACTATTTTCAAGTAGAAGGATGCTATGAACTGAATTGCATTTCCCCCTCCCCCCAATTCATGTGTTGAAGTCCTAGCCCCTATTTGACTGTATTGGAAATGGGGCGTTTAAGGAGGCGATTAAGGTTAAATAAAGTTGTAAGGTGGAGCCCTGTCCCGATAGAACTGGTGTACTTATAAAACAGGTTACAGAGGCGCCAGAGCTCTCTCTCTGAAACTGCCCTGCTCATTAGGACACAGAAGATGGCCATCTGCAAGCCAGGATGAGAGCCCTCATCAGGAACAGCATCAGGCATCTTTTCTTTGGACTTCCCTGGCTCCAGAATTGTGACAAATAAATTTCTATTGTGGTGTTTGTTATGCCAACTGGAGAGGACTAAGACAGAGGATACATGTTGATAAACAGCTTTGGGTGGGATCAGAGAGCTTAAGGGTATACTTCAGAATCAAGAGATGGGCCCCCAAATTCCTCCTAAATCTGGTGAGCCACAAGCTTTTGCTGTACCAAGGTGGGTATGCAAGTTTGGTGATAGAGCTGAACTTCTCAGGACCAAGTGTGGAGCTGCCTTTCTACCCTTCCCTAAGCACCACTCAGCCTCCCTCTAAATGCATATCAAACTAGTGTTTACAGAAGATCCGTTCGAAGGGCCCCAGATTATTAGCTGCCTGGATCATCTACAGGTCTGTATTTATTTGGTCTAGCCTGGCCAACTGTCATCCTTCATACCTCAATGTCATAGCCGATGCCATGGGCCTTACACATCTGGAGAAAAACATAGTGGAAAATAAGCGACATATTGTTGTGCTTCAGCTGGGTGGTCATCACTGCATAGCGATGGGTTGCCTTTGACTGGAAAAGACCGCAACTGAATGTAAGACTCTTTACAAAATATTTAAATAAGGGTTTGATCTTAGAATAGTTGTAGATTAACAGACAAGTTACGAAGATAATATGTACAGTTCCTATTTACCCCATATTCAGCCCCCCACTTTTGTTAACATCTTACATTGATGTGGTAAGTTCGTCATAACTAAGAAACCAAATTTCTACATTACTATTAACTGAAGTCCATACTATATTTTGATTTTATTAGTTTCCCCCTAACTCACTCCCCTCCTCTTTTTTTATGTTCCAGGATCCCATCCAGGCTACTGCATTATATTTAGTAGTTTCATTGTTTAAGTTCTTCTGGACTGTAACAGTTTTTCAGGCTTTCCTTGCTTTTGATGATCTTGACAGTTTTGAGGAGCACTGTTTAGCTATTTCATAGAATGCCTCTCACTTTGGCTTTGATGTTTCTCATGATTAGAACAAGGTAATGTGTTTTTGAGAGGAGGACCACATGGGGAAACTGCCCTGCTCATCACTTTCAATCAAGGGTTCTGATGAGGCATTTTAATCTCTGACAAAGGTGCTTTTGGCCAGGTTTCTCACGTACCCTGTTTTCCCAAAAGTAAGACATCCCCCGAAAATAAGACCTACTTCCAGTTTTGCCTCTCGTTGTAATATAAGGCATCCCCCCCAAAATAAGACCTCTCCGATAATAAAGCCTCCCCCGAAGCTACCGTAAGGCATCTGACTCCTTATTTAAAGAGACCTCGCACTGCCTGAACAGCTCCGGCTGCGCTTAGGCCAATCAGTGAGCTGGTTTGTGATGATAACTACTACCTTACCATATACAGGTAATAAATTTCCTTTTTTATTTTGTTTTGTTTAACAATATATGTGTACTATATTCTTCTTCATGGAAAAATAAGACATCCCCTGAAAAATAAGACCTAGTGCATCTTTGGGAGCAAAAATTAATATAAGACACTGTCTTATTTTCAGGAAAACAGGGTAGGTAGACTTTCCCCCTTTCTATACTGTACTCTTCAGAAGCAAGTCATCCAGCACAGTCAGCTCCTTGACAGCACCAATGTTACAATTGTTATTCCAACTGCTTTCTTTGGGAAACTTATATTCTTTATTTTGTCTGCCTATCAGTGAGAGCTACCCCAAAGAGACTGGTTCCAGTAGGCCTACAGTATTTCAGTTGTAATATTTCCTTAAAAAAATTAAAATTTAATATGTACAAAAGAAAGTATTGGAACCTGGCAGTTCTGTAGCATGTCTTTCATGACGTGATATTTGCCTTTGACAATCAATTATATTTGTCCTTGGATAACTGGAAACTTGGAGAATGGCAAACAGGGCCATGGCCAACCTTTGGGCATAGAAAATGAAGGCTCCTGGCCAGATTTTGAATTTTGGGGTCCCTCAAGTGCTGGGCAACCAGGCGCCTGCCCTAGTGCAGTACTTGGAATAGAAGGAAAATGAGATGCTGTTGATCCACAGCGGGCTGCAAGGTTCATGAGATCTGATACTATCTATTGTGATCCTTCACTCTCTCTCTATGTCTCTGGGATCACATGGGGAACTAAGGCTGACTGAGTGCCCAGCAAAGATTGACTATCACACACACACACACACACACACACACACACACACACACACATGTTTACCTTTTGAGACATATTTCCCCCACTTATGACCCCACAACATTGACATAAAGTATTATATCTGATGGTACCATCATCAGGACTATTAATTAAGCTTGTTCTTCCCACGTGTGAGCTGAGTCCACATTTATAAAAATGTGGGGCTCCTAGGCTCATCATGTGCCTTGGATTGTGTGCCTCCACTAGTGTTGTCCCATTTATAGCCATTGGGAATTCCCTTTTTACAAGAGAAAAATCTCTTTGAGCCTCATATGTCTCACAACTGTATTTGCTGTCACCTGGCCTATCAGGAGTTGTTCTCCTCATTGTCCCCCTTACATGACCAGAGGCTTCCTGAGGGCAGGCACTGTTTGGTTTCTGAATCCCAAGGCTGGGCATGTTGTGAGCACAAAACAAGCAATCCATGTTTTTTGTATGAAAGGAAAGAATAGATAAATAAAATACAATAACTAGATAGCACTTCCCTCTGATTTAGGGCCTCAAAGGATATAATTCAGAGGACTTGCAGTTAATGAGTGCTTTGTGGCAGAAGCAGGTGATTCAGAAAGCACAGAGGTTAGTCACACCATCCCTACAGAGTGACAGCTCAGGGCAGCCACTCTAGTCCTTGGCCTCCGAGAACATCTTTTGGAAGAGGGATGTGTTTCTGGTGGACTTGTCAGGAATTATTGGTGGGATATCCAGCTATAAGAAGCTCTGGCTCAGCTGTTGGGTCAAGGGGGAAAGCATGGTCTCCAAGCCTGCTTGCCCTGCCATGTCCCACCAGGCCATGCTCTTGCTTGCACCACCAAGGCCCAGAAGCCTGAGCTTTCGTATATGGAAGTGAACTGTAAATACTCTGGAATTCCATTGTGGTTACTGAGCATGTAATTGCATGGTAATTACCATGAATTCACAAGATAATTCCAAGGTTATTTTTGTCTTCTAAACTTGTCTTATGCCGCCATAGTATATAAACCAGAAAATACGAGATCAGGCCCCAGTCAGCAAGGGAGAGAGGTAGGCAGGCATCTGCTAGCGGGATCCAGCTCAGTGCTGTTTATCTTGGCTCTACACTATGCAAAAAGGAGCTCAGTGTCCAGTGTAGGTTTCTGGACAGCAAGTAAGGACAGGCCGTCCTGAGGTTTCTTCCTCTCTGTAGACATAGACTGCAATTCCCTCTCCTCCTAGACGTTGGCTTGTGAGTCATAAAAAATCTGAAAGCAAAGCTAGGATATTTGGTATATGTCTCCAAGCTGCCTCTTGTTTTCCATTACCATCACCATCCTAGTCCAGACTTTTTTGGCTAGAGAGCTGCTCTCCTTCCTCCATGGGAGGTGGGGATGCCAACAGAATTCTGTAGTGAAATGTTACATGGAGTCAGACTGACGGAGCTCCACAACCAGGCTAGGTCACTTGCAATATGTGTGATCTTGAATTTGGATGATTAAATAAGTCTCTAGCACAGCTCCTGGCACCTGATAGATGGTAGCTATTACTTGTGTTCTTGTTTCTTTGGAAGATCTACCGGGCCTGGAGCATTTTAGACCTATACTGAATGTCATTTCCCAGGCAGGTCCTTTCCCCACTGGTCCCTGGGATTCTGAGCACTACCACCGGACTGATTGTTTCCTGAACCCAGGATGGTCAATGCTCAGAACTCTCCAGTGTCTCCTCCTTGCCTTTAAGATGCAGTCCACATTCCTGGCTGGGGTGGGCAGACTCCCCCGAACTTGCTCAGTGGACTGCTCCCACCACTTCTCTCACTCCCCACATCCCAGATTCTCTGCCTCAGCCCAGCAGGTCCACTGCCATCTCCTAACAGACCACGGGCTCTCTTTGCTTCTGTTCTTTCTTCTGGGGGAGGTCTCCCTCTCCTCACCACTTAATGGCTGTCTTAGTATTTAGGGGTGGACTGAGTTTTATGTTGTTAATAAGGTGTTCCCTGCCTAGTCCCTCCCCCATCCTCCCCAGTCCACAGTTTATCCCAAGAACTTTAGCAGCAGGTTGTGGGGCTGTTGCTCAAATGGCACTTAAATGAGGGCTTAGGTTTCTCCTTGTGTATGTGCTATTTTATATTTTCTTCCCAACTCCTCAAAGACAGGAGTTTGTAAAATGTCTTTGTATCCCCAATGCTCGGTGAAATTCCTGGCATATATTAAGTGCTTAATAATTGTGTAATTATAATGCTAACGAACATGAACATGGATGATACTCCTATATTTTTAAAGACTTAACCAGATCTGTGGTTTCCATATATAGAGGGAAAAGGTGTATGATCTGTGGCTGTCTTTTATCCAGCTTGATAGCACAGGGGACAGTGTTGTCATGAGGTTTGGATGAATACGTAAGGACAGTCTGATAGTGTCTAGCACAGAGTAAGCACTCAAAAAATGTTAGCTCATTGATGTGGTTGGTGTGGCTCACTTGGTTAAGTATCATCCTGTGTACCAAAAGGTCACCAGTTTGATTCCCGGTCAGGGCACATAACCAGGTTGCAGGTTTGATCTTCAGGGGCACATAGGGGAGGCAGCTGATCAATGTTTCTCTCTTGTACCAATGTTTTCTCTTTCCCTCTCCCCTGCTCTCTCTAAAAAAAAAAAAATCAATAAAAATATTTTATAAAATAATATGCTTATAAAAATGTTAGTTCATTATTATTTCTAATTAAAATAATTTCACAAATAAGGGAAATCATCCTATACAACAAAAGCCTAATATGCTAAGTATCCAGTAAGCCATTCAACCAATTAAAGCATAATATGCTAATGATATGCTCAGTCCGCTCAACAGCTTGCTATGACATGGACTGATCACCAGGGGGCAAATAGTCCGACCAGTAGGTTAGCTTGCTACTGGGGTCCGGCCAGTCAGGACTGAGTGAGATGGGCTGGACATGCCCTGGAGCCCTCCTGTGTCTCTCCCCAGCCCGATCATGCATTGGTAGGTCCTTTGGCCTGGCCTGCGCCCTCTCACAATCCCCTTGGGGACCTCTGGGGATATCAGAGAGCTGGTTTCAGCCTAATCTCACAGGCCAGGCATTGGTGCACAAATTTGTGCACAGAGCCTCTAGTTTAAAATAAAAACTGACCAACTGACCAATCAAACTTTTTGTTAGAAAGGGACTTGACTCAGAAGACCTGGGCTTTGCCACTTACTTAACTTTATGACCTTGGGCAGCTCACTTAACTTTGCATAGCCTCAGTTATCTACTCTGTAAAATGGATATGATAACCCCTGTCTTTATTTCTCAAGGTCATCAGGGGTTCAAATATGCTCATTTCTATTTTAAGCATAAAATATTATGCAAAGATAAAACATCATTTTTAAAAGGATAACTTGTATAATCTACTCTCTTCAGATGCTGTAAAGTTTGCCAAGAACATCATGACATAAATGGATTTCATAGTATCAGAAGCCTCCTCCACGACCACCTGGTCCATTCAGTGCTCACTGAGTCTCGGCCAGGCTCAGAACAGATTGGAATCCAGTGGATAATGGCAACAACCTCATCACAGAGGTTGAAGCCTCTTTTGGAAGATGAGCTTTCTCTGTGGCCAGAGACTTCTTCAGGGATGAGCTTAAGCTCTACTCTAGGGCTGAGTCACTGATGCTCAGCCAATGTGAGGCAGGGTGGATAGCACAATGGTCAGACACACAGGCCCTCATGCCTACAGGCCTGAGCTTAAACCTTGGCTTCCACACTTGCTTAGCATCTCTTGACCTTGCTCTTCTGATCTAAAAACAAGCATAATAATAGCACCGCCTAATATGTGGGTTCATGTAAAGCACTTAAAGTACCCAGCATGGGGTCAGGCTTGATACATTCTGGACATTCTGGTCATATTATTATATGCATTGAAGTTATCTGCTGACCTACCTGTGTTCCCAAATAAAGTTGGAGCTCTTTGCTACTCATCCTCGTAGTCTCTGGGCTTAGTAGAGTGTCTGACACAAAGTAGTTATTGTCTAAACTAGAGGTCTGGTGCAGGAAATTTGTGCATGGTGGGATATGTGTCTCTTAGCCCAGTCTGTACCCTTTCCAATCTGGGACCCCTACCGGGATTGGGCCTAAACAGGCAGTCAGATATCCCTCTCACAATCCAGGACTGCTGACTCCCAACTGCTCACCTGCCTGTCTTCCTGATTGCCCATAACTGCTTCTGTCTGCCAGCCTGATCACCTCTAACTACTCCCCTGTCAGCCTGATTGATGCCTAACTGTTCCCCTGCCAGGCTGATGGCCCCTATCTGCCTTCCCCTGCAGGCCTGGTCACCTATAACTGCCCTCCCCTGCAGGCCTGGGTCCCCCCCAACTGCCCTGCCCTGTAGGCTGGGTCGCCCCCAACTTCCCTCCTTTGCTGGCCTGGTCATCCCTAACTGCCTTCCCCTGCATGCTTGATCACCTCCAACTGCCCTCCCTTGTAGGCCTGGTCCCTCCCAATTGTTCTCCCCCGCTGGCCATCTTGTGGTGGCATCTTGTGTCCACATGGGGGCAGCCATCTTGTGTGTTGGAGTGACAGTCAATTTGCATATTACTCTTTTATTAAATAGGATACTTGCTGAATTTACTTCTAGTTGATTTTTGCTGAAAGTATAACTGATAGCTAAGGTAATGGCTGATGAGGATTTAGGTGTGGAGAGTGGCTAGTGTTTGGACAGGTTCAAGCCTCAGACTACTGAGAGTACATAGTCCTCTCATGGCCATGAGTAAGTCCAAGCTTGGAGGGCAGAACCCTCCACGGCAATTATAGCCAAAAACTATAGTTGTAAGCTTGAACCTATGGTCCCAACACGTGGTCCCACGTGGCTGAGTGATGTGGGCTTGATAGAGTTCAGGTGCATATAATTGAGTAGGATGAAACCCACAAGAATGTTATGCACATCTTGACCACGCCCTTACTTTGCCCCGTGGAATCTGGTTATAAAATAAAGATACCGCTTGTAGTCTGTGGCGCTGTCACTAGCTCTCCATAGAGAGGACAGCGCCCCACCCAGACCCAGCTTTCATTCTCTTCTCTGTCTTTTCTCAATCCTTCACTCTTTCCTCCTCCTACCCCATCCCCTCAGGCTCACCGAACCTGGCTGAGCTGGCTCGGCATACTTAAGGTGTGACCTGTCACGACATTATTGCTCTTTCCTAAAAGATTCTCCATGAAAAAGACCTCTTAATGGAAGGCTGGGGTATAGAGGAGTAGGCCCTTTCTCTGTCCCCTTATAGGACACATCTCCCCACCCGCAGCACTCCACTATACACAAGGTTGCCTAGGCCTGGCTTGGTAGAGAGCCCCATTTTCCAGACCCCCTAAAATTAAATCCCTCAAGAGAACTTGAGAGTCATTTAGCCCTCCCTTATTTTACAAAGGAGGAAACTGAGTCAGAGAGAGGATCAGAATTCATGACCCCTGGCTTCTGACCAGTGCTCTTCACTCCAAATTCCCACTGGCCACATTGGGAATGTGTGGGAATTCCAGAGATTTGCCTTTTCTAGTAAAACAAGGGGGGGAAATAGAAGACAAAACATTATCGGTAGAAGTCTAGTTTTATTAAACTACCTTTCTAAATCAAAATCTAACAAGAATGCTTCAAGCCAAATAAAGGAAGCTGGAAATACTCCTTTTCACTGGAGAATATAATTTTGCTTCTGCCACAATTTAAATCGATTTAGTTCTGAGCACCAGCACTTGAAGTGTGGAGCATATTCTATTTTTGCCATGATACTTGTTTTGACAGTGATGCATTTCAGTTGACATAGTTGAAATCCTTATGTAATAAATCTCTGCCTGAAAATTAATCATGTTTATAATATTCTGAGAATTAATAACACCCATTGCTCAAATCATTAACTTAAAAAAGGAGCTCCCAAAATCTGTTCTCAGCAGTAAGGGACCACAAATAAATGCATGTTTGATAAAATAATCCAAGTAGCAGTTTAACAAGCGTAAACTTGAATGCGGTTGCAATAACACAGAACTATTGTTTAAGGGTTGGCAGAGGCTGATGGGGTTCTTATTTCAGTTACGAAGCAGGCATCCACATGCATAATGAACTGCTCTCTGAATTATTAATGTGCTGCTTATTTAGCCTCATCTGTCTAGAAGATAATGTATCCTAACTCTAATGAGTGATTGGTTTTGTATATAATTACAGTAGCAGCAGTTGTGGGGGAAATGTGTGCCTTCAAAGGAGGAATTCTAAAAATAAAGTCATCACATAAACTTCGTTGTTGCTGTATTCTATCAAAATCAAACCCGAAGCATCGGAGAATTCATAATAAATTACAGGAGACAGAATCATTATTAACATCATAATTTAACACAAAAGGTTTTACTTAATCATTCATTACGGATCGTGTGCTGTTAAAAATGCTTATAAATGACTTGGGTTGTTTGAAGATGTTTGCAAAGAAGGTCTCTTTTGGACACTTACCAGCTGTGGTGCTGAGGGGCCCCAAAGAGAGAGGAGGTGTAAAAACAGGTAGGAAAGGGTAACCATTTATGCCTATCCTGACCAAACATTAAAATAAAAATTTAAAAGTTTTAGGTGACTTCTTTTCATTTCTAATACATGCACCTCTGGGACTCATCACGCCTTGTTTCTGAATTCAATTGATCATCTGTGAAGGGCCCTGGGTCAGAAACCCATGCACCTGGACTAAATGGGTCTAAATGACAATTCTTTGCCACCTGTTTCAGACATGGGACGGCAGCCCTTTGAGTCCGGAGAAGTTTTTGCTTCCCCCATGCATAGCATGTTACTTACAGGAACCGGACCAAAGGAAGCATTTTCCAGGCATTAGTTCTGGATGGGCCCTCATTATGGTTTCATCTGTGGTTCCTTTCTCTTCAGTCTTCAACAGACTGATCATAAAGCTGACAGCACACAGTCTGTTCACACATGTTCAGGGAGCTTCAGTTTGATTGTCAATTGTACTGTGTGTGCTAGTGTGATGCTTCTTTTAAAAATCACCTATCATGGCCCTGGCTAGGTAGGTAGCTCAGGTGGTTAGAGTGTTATTTGGATTCACCAAGGTTGTGGGTTTGTTCCTCAGCCAGGGCACATGGAATAACCAACCAATGAATGCACAAATAAGTGGAACAGCAAATCAATGTTTCTCTCCCCCCCCTTCCTCTCTCTCTAAAATCAATAAAAAAAGGAAAATCGCCTATCTTGTATGTACACATGCATGGGAGCATGTGTGTGAAGACACATGCACAGTGGCACTAGGGTGAGAACATTCATTTATCTTCCTAAAACCAAAAGCACTTTCAATTTACCCTACGTCAGTAAACCTGCATAGCTTTCTTCAGTGATTGTAGAGACATTTGAATTATTGAAGATCATAATGCTTCCCTCTTGAGTGCAGGCAATTCCTAAAAGTGTTTAAGACTCTTGATCACAGGAGAATTCCCATATGCTGCCTGTAGCTGGGATTGAAACCTATAGGCAAGATGGGGAAAATAAAAGAGTGCTTCTAATTCTAAGTACAACTTCTGCTTATGGCCTTCTGAAGCAACATACTTAAGTGTAGCAAATTGTCTTTGCAAGTCTCCTGTTGAATACTAACACAGCTGCCAGCTTCATTTTAGAAATGTCATGGAGTTAGGTTTGCTAAGGCACAAGGACTCAAATTTTACTGCTATCCTTCCCTCTGACATTAAACTTGGGGTGCTGTAGGTCCCTTTGGTTGGATGAAGGCCATAGGGGGTGTTGGACTTCAGAGCTTCTCAGCAGGTCCTGGGACCTGATTAAAATGGGTTTGTCTCTTCTCCCAAGTCCAGCTCTACTTTTCTTCTTAATAAGCAAAAAGGAAAGTTCTTGCTTATTAAGAAGAACTTTTCTTCTTAATAAGCAAAAAGAACAGGGCAGGTGGGTGGTGGAGGAGAAAAAGGCTACTACCTAAGTTCCCCAAGGCATCTGGCACCCTCTCCACGCTACCCTTTCAAATGCACACTGCGTTCCTGGCAAGGAGGGCGATGCTGGGGACCCTGGAGACTGTCAAGCCAGGCTTTTAAGTCCAGAGGCATCTCTGGGACCCAGAGAGGCTCAGCAAAGAGGTGGGAGATACTTCTCTGAAAAGGTACCTCTCGGGCACTCGTGTGGGGTCCTGTTAGCCACTGGAATTCCTCTTTCATCGGTTTGATATATTTGGACCTCAAGTAGAGCTTCCTTTGCGAAGAGGATACGAAGCCCACTGTTGTGAGGCAGAAGAAACCTCTGGCAGCTGTCAGAGCAGCTGTGGCCGAGCCCATCCCCTCTCAGATCCCACCCACACTAAGGGCCATCTGGTCTCTTGACATTTGTTCTCCTTCTCCACGACTGACCTAGTCCACCGTCCCCATGGAGATGTACCCTTTGTGACCCTGGGATCTGAGGTGGGCAGACCTCCGCCAGCCCCAGGACTGCTGATTGACATGCAGATAGGTGTGCCCCATAGGCCTCTGGCCGGACCCACCAAGAGGAAGTACTGTAGAGGGAAGGGCGATGACAAGTGTGGTTTTGGGTAGTTTGACCATGAGGATTTTATAGGGGAGTTCTGTAGAATATAGTGGGTCTAGGAATCTGAAGAAAAAAAAATTAGGGCTAGAAAAATTTGGGTTTTGTCAGAAGTTGCTGGTAATGGAAGCAGATGTACTTGCCCAAGGCAGCGAGCTGAGAAGAGAATGAAGGGAAACACCACACAGATGTAACCCTGGAACACCCCACGGTCTCCCCCTCCCACCCAGACCTTTCTCTTTCTAGAATGCCCTCTCCCCTCTCCTTTGACCTGTGCATGTATGGTCCAGAAACACATTTTGAAGTGGTTAAGTGACTTGCCTGAGGTTCTTTCCTCCCTCTAAAATGGAACGGACTGGCACATCGCCAGAGCTCAGGAAGCAGCGGCCCAGTGCTGCCAAACACGGGAGCACCAGGCAGCTGCTGTTGCTTACCGGCACGGACAGGGCAGTAAGGTGGCTCGACTTCCTCTCTTTCTTGGCAGTGCGGGGGGGCACTGTAAAGGTGCTAATGCTGCAGTCCAGGTAGCCGTTGGTCAGGTATAAGGCGAGCTGAGTCAGGGACAGCTGGTCGCTGTATGCGAGGTCCAGGCCTGTGGCCCACACCTGATTAAAACAGGAGGGTGGGAGAGATTAACCCCCTAGGGGGAGAAAGCCACACCCACCAGCCCTGCCCAAACCACAGAGACCCAACTGAACCCATGAGTGGATGTTTTTGCTTCTGTTTCTGCAGCTGAGGGATGGCACCTCCAGTCTGGTTGAAATAAAAAGATTCAAGGCTCTTGTGGGAAGTTCCACAGTGAAAAACACCTCGCTATGCCCCGTGCCACGGTGCTCCTGTAGATCTGGAGTTGCCTGCATGTTGTCTGCCATTTCTAAGAAGGTCAGTGCAATGTTTTCTACTGAGAAATGAGACTGGACAGTGAGGGGATGGGCAACTAAAGGACAGCAAGCAGAAGGGGAAGAGTGAGCAAATATGGGAAAAGGGCGGTTTGCCCTGATTCCGGAAAAAGCAGTGCTGGCCTCCGGACGGGAAACTTGAGGTTGGCATGGAAGTCTTAGTTCCACCACTGCTTTACCATGAGATGCAGGAAAGTTACTTTGCTACCCCATGGTGCCATAGTATCCTCAAGTGGGAAACAATGATAACACCCACCCACGCTGAATTGCAGGGTTTTTAGGAGGACACTGTGACCCAATAAAAATGAAAATGCTTTGAAAGTAGACATCTGTAAACTATATGTTACTATAAGCTACTGCTTAGTGCCAGGCATTAATCCCTTGGACAGATATTTACTGAGCATCTGCTATGTGCTCCACTAGAGAGAGCCAAAGTGGGTCATGTACTACCTCTGCCCTCCCCTTGCTTGCCCTTGTTATCTCCAAGCCCACACTGAAGCCAGAGCGCCCTAGAGTCCTCCTCAGTTCGATGCTCAAGGCATATTACTGTGCTAGGCACGGGGGTGTCAAAGGTAAATAGGACAAGTCCTGCGATCAAGAAGGGGAGCCCAGAAACACACGTCTTCAATGAATTACAGCATAATGCAACACTCGCTGTAATAAAGGGACAGAACAAAGTGCTGCTGAGGCAGAAAGGAAGGAGGGCCTGCGTTTGTCTAGTAGAGGTCAGGGCTGCATCATGGAGAAAGTGACATTTGAGCTTTGAAAAACCACACAAACATCACTGCCTCCCACATACCAAGTATCTACCATGTGCCAGGTGCTTCACATCCACCTCGGGTTTTTGTCATACCCTAAAAAAATAGCACCCCCATGTCCTAGATGAAGAAACAGAGGTTCAGAGAGGCACCCAGTTCCACACAGCTAGGAAGGGGTGGTGCTGGGACTTGAACCCAGTGCTGCCTGGCTTCCAGTCCACCCTCTTCCCATTCCCTGCTGGAGGAGACGGCGTTGATCTTGGTCCACCCAACCCTTTCCTGGTACCAGTTTCCCAGTCAAGTTAAAAGTGAAAGTTGCTGAGGATCAAAACATGTTCTTGTTTGATATAATCCATGCCATGGAAGTGTCTTGTGGAGAAAACATGAAGTATTGTATTTCTGGAGTATGCTGTAATTAGCCGTAATGCATTTTCACTGTAGGAAGTTGGAAACTAACACATTTTCAGAAGACTTGATTAAACATTTTTTTTTTCTTCTTAGAAGGCCTCATGTGCCCCCCACACCAACTCGGTATGTTAAAATACATAACGCATCTGCCCTAGAGTGGACTCCTCTCAAACAAATCTAGCAGTGAGTTGACTTGAGTAAGCATTGAATGTAAATGGCATCATTATAAGGATATTAGGAGGTCAAGCTGTCAGGGCCCCTTGCTAAACTGAAGCTAATTTCAGGAGTCATATTCGCACAGTAATGCCCTTTTATAATAGCAAATAAATCACATTTGCAACAATTGTTAAAAACTAACTGCCAAGTATCTGTTGCAGCTGTAAATATCCTATTTGTCAACTTAGATATTTCCTGCTGTCTGCCATAAAATGCAGATCAGATGGGGACAGCCACTTTTCCCCAGTACCAAAGAGTGAACTTGCTGTTCTCAGTGTCAGGCAATTTTTTCAGATCCCTAATCTTGGTGTTTAGTGTCCTGATCACAGGGAAGTAAATAGAGCCAAGGTGACGAATATTTATGTTAATGTTATTAATGCTTTGGTGATAAGGATTTTAATGAGGTCACCGTGTAAGGGAAAGAGAGAGAGCCAAGGAGTCAGAGGGCCTGCAACTGGCCCTCACAGAGAGTGCAAACTTGCACGGCTTTTTTAAGTTCCCTCCCTCTCAGTATCCGTCAGTGTAAAAGGAGCCAATGATAACATTTATGGGACTTGGAAAACAAAATAGAATAAATGCACATAAAATTGCCTATCACGTGATAAAGTTCCATACAAATGTTATTTTCAATTATTGAACATTTTCTGTATCAGGAGTAGGATCTTAGGAGACACATGTTCAGTGGCCTGTGTAGCTATTAGATTGCTCCATTTAATACCTGTTTTCCCCATTCATAATCATGGTGTGCAACCTCAGAACTCAGTGTAGTAGGTGGTTAGGTTTGGGCAAGATTGGTGCTACTCTAGCTCCATTTGACCACTGACGATACCGAGATCAAAAAATGGCTCAGGCCCTGGCTGGAAGTCTCAGTTGGTTGGAGTGTTTTCCTGTACACCAAAAGGTCATGGGTTTTCTTTCCTGTCAGGGTACATACTTAGGTTTTGGATTTGATCCCCAGTTAGGGCACATCCAGGTGGCAACTGACTGGTGTGTGTGTGTGTGTGTGTGTGTGTGTTAGTTATTGATTTCAGAGAGGAAGGGATATGGAGAAAGAGATAGAAACATCAGTGATGAAAAAGGATCATTGATCAGCTGCTTCCTGCACGCCCCACATTGGGGATTGAGCCTGCAACCTGGACATGTGCTCTGACTGGGAATCGAACTGTGACCTCCTGGTTCATAGGTCAATGCTCAACCATAGAGCTGCACCAGTCAGCCTCAATGTTTCTCTCTCTCCCCGCCTTCTTTTCTCTAAAAAAATCTATTTTAAAAAACAAACCAAAACAAACATATCCTCGGGTAAGGACTGAAAACAATAGAGAGCTTCAGAGTTTACCTAAGATTATAGAGCACAGGCCAGAGTGCTGGTCTTCCAGAGCCAAGTCCTTTGGCTTCCCCAGGCTGCCCTAACCCCTGGGTTCACAAAAGAAACAGAACACGTTTCTTTAAGCCTTTCATCAACAGCAGGCTTGCCTGAATTGCTCAGATAATTGTTCTGTTCTCCATCTGGATTTTCCATTGCAGACACCGCCTGAGGCATGCTTGTTTTGTGTACAGGGGTTCCTACTCCCCCTCTAGACTGTCAGCCCCTTTGGGGAAGCTGCAGAGTCTTTGTCTTCCCACAGCACCCACAGCACCCAGTGTCTGGGGCAGGGTTAGGCTCCATCTTCACGGTGAACTCCTTGGCAACCTTTCAGGAACAGGGTGGGTCTCCTGAAGCTGGATTCAGATTCAAATGCAGCAAACATTCATTGGGCACCTCCTCTGTGCCAGGCCTCGGCTTTCACATACATCTTAGGAATCCTATTCTTGATTTTGGACTTTAATGTTCACTTTGGAGCCTAACCTCTCTCTGCACTGGATGCACTCATCACAGATCAGATGAGTGATGATGGCAACCTGTACAAAGGCACTGTGAGTGGGGATGGGGAGAAGTGGGTGGGTTTTTTAATGTTTAGGAGGTGGCTTTGATAGGACTTGCAGGACTTGTAATGACTAGCTTGACAGATTAATTGATTAGATGTGAGGGCGAGGGTGAAGGTTAGAGCTGGAAAGACCCTAAAAACCATCTAATGCAATCAGTTTACTTTATAAATGGAGCAACTCTGGTCTGAGAAGTGATTTGCCCTAGGTTACAGAGCCAGGTACCAAAGGTGTGGGATGAGAGACCGAGGTGTTTCAGCTCTCAGTCATAAATCACTTGTTGATATTGTTTGACTGATTGATGATATTCCAAAATCATCTTGTTAAAAATGGCTAGAATACCAGAGAGATTTACATCAAGGCCTTGAGAAGCACAAGCAACATAAAAATACTCATCTTAGCATTACTTGTCATATTGAAAAATTGCAGCTGTCCAACATCTGGGCCTTGGTTAAGAAGCTTATGACACATTCAAGTGATAGGTTAGTCTATGGTCTTATCACTGAAGATAATGATTGTGAATAACGTTTGATGACATAACAAGATACCACAAAACAGAAAGGGAAGGATAGAAATTCGTAGCGCCAATGCCAATGTGCCTTCCACTTTGCAAATATATATATATAATGCTTAGAAAAGACTAGATGAGCACATAACAAAATGTGAATAGTCTATTGTTAATACCAGCCGAGTTGTGGCAAAGTGCATTTATATGGACTTTCACGTATTCCTAGGTCAGCACTATCTAATATGGAAGCCATTAGCCACTTGTGGCTATGGAGTATGGCTGGTTCAAATTGAGGTGTGCTATACACATAAAATACACACCAGCTTTTGAAGATGTAGGAGATAAAGAGAACGGGAAATATCTCATAGATAATATTTTATGCTGGTTACATGTTTGATGATAACATTTGTGTTATAGTAAATGAAATACGTGCACCTATTTTTTAAAAGAGGCTACGGAAAATAAGAAGGACACAAGTGGCTTCCATTCTATTTCGATTGGATTGGTCGGGAATGTCCCTGGCACTTTAGCAGGGGCAGGGCCAGAAGGGGGTGGGTGGGGAGAGTGCTGCGGAGGCCCGGCTCTCCATTGCCCTCGCCTGGGTGCAGTGCTCACTGCAGCTGCCTCGGGAGGCTTGGGGCGGAGGGGTCAGAACACAGGGCGAAGGTAAAGCCCAGAAACTACAGCAACCTTTGTTCTGACAAAAGCGTGTGAGAACCGGAAGACAGGGTCAGGCAGAGGCAAACTTGCCCAGAATTATTCTGTTCCCAGGTTCTGCGCCCTGTTTGGGCTACAAGCTTTGGGGGTGCTTCTGTGTGGGGAGGTGTGGCAGAGAGGCCCAGTATTGAGCCCTTTTTGCCTTAGGTGTTCCAGGCAGATGGAGGCCGCCTGCTCACCCCTGCTGCTTCTGCCTCTCGCCTGTGACAGGCAGGATGGATGGGTGGCAGAGCGTGCAGATGCAGGCAGATGTGCCCAGGCCCTGTATTCTGTGACTGTCTCCAAGTGCAAATAAAGTTCTGTGGCAAAGGGCCTAGTCTTGCCAACCTCCTCTTATGGGCATTAGGGCAGGGATAGGACCTAGAGACTAGTTTATAGATCAAATGACTCTAGAATTTCAGAGCTCTAAGAATCTATAGATGCTTTGCAGACCCATCTCTAGGTTTTCTTTTTCCCTTGTCCCCCTCCTTTTCTCCCATCATCTCTCCTCCTCCTTCTCCTTTTCTGGCTCCTCCTCCCCCTCCTCCTTCCTGAGGCTCAGGAGGGTGACTTGCTAAAGGCCCCAGTCTTGGTACCAAGGGCTGTGACCCTCGGCAGGTCACCTCTTTGGACTGCACTTTCCTCAACTAGTCACGGGGAATACTAGTGCTGGTGGAGCTTCCCTCGGTTGCCTCCAGGAGCATCAATGAGGCTAACTGGGAAGTGTGAACATTTCTCACTCGTGGAGAATTTTTGAAGATACTGGTCCTCAAATAAAGGCAACCGAGAGATGCAGCGCTGAGACTCCACTGTCCACAGTTCCATGGCCAGCATCTGAATGCAGAGGGTGCCCCCAGCCCACCCTCCTCAGCACCCCAACCTGACAGGAAATCCACTGCTGGGCTATTTTTTTTTTTCCTAGAGCGAGACCAAGCCCTCAGTCAGACCCACGGTCCCCGTATCTATGCTGAAGCTGTAGAGGACAGGCCACTTGCCCGCTCCTCTGCTTACTGGGCAGGACAGCCATGGTTAGGCCAACGCTCCCCCTGTCCATACTAGTTTGGCTGCAATACAGCCAAGGGCTTATTTCCTATTTGCAATGGGGGAGCCATTGGGAATCCACTGGGAACTGTTGAGCAGAGAACTGACATGATCTGACTTATTATTATCATTATTATTGTTATTTGTTTGTTTTGTTCTGACATATTTTTAAAGGGGGTTGTGGTGAGGAGAAGAGACCATGAGGGGTCAAGGATGGGAACAGGGGCACCAGCTAGTTAGGAGGCTACTGCAGTAATCTGGATGGGAGATGATGATGGCTGGACCGACATGGTGATGATAGCAGAGGGTAAAAGTGGTGGTGGAGGCCAGTGGCTTTGCCGGAATGGGAAGGACACTGGACCAGAGTTGACTTCAGTGGGAAAGGTGACCTTGCCCTTCAGTGTCTGTGTGGTCTTAACTTCCTTCTCCGCTCTGGGCCTCAGTTTCCTCGTCTATGAACACAGACCTATCTATGATGGTCTTTATCTCTGAGGGCTTGTGAGGATCAGTGACTACACGAGATTTGGCTCTGGCAGGCACAAAACTGTGTGACTATCAGGAACAGAGCCCGGGGCAGGCGTAAGAACGCCCTTGCCTGCCTCTTGACTTCAGCACTCTTGCCCACTTTACAAAGGCTGTGATTACATTCGCCTCTTTTCAGATGCTGTTTAAAAACAAGCCCCAGAGCCCTGGCTTTCAGGTGGAGAGCATACTGTTTTAGTGAAGTCTCTTCGCATTTGATCTTTCAATCCCCAGGCAGTATCAAGCGCTCCATTGTGGTAAATAACACACCTGATGCTTCATTTGAAAGAAAGTGGTACAGTGAACTGTGATAATTTCCAGTCAATACAATGTTAATGGGATTATGGTATTTGTTAAGAACTGTTTAAATTACATAAAAAAGTCCATAGGCAGAGCGGATTGCAGCCTCTTGGCATGTTGCCACCTAGTGGCAGCTGCTGGGATGGCCCAGTCTCTTGCAGAGGCAAAGAATTGCGGTCTCTGCTGTATGGGACAGTTATCCTGGGCCCTGATCAACTGTTGAGACTCTTGGTATTCATATTGGAGGTCTTCCCCTCTGTCTCTATTAATCCTACTTATCCTTCTTGGCACGATTTAAATAACTGCTCAATGAGGTTGTCTCCGAGGAATTAGAGAGCCACCATTCTCTGCACCATCCACTCTGGACACTATTCTGGGCCTTTGGACACCGGGGCTAGAGGCAGCAAAACATCAGAGCCCTGTCATTGAATGTTCAGGGCTCAGAGTCCACCATGCCTCAGGCCTCCATGCTTTTCAAAGCCTTCAAAATGTTTAGATTGGGGTAGAGGGGGTGGGGAAGAGAGAGAATATTACTGGCTTCCAAATAAGAAAACTGAAAAAATAACAATAAACATTTAACAAAGATCAATCACATTGACATGTCAGTTAAATGCAACACAATTGTTACAGTTGTGTTTATTCCATAAGAGTGCATTGAATGCATTTGATAGCATGTAGAGTGATGGAATTTCTAAAACGAAAAACACTTAGGGCTCAGAGAGGTCTTAAACATCTCTGTCCTAGAGACCTAAAATGACCTCTGTCATTCCCACATTCTCATTTTTGGATAAGGACTTGGGGGAGACTGACTCACTCAGGTCCCTCAGTTGGGGAAGAGCTGGGATCAAAGCCCAAGTTTTCCGTCCTGGTCAGCTCTGTCCATGACACTGAATTAGCAGCATTAAGAGCCTGATTTCTTCATAGTGCCAGGAGCTTCTCTGTAACTTTGGAAAATTTTTCAGAATATGCAGAAACAATATTCAAAATTAATTTGAGTATCCAAAATGAAAAATATTGAAATTAAACCTGCATCAAACAATAGCATTTATGTTTTCCATTTTTGTAAAAATATCACAAATCTCTTCATATACCCTTGCTTTCTCTCCTTCCTTTTCCAAGTGCCTTTGACTTCCTCCATACATTTACCATCCCCCCTCTATGGCCGCAGTGATATTGTTTGTATTATCTACACTAATAAAAGAGAAACATGCAAATTAATCATCACTCTGCTACACCAAGCCACACCCACCAGCCAATCAGGAGCAAGTATGCAAATTAACTCAACAAAGATGGCGGCCGGCTACAGAACTGGAGCAAGTAGGAGGTGTGGATTGCCCTGACAATGGAGGAAGCCAAGCTTCTTGCCTGCTCTGGCCACCCTGGCCTCCACTCAAGGCTACAATTATAGAAGATAAATAAATCCTAGATACAGTGGTACCTCGAGATACGAGTGCCCTAACATATGAGATTTTTGAGATACGAGCTGTCCAGCGAATGATTTTTGCTTTGAAATACGAGCAACGTTTGAGATAGGAGTAATCTCAAGGATCGGCCGGCTGCACACGACCCACCAGTTTACCGAGACTCGAGCGTCTCATAGTTTCCCATGCCTCAAAATTACAGAATGAATTAAACTCATATCTCGAGGTACCACTGTACTTGCTTCCAGCTGGCCCTGGCCTCCACTCAAGGAGGTGCTGAAAAAAAAGAAAAAGAAAAAAAGGAGGGGCTGGGACCTTGGGTCACTGGGGGCGGTGATCAGGCCAGGATGGGATGGCAGGGGCCATAGGGGGTAAGCAGACCAGCAGGGGGCTAGTTGGGGTGAACAGGCCATCAGTGGGGGTCAGTTGGAGGTGATCAGGAGAGTGGGGTGGGCAGTTTAGAGTGAGCAGGCCAGAAGGGGAGGGCAATTAGAGGTGATCAGGCTGGCAGTGGGGGCAGTTGAGAGCAAGCAAGCTGGTATGCAGAGTAGTTAGGGACAGGCAGGCGAGTGGCTGGAGCCAGCAGTCCCAGATTGTGAGGGGGATGTCCAACTGCCAGTTTAGGCCTGATCCCTGTAAACCAGCAGTAGGACATCCTTTGAGGGGTTCCAGATTGGAGAGGGTGCAGACTTGGCATGATTTAAATAACTGCTCCATGAGGTTGTCTCTGAGGAACTAGAGAGGCACCATTCATGCATACCCCCCCATGCATGAATTTCATGAATGGGGCCACTAGTCTACCTAATGAAAGAGTAACATGCTAATTGACCATACCTTTGTGACGCCCACTGGCCAATCAGGAGTGAGTATGCAAATTAACCCAACAACAATGGTGGGCTAATTTGCATATGCAGGTGTTGAGTGGCTGGGATTGGGATGCTTGCATCGTTGCCATGGTAATGATGCATGCTTTCCACACCACCCCAGTTGCTCTGGGCCTCTGGACAGCATGGGAAGGTGGAAAGGTGTATCCGGCCAGAGTGAAGGCAGTGCTGGCAGCCAGGGAAAGGAAGGTCCATTCTTGCATGAATCTCATGCATTGGGCCTCTAGTTGTTTTATATTATTTGTATTTTTAACATACAGAATTACTCATTTCTTTTTTTCTTTTTAAGTATTTCCTTAACTTTTTATGATGAATTTTGAGAAGACCACTTTCATATTTTGACATTAAGCTCTAAAGTGTAATAAACATGAAAACCCAATTGTTTAACTTATCAAGTTTCTAGGAACAGTAATTGTGAATGCTTCTTCCACAGCAACTCAATATAATAACCCCATGCTGTAGATAGTTATTCTCCTCCTTTAATTTTCACACTATAATGCAAATGTCAGGGTTGCTGAGTGATTTGCTCAGTTGAGAAATATTCCTTCAAAGTCACTATAAATAATCTCTAAAAGGATTTTGTGTGAATTTTCAAAGCAGAAAGCTCCTGTCCTGTAGCTTCCATCAGGAGGATTCCTGTGCTAGACTCTGCGGGGTGGAGGCCTACCGGCCAAAGCGTGATGAGGATGGGCCTGCAGCACTGGTCCCAGCAATGCAAGGAGCTGGCACAGAGTTCGCCTCCCCTCCCCAGTTACCTCAGCAGCTCTGGTAAATCACATACCTGTATATGTTTTTACAAAGAACTACCTTGGTTGCAGAGTCTGTACACAAGAAACACGAATGTCAGAGAGATGGCCTTGGAATTGGCCTAGTCTATCCCCCTTCCCCCCCCACCCCAGCTCTAAGCGTGAGCCTCAAGAGGGAAAGAGACCTGGTCAGGAGTCAAGTTCAGACCAGAATTCAGAGCTCATGACTTCATGTCCAAGGCAAGTTTATTTACATTTGGAAATTCCTAGAGAGGAGAATTAGACTGAAAACAGGAGACTTCTTATTCATTTCTGCATCCTGCACAATGCCCAGTGCAACACCCCTGCCTGATATGTATGCACAATAAATCTTCATTGGATGATTCAATTAATTAACACAAAGACAAAAAACCTTCCCTTTAAAAAACAGACAGGAGAGATACCATTCAAACCCACCAGGATAGCTGAAATAAAAAAGATAGTAACAAGTCTTAACAAAGATATGAAGAAATTGGAACCTCATGCATTGCTAGTGACATTGTAAAATGGTGCAATCACTTTAAAAAACAGTTTGGTGGAGTCTCAAAAAGTTAAACTTTCAGCTACCATATGACCCATCAATTCTACTCTTATGTATAATCAGGAAAAATGAAACCAGGAATACCCAAAACTTGTTCATGAATGTTCACCTAAATATGTAAAACCCTAATATGCAAATAGAACGAAAGGCAAAACAACTGAACAACTGGTTGCCGTGACATGCGCTGGCCATCAGGGGGTGCACTTGGAACATGGCCGGCATCAGCTGTGATAGGATGGTGGAGCAGGTGAGCAGGGGCACCAGACCAAGGTGGGGCACCCAGTTGCTGTCATCGGGGCAAGCCCCTGGTGGTTATTGAAAATTCTTTGCTCCCATATTCCATGCTCGCACCTAATGCTGGTACCTAGCACTGGCCCCAATTGCTCAGTGCCATCACAGTGTATGAGCGGCAGCTGCTGGCCCCAATCACCCCTGAGGGCTTCTTCACCTCCCCCTGCTCTTGAGGGGCAATCTGGGCCAGCAGCCGCCTCTTGCACCCACTGCTGGCACTAGCACTGCTCACACCCGCAGTCAGCACCAGAAACACTGCTCGTACCTGCTACTGGTGCTGGTCCCAATGGCTCTACACTATCAGCAGGTGCGAGTGGGGCCAGCACTGTCAGTGTGTGGGAGCAGCAGCGGGAGCAGTGCTGCTGGCAGACAGGGGACTGGGGAAGGGGGGAGGGGCCGAGGAGGGGCGAGGAGGAGAGGTCAAGACCTACCTCTGTGCCCATTGCAGCATCACGGTCCACATTCCTTTCAAGGTACACAAATTTGTGCACTGGGCCCCTAATAACATTATAATAGTCAAAAAGTGGAGGCACACCAAATGTCTATCAACTGATTAACAGATAAACAAATGCGGTACGTCCACACAGTGGACTATTATTCAGTCATTTAAAAGAATGAAGCATTGATTCATACTATCACATGATGAACCTTGAAAGCATTATGTCACAAAAGACAAAATGGATAATTCCATTTATATGAAATGTCCAGATAAGGGAAATCCACAGAGAATGGTTTCTACTGGCTGGGGGGAAGAGAGCATGGGAATGATTTCTAATAGGTTCAGGGATTTTTTTTGTGTGTGTAAGAGAAATAGTCTAAAATTAGATACTGATGATGGTTGTATTATTCTGTGAATATACTAAAAACGACATTAGCATATTTAAAAGAGTGAATTTTATGGCATGTGATATCTCAATAGAGATGTTACAAACACACACACACTTTCTCCCCCTCACCCCTCACCAGTTTCCAGGAGGCCCATTTTTCGAAGAACACCTGCACAATTTGTATGGCCACTTGTTTGCACTACTAGTGTAAATAAGTCTAAAAGAGGGGCCTTGATAAACCACCTTCCAAACCACCCTCTGAATTTATTCTAGGCATTCTTCAAGCCTATGCCTTAAAGAGCATTTCCATGCAGGTAAAAAATATCTGCTACCTACACTGAAGCAAACCAGTGCCCAGACAGGTTTAATACCTGAGGCCCAATAAGCAGCCACGGGCTGAAAGGGTTAATAGATTAACATCTGAAAAAAAGACTCATGAGCTCTGAGGACACAGTGTCACTTTTCTAAAAGATCCTGCTTCCCATCACAGACTTTCATTTTGTATCAGCTCCTGGACTGAGTGGGGCCGGGTCTGGTCAAATCTAGAAGACCAGCTGGTTCGGTCAGTGGGCACATCCACTTTTCTTCTTCCTTTCTATTGCCCATTCCAGGGTCCTCCCAGCACTTTGGCCTGGCTTCTGTGGTTTGAGGAGCCCCCTCCCCCAAGCCCTATGCTCCCCACAGGGACTTTTCCTTATGCCCATCATGTTAATCCGATAAATTCTGATCCTTTGCTGACTGTGGAGGGCTGTTTAATGGAACCTTTTGGAGTTGGTTATCTGAGAGATGAATCTGGATCCTAGGACTTGGCCTTTGTTGTCTATGGACTCTGGTGTTTCAAAGATTCAGCACCCAATGGAGCCAATATGCTTTCTTTATTGATGGCAGCAATATTTAGGAAGCTGCCGATTTGACTATGTGGAGAACAGACTCTAGGAAGGAAAACTATGGAAGGAATGGAAATTAATGTATATTAAGGGCCTATTATGTACAAAGCACCCTGGTAAGTATTTTCTCATGTCATCTCAAAACCTTGTGAAGTAGATATTGACATCCTTATTAAAAATACATATATTACTGATTTCAGAGAGGAAGGGAGAGGGAGAGAGAGAGAAACATTATGTGAGAGAATCATTGATCAGCTGCCTCCTGCATACCCCACACTGGGGATGGAGCCTGCAACCTGCGTATAAGGTCTGACTGGGAATCGAACCATGACCTCCTGGTCCATAGGTCATTGCTCAACTACTGAACCATGCCTGTCGGGCCTAATATCCTCATTTTATAGAAGTGGAAGCGGAGGCTCAAAGAACTCAGAAACGTGCCCAAGTTCCACAACTGTGTGGCAGGACTGGGATCCAGATCAGTGTGCCTGACTCTGAAGTCCAGGTTTCTTCTCCTGGGCTTCACCTTGGAGATTATCTTCCTTATGGGGAGGGAAACAGATGCCTGGTGGGATGTGAGTGAGCAGCGGCTCCACCGATTACTGAAGCCGGAGGAAGGCCTGTGATTTACTGGGGACTTTGGACAAGTCACTTAGCACCTTTCTGCCTCACCAGCCCCATTACTTGAGAGCCAAAAATCAAAGAGTTGTATAAGGACAAGGAAATGCTGTCCTTCAGTGCAGGCAAAAAGTCAAGACTCCTATCTGTGATCAACAAAAGTCCTATCGTG
The DNA here is from genome assembly GCA_011751065.1 of Lasiurus cinereus. Classification (NCBI taxonomy): domain Eukaryota; kingdom Metazoa; phylum Chordata; class Mammalia; order Chiroptera; family Vespertilionidae; genus Lasiurus; species Lasiurus cinereus. The sequence goes on from JAAGEH010000076.1 coordinate 34,605,944, forward strand.
CTTTCCAGGAATATATGGGCAGAGCCTTGGGATCCTGTAAAGATTCCAACTGAGTAGCTGCTGACCGGAAATCAGCCTGTAGTGACCCCTGAATAAGTGTCCTTAGCCTGGGCTTACCCTTCAGGCTCTGCCCCACACATGGCCTCTGCTCCTCTGAGATTCTTTGCAAACATTTCAAAAAACAAATTGATTCCCCTCCCTCCTCAAATCTTCTCAAGAGAGCAAATTCTTTGGTATACCTTACGTCTTCAATATGAATAGAAATTTGATAGCTATTTCTTTGAAAAGTGTCTCCTTTATATGTGCCTCTGGAGGGCTTACCTCTGGCCCTGCACACTTCTATTTACAGGGAGTAGGACACTGAGTTGCTGCCACAGGGGGTTCAAAAACTCAAAACCTTTTTTTCCAGTTAAGGGAAGAGCTGCAGCACAGCCCAGTGCCCTCCTTAGTGGTAACATCAGGGGACTCCCTGTTCTTCTGGGGCCGCGTATGACTCTTTTCCTGCCAATTCCTGCATATTTCCTGCCTATGTTCTCCCTAGGGGAGGTGAATTTTGTTATTTTATTTGGATTTGTATTGGTTCCTGACTTTGCTTGATCACGTTTCAATGGGTAGTTTTGATATCATTTATATATTGAGTTAGTTGTGGAAATGTCTCAAAAGGAAAATGGAAAAACAATTAAAAAACAGACATAAGTAGGTAAGTAACCCCAGAGTAGACTAGCAATATGGCGTGCTAGGGGAAGACCAACTCACTCAAGAAGGGCAGCCCTCTCACTTATTTATTTTTAAGGGTTTAGAACAATAGGCAACACAATGACTCTTATGTTTAAGGAAGCAAAATGTATGTGTAGAGGAATATACATATTGTTAAAACAGTTCTATTTATGTAAAAGATTCATGTAACTTTATAAAGGTTTTCAGGGACTTTAAAGGATTTTAAGTGCTTTGTTAGACTGTACTAGTAACAGATGTTCAACGGCATGTTTAAGTTTTTGTTTTACTGAAAAAGCAATGGATTACTTGATATCTTCTTTTTTTAAAATCATACCAAAGCCACTACATCTTAAGTATAGCCCAAATTCATTATTTCTGAAAAACAGAAAAGACTTAAAATAACATAAGGGCCCCTAAAAATAAACATCACTATGGTGGAGCTAGAAGATTTCATTTGCTAAGTATTCCCTTCAGAATTCCAGTCTTTTGTGTCACTTCTTGTGCTTTTTTCTATGAAGACAGATGGTGTCAGTAATTGCCTATATATTTAATTAAGTTAAAAAGCTACATAGTAAGGTTTTGGCAAAAAGTAGAAAATTTCATGCTAGGAACAATGAGAGCGAAAGAAAGCAGAGATGGATAGCATCAGATGCTATTCCTCACCAAATACACATTTTGATATCCATGTATGTTGGAATGTGAGATTGGACTTCATTAATCTAATGATAAGAACAAAAGCATTTATTCTGAAAGTTCAAGCCCATATGAGAAATCCAGAGGGCAGGTTTCTTATATTTTTAACGGGACAATAGGGAATGGCTCTACCTATTGTCCACATCACCTCCAACCTTGGCTCAATACTTGCTGGTTATTCTGAACTCCTCTGACTCTCAGTTGTGCTTGTTTCTTTTTTGCCTGGGATTTTTCACCTAGCAGGCTAATTATTGTGAAATTATTATGGGGAAAAAAAGCAATAGCTACTTGTAGAAAGTGGTTTGGAAAACTGACTTAACCATTCTTGTGGTGTCTGTTTTCAATGTTCCCATCCCGTGAATCCACCTTCTGGCTTAATGGCAATATGGCGCTCCCAGCTGTGGTGCTGTGCGTGGGCTTGCTCATTTAAACTCTTAAGGCTTAAAAATGGCTACCACAACACTGATTTTATTCCATTGCGCTTAGTCATTAACATTTAATGATTACCTTATGTGCTGAGCACAAGGATGGAATATATTAAAAAAAAAAAGGAGATGTGTTTTCTGGCTTTAAGCTGTTCAACTCAATTCAACAAGCATATTGAGGATATACAAGGGAAACATACATTTTCTTTGGTGATGGTAGTTGAGGAGGAGGGAGTGACTTGCAAAGGATGTTCACCATCAATTCAATGCAGTACCACAGGCAGCATCTGCTGAGAGAAGGAGCAGGCTCGGCAGCCTGCTTGGTTTGAACCTTAGCATGGTTTGAACCCTAGATTTGTCACTTAGTAACTGTGTGACCTTGAACATGTCACTCTAGGCTCAGCTCTCATTTGTAAATTAGAGATAGTCATGCCCATTTCTCAGGGTGTAAGGATTAGAAATATTACATGTAAAATATTTAACGGAGTGCCTGGCACTTGACAAAAAATCAATACATTGTTAATGTTATCATTAATAATTACTCTGGGCATTGATACTGCACCTCAGCTCTGAGAAGCTGCAGAATGAGGTGGCGGTTGAAGTGGGATTGATTCAGGTGGGTTTCTAGGAGGAGTTGGATTGTGAAACATGTTTTAAGAGAAGGGATGCTGTATAATGACAGAAAAGCAAGTTTTGGGAATGAAGGTGGCATGGGGGAGACAGGAAGAGAATGTATTTATTGAACCTGGGAAGAACCAAGCATGTCAGCTTGCTTGTCCTGGAGAGCACTTTGGATATGATCAATGAGAAAAGCAATAGTGCCACATGGTGGGAGAGGGGTAGTTCAGGGCTGTTCTTTACTTTTAGGATTTTCTAATAGATTTTTTATAAAGCTTTGTTGTTAAGTATTATAGATGTTCCCTCCCCGACTCCCTACCCCTCTGTATTGTTCCTTTCTACCCGGTGCCCTTCCCCCATCCCAGGCCTTCACAGCCCTATTGTCTGTGTCCATAGTTATTACAATATTTTTATTATATTCCCTATGCTGTGACTGGTAACTACCAATTTGTACTTATTAATCCCTTCACCTTTTTCACCCAACACCTAACCTGCCTTCCATCTAGCAAATCTGTTTGTTCTCTGTAATCTATGAGTTTGTTTGTTTTGTTTGCTCTTTAGATTCTACATATTAAGTGAAATCATGTGGTATTTGTCTTTCCCTGTCTGACTTATTTTACTTAGTATAATACCATCTAGGCTCATCAATATTGTTCCAAGTAGTATAATTTCATTCTTTTTCATGGCTGAGCAATATATATATATATATATTCATTTGTCTACTGATGGGTAGTTGGGTTGCTACAAGACAAAATTTATCACACAAAAGCAGGTGTCAGCTGCAAGTAGGAAAGGGCCATTCAGCTTTGTTTCTGTGATTCTAGGGGACACGCTGTAAACACACAAATGTGGAGAATCTTCTGGTCTTTCTTAGCATTAGCAGGGAGCCTTTCCTTTCTCCTGGCTGTTACCGCCCTGTAGAACTGTGGCACCTCCTAAAAAGCACAGGATGGAGAAGGAATGCCAGATAGGCTCCTCCTGAGACCTCAAAGTCCAGAGTTTCATTCATAGAAAGCAAGGGTCTCCATGATGAGAGTGGGCATCTGAAGTTTTGGGTGAGATGAGATGTAGACAGAGGAATTGGGCCTGTTATATATGGACATCAACCAAAGTTCTATCCAAGAGTTGATGCTTAGGCTTGTGTTCTATTTTCTGAAGGTCAAAATTTATAATGAAAGGGGTTCACCAAACATTTAAGACAGTCACACAAGGTAACACTATATACAGGCAAAGTTGACCACTAGATTACCTGTACTATCCGTGTTAAGAAACAAAATTGTACTTGTCACTATGAAATTCATTGTCATCACTGCCTTTGCATTTATTGTGAAAGTCATTACTGCCACCATCATTATTATTTCTTGTATATTACAGGTCTGTTTCATTGGCACAAAGATGCAGGTCTTTTAAAGGGACAGGTCTTTTTCTTTAATGCTTCAAAACCCTTGGGATCTATTTTCCTTCTTCCTAAGTATTAACTTGTGATTAACAGTGTGCCTCTTATAGCATTAGAAACACTGAATAATAGCCACTTCTGTTTATACCAAAGGCTTATTAAATTTTAATTTAGACATACACTGTTAACTTTCTTATATATAAATAAAACACCTTCCCTAAAGAGAAAAAGTAAATCTCATTGAGCTCCCTCAGTGAATACCTTGAATATCTTGAAAACAGAGATAGGGAGATCTTGCAAATGAGAGTACCAGAGGGGGACTCAGAGAAAAGTATTCATTTATTCATTTAATACATATTTATTGTGGATCTGTTATATACTAGACATGGTGATAGGTGCTGAGTATACAGCAATGAATAAGAAGGAATTACGATATTTCCGTAGACCTTGGTTTTCCACTCTCTGAAATAAATGTATTCATTTTTGATGCTTATATATCACTTTATGATTATGAAAATGCTCACTGAGTTTTAAAAATAATGCTAATTCAATTCAGATTCCACTCACAGTTTGAGAACCTGCTGAGGGCTCGGGTGACAGCTTTCCATGTGATTATGCCATTTGATTTAATAAGAGCAGCACCTTATATCTGCTCAGCCTCTCAGAACATCCTGTGGGAAGGAGGACAGGAATCCACCATTTGTCAATGAAAAAACCAGGCTCCAAGAGGTCCACTGGATTGTCAGAAGTATCACAACTGGTAAGTGGAAAGACTGGAGCCCAAATCCATTACCAATCATGATGAAAATATTTTCAACTATCTCATTTTTTAAATTCTAGGCTAATAAATTTGTATTTAGGCATTAAATATAAATAATAATATAGTTATTTTTATATTTATTTATTAAATTGATTGGGATGACATTGGTCAACATGAACATACAGGTTTTAGGTGTGGGTTTCCATGTTAAAAGATCTGCATATTGCACGGTGAGCCACCACCCAAAGTGAAATCTTCTCCTGTCACCTTATATTAGGACCCCTTCAACCACCACACTGCTGTCTGTGTTCATGAGTTTCAATTTTATATCACACATATGAGTGAAATCATATGTTCTTAGTTTTTGCTGACTGACTTATTTCACTTAGCATAATGTTCTCAAGATCCATCCATTCATTTGGTGCAAATGGTGCTATTGCATCCTTTCTATGGCTGAGTAGTATTCCATTGTGTATATGTACCACATCTTCTTTAAAAAATTTTTTTAAATTGATTTTAGAGAGAAAGGAAGAGGGAGAGAGAGATAGAAACATCAGTGTTGAGAGAAAATCATGGATCGGCTGCTCCTACACACCCCCTACTGGCGATCCAGCCAGCAAATCCGGGCATGTGTCCTTGACCAGAATCAAACCCAGGACCCTTCATTCTGCAGGCTGACATTCTTTCCACTGAGCCAAACCGGCTAGGGTGTACCACATCTTCTTTATCCAATCCTCTAAGGTGGGGCACTTTGATTGTTTCCATGGCTTGGCCCCCGTGCATAATGCTGCAATGAACACAGGGGTGTATAAATGTATCTTTATGAGTACATGACTTTGACCTTTTCATGTATATACCCAAGAGAGGAATTTCTGGGTCATATGTAGCTCTGTTCTTAATTTTTTGAGAAATTTCTAGACTGCTTTCCATGGTGGATGTATCAGTCTGCATTCCCACCAGTGAATGAGGGCTCCCTTTTTTTTTCACAACCTCTCCAACACTTGTTATTGCTTGTCTTGCTGATAATGGCCACTCCAACAGGTGTAAGGTGGTATCTCACTGTAGTTTTGATTTGCATTTCCCCAATTGCCAGTGAGGTTGAACATCTTTTCATATATCTTTTGGCTGTTTGTAAGCCTTCTTGGGAGAAGTGTATTTTCAGAAACTTTTCCCACTTTTTGATTGGATTGGTTGTTTGGTGTTGAGTTTTATGAGTATTTTAAAAATATATATCTTTTGGAAATTAAACCTTTGTCAGAGCCACTATTTGCAAATTTCATCTCCTTTCTAGTTGGCTGACTTGTTTTGTCGTTAGTTTCTTTTGTTGTGGAGTAGTTTTCTAGTTTGATATATTCCATCATTTATTTTTGTTTTGGCATGCTGAGAATCAGTTTTCAGAACATATTGATATTCTGTGATATACATGGAGGTCTACATTTTTGTCTTTCCTCACAGAATTGTATTTTGTAACCAGTCTCTTTTCCTTTTGTATCCAGAAGGAGCCATCATTGCTAATCGCCTCCTGTCTTTTTTTTTTTTCCCATCTAAACTCTTTTCATTTTTTTTTTAAAAGACAGCACATCAATGCTCATAATGGAGATACTTATTTCAAAAGTTCACAATACCTAAAAACAAATACGTTTTTAATCTGGGAATTTCAACAGAAAGCATCTTTGCCAATTTATTTGTTTAGTGAATTTTACCTATAGAAAAGGAACTGGGGAATGATAAATAAATGCATAATTACCTGATATAAATCAGATATGATGTTTATAAGACTTAGACAATAATTTTATCCATGTGTGATTTGATCTTTTCTTCCACCATCCTTCACAGCATCTTTCCTTCTTACTTACCCTCCTGGCAATCCTAACTATCATTCAGCTCAAATCCTACCTCCTCTGTAAATATCTTTCTTGATTGTTCCAGACAGAAGGTAGTTAAGCCAACATTCCCTTTTTAATGTCTCTTTTTATTGTCCTATGTAGTTGTCACTTAAGCTTTTTCTTGTAATTCACTTTTTAAGTCTGTCTCCCCAAATAGATTGTGAGCTCCCTAAGGGCAGGCGCCAGGACACCTTTTGCATCATTGTAGCCTTCTAGTACTTACCATAATGTCTTGTGCATAATAGATTCTCAATAACACTTGTTCTTTCTTTGAGAATTTCCCAGAAGTGAATAAGTAAGCTCAACAGATCTGGATCTTCTAGAATTCTCAAAAGCCTAACAATCAACTGACCATCATATAACTGACTATCATTGTGTTAGACATCATGAAGAGGTAAAAAAAAAAAGTGTTAAGGTCCAGGGCTTTCTAGAGGAGGTTGAAATCTCATGAAGGCAACATGTATGCCTAAGAACCAGTAAGAAGACAATAATTGGGTACATGTGTATCAAATGAAATTGGATGATAGCTGTAAAATGAGCTTCCACATGACAGAGAACATGTCTTATTGAATTCCAACCCCTTAGCCTCCACCATGGAGTAAAGTAGGCTTTTGGAAAATATTTGTTCAATGATCATATTAATCTCTCCTTGAGGCCTTTGGTTGGTGCTGCATGGCCCTCCCGGAACCCACTAGATACTGACATCCAGGACACATTGGGGTTTGGAAATAGTCGTGCCACTCTTTGTGTAAGGGTGGCATCCCTTCCCAGTAACAAGAGGCAGGGCCCCTCCTTTCATGGGAAGCCAGATCTCCAACCTGGCTACCTGTAGTTCCATGTATCAGCATGGAATTTCCCATTCCTGGGATGCTGGGATCTTGGACATAAGTGCACTGGCAGGAGTGGTTTTGTACTATGCTTCAACCAGCTCAATTTCCCAGGACTGGCCCTTTTCCTCTTATTCCCAAGAGACTCTTGGCCCTGCCCAATGATTCCAGTATTAAAACCTTATATTTCCCAAACCATTCCTCCATGTGCCCACCCTAGAACCACACTCCCATCTCCTCAAGTCTAGATAGGATTTTCCACACTCTTGTCTGGAGCCAATTCATAATTGTGGGCCCATCCTTGGTGCACCACTGTTATTTTCTCTACTTTTCTTTGGATCCTGGGTCTCTTTCCTCTTGCCATCATGGTAAGTCACAGGGACATAGAGCAAGAATTTGAGATGAATGCATTCACCTCAGTTTTCTGCTGCCCAAATCTACTGCAAGACATGTTTATGTGTAAGGTCATGTATGTGAAAGTACTTTGTAAGTTATAACATCCTATATAAATTTATGATTTTCATTATTTACTTTTTTCCTGATTACTAATACAATGCATGCTGACTTTGAAAATGCAAATGAAAACTCAGGGGGGAAAAAGTGGCAGTGGAATAGACAGACGTATTCCGAGTCTTGTCCTGGAGCAGACAGAAAGAACAGCTGAAGGTCACTTGGGAAGTGTTTGTTGGTGAGTTTGTTGGAGTGTTTGTTGGACAGCTATACTCCAGGAGAAGGTGGGGGACTGCTGGACAGGGCTCTCCTGAATGGGCAGTCCTCACTGCTCCTGGGTTCCCTCCCAGAGCCACCAGCTCGGATGCAGGACTGCACCATCTTGAAGGGGAAAGCGGATGTTATCAGAAGCCTGAAAATGTACAACTATGGCACCCACCAAAAAGCTGTAAACCCTAGAACACCGGTCCCCAATTGGTGCAAACACTCAGATTCAGAGGAGGTCTACACTCCACCATGGAAAGGAAAGAGAGAACTATATAACCAGATACCTGCAGAAAAGAGACCATGGGGAAACAAAGAAACAGCCCTCATATGAAAGAAAAACAGGCATCACCGGAAACAAAATGGAGGCAAGCAACTTGCCAGAAAAAGAATTCAGGGAAATGGTCATAAGGTGGCTGAAAAGAATGGAAGACAAATTCGACAATATGAGTAAGATCCAAGAGGAAATAAAGAAGAACCAAGAAGAAATGAAAAATGACATCGCTGCTGTAAAGAACTCAATAGAAAGCATCAAGAGTAGAGTAGAAGAAGCAGAGGACCACATCAGTGAGCTAGAAGACAAAGTAGGAAAAAATACCCAAGTACAGCAGCTTCTAGAAAAAAAATTAAAAAGCAGGAGGAGAGCCTAAGGGAACTTTGGGACAACACAAAACAAAACAACATCCGTATAATATGGGTGCAAGAAGGAGAGGAAACTGAGCAAGAAATAGACAACTTGTTTGAAGAAATAATGACTAAAAACTTCCCTGATATAGGGAAGAAAAAAAACCATACAATCCAAGAAGCTCACAGAGTCCCAAGCAAAATGAACCCCGAAAGACCGACACCAAGACACAGTATAATTAAGCTGGCAAACACCACCAACAAAGTAAGAATCTTAAAAGCAGCCAGAGAGAGACAGAAAGTTATCTACAAAGGAACCCCCATCAGACTAGTGACTGATTTCTCAACAGAAATTCACCAGGCCAGAAAGGAATGAAATGAAATATATAAAGTCATGCAAAGAAAGAGTCTGAACCCAAGAATAGTGTACCCACCAAGGCTATCAATCAAAATTAAAGGTGAAATCAGGAGCTTCACAGACAAAAAAGGATTAAGGGAATTTATTGCCACCAAACCAGCAATACAAGAAATGCTAAAGAATCTGCTGAAATAAACAAACAAATAAATAAATAATTAAATAGAGAGTGAAGAAAGAACACATGGGTAAAGAATAAAAATGGTGACAAATAAGTTACTATTAATAATAACTTTCAATGTAAATGGATTAAATGCCCCAATCAAAAGACATAAGGTAATGGATTGGATAATTGGATAAGAAATCATTACCTATTTATCTGCTGTCTAGAAGAAACTCACCTCAGAAAAAAAAGACATACACAAACTGAGGGTAAAGGGATGGGAAAACGTTTTCAGGTGAAATGAAACAATAATTATATCTGACAAATTGTATCTCAAAGTGAAGAACATAACAAGAGATAAGGAAGGCCATTTCATAATACTAAAGGGAGCAATCCAACAAGAGGAAATAACTCTGGTAAACATATATGCACCCAAAACAGGAGCACCCAAATACATTAAAAAAAAAAAAACAAAGCCCAAAACACAAAACTCCTGGAGGATATCAAGAAAGAGATTGATAGCAATACAATCATAGTAGGAGACTTTAATACTCCACTATCAACAATAGAAAAATCCTCTAAACAAAAAATCAGTAAAGAAACATCAATCCTAAATGACTCACTAGACCAAATGGAATTAATTGACATCTTCAGAACAGTTCACCTCAAAGCCACAGAATATACATTCTTCTCAAGTGCACATGGGTCATTTTCAAAGATAGAGCATATGCTGGATCATAGGCAAAGTCTCTTCAAATTCAAGAAGTTAGAAATCATATCAAGCATCTTCTCAGATCACATGGCATAAAACTGGAAATCAACTACAATAAAAACAATCCAAAGAAATCAAACACATGGAGACTAAACAGCATGTTATTAAACAATGACTGGGTTACCAGAGAGATCAAGGAAGAAATAAAAAAACATCATAGCAACAAATGACAATGAAAACATAACAATCCAAAAATCTATGGGACACAGTGAAAGCAGTCTTGAAAAGGTAGTTCATAGCTCTACAAGTCTACTGCTAAAAATGAGAAACAATGATAATAAATTACCTAACCCTATAAATCAAAGAGCGAGAAAGAGAGCAACAAGTAAAGTCCAGTGTAAGCAGAAGGAAGGAAATAATAAAGATCAGAGTGAAGATAAATAGCATAGAGACCAACACACACACACACACACACACACACACACACACACACACACACACAAGATCAACAAAACCAAGAGCTGGTTCTTTGAAAGGATAAACAAGATTGATGAACCTCTAGTCCGGCTCACCAAGAAACAGAGAGAGAGGATCCAAATAAACAAAATCAGAAATGAAAGAGGTGAAATAATAACAGACCCCACAGAAATACAAAGGATTGTTAAAAAATACTACGAACAACTCTATTCCAACAAACTGGACAACCTAAAGAAAATGGACATATTCCAAGAACAATATAATCTTCCAAAACTCAATCAGGAAGAATATAAACATCTCAATAGGCCAATGACTATGGAAGAAATTGAAGCAGTCATCAAAAAGCTTCCAGCAAACAAAATCCTGGGGCCAGACAGCTTCACAGGGAATCTTACCAAACATTCAAGGAAGAATTAAAACCTATCCTCCTTAGACTATTCCAAAAAATTCAAGAAGAAGGAAGAGTTCCAAGCTCCTTCTATGAAGCCAGCATCACCCTAATACCAAAACCAGATAAAGACAACACAATGAAAGGGAATTACAAGCCAATATCCTTGATGAATATAGATGCTAAAATCCTCAACAAAATTCTAGCAATTCAGATCCAGCAGTACATCAGAAAGATCAGACACCATGACTAACTAGGATTTATCCCAGGAAAGCAAGGATGGTACAATATCCACAAATCAATAATCATGATATATCACATAAACAAATTGAGAGATAAAAATCACATAGTCATATCAATTGATGCAGAAAAAGCATTTGATAAAATCCAACACCCTTTCTTGATTAAAAACTCTCAACAAGGTGGAAATAGGAGGATCATACCTCAACATAAAAAAAGCTATAGATGATAAACCCACAGCTAACATCATAGTCAATGAGGAAAAACTAAAGCAATTTCCCTAAGAAAAGGAGCAAGACAGGGATGCCCACTCTCACCACTCCTGTATTAGCTAATGCAATTAGACAGGAAGAAGAAATAAAAAACCAAATTTGAAAAGAAGAAGTAAAGCTGTCCTTATTTGAATATGACATAATATTTTATATAAAAAACCCAAAGGCCTCCATCAAAAAACTAATAGACTTAATAAATGAATTCGGCAATGTAGCAGAGTACAAAATTAACGCCAAGATATCTATGGCATTTTTGTACACCAATAGTGAACTTACAGAAAGAGAGACTAAAAAAGCAATCCCATTTACCATTGCACCAAAAGAATTAAGATATCTAGGAATAAACTTATCTAAGGAGGTAAAAGACCTATAGTGAAAAACTACAGGACAATGAAAAAATAGATAAAGATGTAAACAGATGGAAGAACATACCATGCTCATGGATTGATAGAATCAACATAATTAAAATGTCCATACTATCCAAAGCAATCTATAGATTCAATGCACTCCCCATTAAAATACCAATGGCATATTTCACAGACCTAGAAAGAACTCTCCAAAAATTCATCTGGAATAAAAAAAGACCCCGAATATCCATAGCAATCCTGAGAAAGAAGAATAAAGTAGGTGGGATATCAATATCAGATTTCAAGCTGTATTACAAATCCACTGCTCTCAAAACAGCCTGGTACTGGCACAAGAACAGACATATAGACCAATGGAATAGAATAGAGAACCCAGATATCGATCCAAACCACTATGCTCAATTAATATTTGACAAAGGAAGCATGAACATACAATGGAGTCAAGACAGTCTCTTCAATAAATGGTGTTGAGAAAATTGGACAGATACATGCAAAAAAATGAAACTAGATCACCAACTTACACCACATTCAAATATAAACTCCAAATGGATACAGGACTTAAACATAAGTCGGGAAAACATAAAAATACTAGAGGAATCCACAGGCAGCAAAATTTCAGATATATGCTGAAGGAACTTCTTCACTGATAATTCTCCTAGGGCAATGGAAGCTAAAGAGAAAATAAACAAATGGAACTACATCAAAATAAAAAGCTTTTTCACAGCAAAAGAAACCATAAACAAAACAACAAGAAAGCCCACTGAATGAGAGAACATATTTGCAAATGTTATCACTGATAAAGGTTTAATCTTCAACATCTACAGGAAACTTACACAACTTAATAAAGGAAGATAAATGATCCAATAAAAAAAATGGGCAACAGACTTAAATAGAATCTTTTTGAAAGAAGACAGAAGGAAGGCCAAGAGACATATGAAAACATGCTCAAAGTCACTCATTATCTGAGTGATGCAAGTCAAAATGACAATATGATACCATTTCACATCTGACAGAATGGCAATCATCAGCAAATCAACAATTGACAAGTGTTGGTAAGGATGCGGAGAACAACGAACCCTTGTGCACTGCTGGTGGGAATGCAGACTGGTGCTGCCACTATGGAGAGCAGTATGGAGTTTCCTCAAAAAACTAAAAATGGAACTCCCATTTGACCCAGTAATCCCATTCCTATGAATATATCCTAAGAAACTAGAAATACTAATCAGAAAGGACATATGCACTCTTATATTCATAGCAGCACAATTTACAATAGCTAAGATTTGGAAACAGCCTTGGTACCCGTCAGCAAATGACTGGATCAGAAAACTATGGTATATCTACACAATGGAATACTATGCTGCCATAAAAAAGAAGGAATTCTTACCATTTGCAGCAACTTGGATGGAACTGGAGAGCATTATGCTCAGTGAAATAAGCCATTCAATGAAAGAAAAATGCCACATGATCTCCTCATTTATGGATAATAAAGAACATTATAAACTGATGAACAAAAATATAGATACAGAGGCAATAAAACATCAGACTGTCAAATTACAGTGGGAAGTTTAGGGAGAGGTGTGGTAGATAAGAGAACAACCAAAGGACTTGTATGCATGCATATAAACATAACCAATGGATGCAAGACACTGGGGAGAGGAGGTGAGGGCATGTATGGGAGTGAGGTGGGGGAATGGGAAGATATATACACATGTAATACATTAATAAAAGGAAAAGGAAAAGAAAAAGAAATTGCAAATACAGAAAACCCAAAACTCTCTGTATTAGTTTCCTATTGGTGCTGAAAGAAATTGTTTTACCCTTAGTGGCTTTAATGGTCAGATGTCACAAGTCTCCCTGGGCTAAAATCAAGGGGTCAGGAGGGCATCATTCTGCCTAACAGCTCTAGAATAGAATCTATTTCCTTGCCATGTCCAGCTTCTGGAGGCTGTCTGCTTCCATTGGCTGGTTATCACTGCCTTCATTTCCAAAGCCAGCAGGACCATGACTGCATTGGCCAGCAGGATATTCCAGGACCATCTTCAGTCTCAATAGACTTAAGTAAGCCCACATGTTCATGCTGGCATTTATGGTAACATTCACAGATTGCAGGGGTTAGGATAGGACATCATTTGAGTGAGGGGAGTGTTACTTTGCTACTACACCCTCATTCTTCCAATGCAGAAATAATTTGTAACATCTCTTATTTCTTTAATTTCTTTTTGCTCTGCATATATTTGTTTTTTCATTTTATAAAATTATATATATATGTATATATTTAGTGTCTAAAATGTATATACATACTTTGAGTAATTATAAGGGCAGGCTTATTAAAATACATTTCATTGTGAAAATTGAGCTATCAGCTGTGTATTATATATATATATATATATATAGTGTGTATACATTTTTTGGGAACACACATTATACATAGAATTTTATATATTGTTTTGTAATCTGTTTTACCCTTTCAATAGTCCATAAACAGTTTTCTGTTAGATATTCTTTAAAAACTTGAGTTTTACTGTTTTTATAGCATTCGATTCTATTGATCAATCATAATTTTTGCTTAACAAATTCTCTATTATTGGAATTTGGACTCTTTGGAAATTTTTACTGTCCTTAATAATATTGTGATTAACATATGTGTACATAAATCTTTGTGATTATTTACTTCTGATATTTCTAAAAAGTAGACTCTTATTATTATTAGATTTTGAATGTAAAAAATAAGCACTATGAAAATACTGCTGAAAATAATTTTTGAACTGGAAGTTTCTAGAAGTCAAATAAGCTCACCTACTCATTTCACAGCAGAGAAAACTGAAGCTGAGAGAAAAAAAGAGAGAAGCTCAAAGTAATACAGCACTTTAGAAAATAAACTAGAGCCAACTATTTGAAACTTTAGTATGAGAAAGAACATTATAAATAAACTTACAATGCAAAGGACAGGGTTTGGTGTCCAAGCATGGGAGGCTCAGGTGGTGCCCATTTGTGGCAGGTGAAGAAGACAGTGGGATTGGTTGGGAGATTAGTTGTTTACATTGAACAAATAAATACATTGATTGAGCAAATAAGCACATATATTGAGGAAAAAGAGACTAAGGTTTATCACTTTTGGAAAAGGCATTTATTTATTTTTAAGGTATATTTTTATTGATTTTTTACAGAGAGGAAGGAAGAGGGATAGTTAGAAAAACCAATGAGAGAGAAACATAGATCAGCTGTCTCCTGCACACCCCTACTGGGGATGTTCCTGTAACCAAGGTACATGCCCTTGACCGGAATCGAATCTGAGGTCCTTCAGCTCTATCCACTGAGCCAAACTGGTTTCGGCAGTATTTATTTTTAAGTATGGAAAAGGGGAAGTCTAGAATCTTGAGGTGTTAGATTGGAATTAGAGATAATGGCAGGAATGCATGGTCTGAATATATATATACAAATAAAGGCTCGTCAAATTGAGATCAGCATTATTTTAAAGCTATGACATTAGGTAACAATTAGAATATTAAAAGCAAAGAATGAAATAGAGAAAAATATGTGCATTGATAGATATAGAAGTAGTCATTGAAGCATAAATATATCTATGTTTGTGTGTGTATTGCACAATATTAACTATTTCTTGCCTTGTCCACTGAAAGAGACTAGAAGCAATGACACTCCAGTAGCTGTGAGAGCACAAGAGCTCAGATCTCAATACTATCTCCCACTAGAAGGACCCAACTCTCTTAGGCTGATCCTAGGTCTGGGTAAGGAAAAGTGTAAGATAAACCTAAAATATCTCATTGTGTTACAAAGTAAGACAATGCTCAAAGAATAACAGGAACATACCAAAGGAACACAAGAGCCACCCTGCAGGGTCTCCCACTAGCCAAATCTGGGACAATTTGAACATCAAAATGATGAAAGTATGTAATGTAATTGACTAAAGAGAATAGAAACTCATGAGTTCCAACTGTTATAAATACATACATGCATACACATATACACAATCCATGCATATTTACATACATACATGTGCACATACATAAATGAAAGATGGAGAATAGAAAGCTCTTCTGGCTTCCTATAGCGGGAAGGAGATGGAAACTCCCGACTGCACTGAACCCCAATTCTGGGCAAGACTCATATGGGGGGAGTCTGAACAGTTGGGAAAAGGGAGGAGTGACTGGAAACTCAGGGGAGCCATGAAAGGCAGAGGTCTGGAGGCGTGTGCAGGAGTGCATGCAGAGAAGACTGACTGCTGAGTGTGCCACTAGTTTTCTCTAGTGGGAGGAAGACAGAACCTCCCAACTGCACTGAACTCCAGTTCCAACTGCACTGAACCCGTTTCGTGTGAGACCCTGGGAACCCAGACTTATAAGGGTCCCTGGAGTGCACAGAAACTCAGGGAAGCCACGAAAGGCAGAGGGCTGGAGGCACGCACATGCTTGAGTGCATGCAGAGAGGGCTGCAGCGATTACCAAGAGATACTGAGACCCAGAGGCCTCATGGAGCAGGTCGGATGGGAAGCCAAGGCTGTCTGCTCAGTCCTGAGACTCTGCCCCATCCAAGTTGAGCACAGAGGCTTTTGCAATTTTGCAAGTCTTATATCACTAGGCTGACTCTAGCACAGAAGTAAGTTCTGTGGGTGCAGACACAGCTGATCCTCACAGCCAATATGCCTGGAGGTCAATTCCCCCCAATGATACCAACAACAATCAAGTCTTAACTACAACAAGGCTATACACACAGTCCACAAAGGGGTGCACCAAGAGTGTCCACCTCAGGTAACTGGGGAGGTGGAGCTACAGGGCCATATAGGACACCTACCACACAAAGCTATTCTACCAACTCAGGGAAGCAGCAAAAATGCAGAGACAAAGAAACAAATCTCAAATGAAAGAAATGGAGGAAAACAAATTACTGGATATAGAGTTCAAAACCACGGTTATAAGGTTTTTCAAGAATTTCCTAGAAAAGGTCAATAAATTTAGTGAGACCCTTGATATGAAACAGGACCAACTATAAATTAAACATACACTGACTGAAGTAAAAAAAAAAAATTATACAGAGACCTACCAGCAGACTAGAGGAATGCAAGAATCAAGTCAAAGATTTGAAATACAAAGAAGCAGAAAACACTCAACTGGAAAAGCAAAAGGAAAAAATAATCCAAAAATTTGAAGATAATGTAAGGAGCCTCTGGGACAACTTCAAGCATATGAACATCAGAATTGTGGGGGTGCCAGAAGAAGAGAGAGAGCAAGATACCGGAAACCTATTTGAAGAAATAATGACTGAAAACTTTCCCTACCTGGTGAAAGAAATAGACTTACAAATCTAGGAGTGCATAAAACCCCAAACAAAAGGAATCCAAAGAGGACCACACCAAGACATATCATAATAAAAATGCCCCGAGCAAAAGACAAAAAGAGAATATTAAAAGCAGCAAAAGAAAAACAGTTCATTACCTACAAGGGAGCAGCCATATGACTGTCAGCTGATTTATCAACAGAAACTATGCAGGCAAGAAATATTCAAAGTGATGATTAGCAAGAACCTACAACCAAGATTACTCTACCCAGCAAAGCTATCATTCAGAATTGAAGGTCAGATAAAGAGCTTCACAGATAAGAAAAAGCTAAAGGAGTTCATCAACACCAAACCAGTATTATATGAAATGCTGAAAGGTATTCTTTAAGAATAGGAAGAAGAAGAAAAAGGTAAAGATAAAAATTATCAACAACAAATATATATCTATCAACAAGTGAATCTAAAAATTAAGTGAATTAAAAATCTGATGAACAGAATAAACTGGTGAATATAATAGAATCAGGGGCATAGAAAGAGAGTGGACTGACAATTCTCAGGGGGAAAGGAGTGAGGGAGGTACGGGAAGAGACTGGAAAAAAATTCTATACCTATGGATGAGGACAATGTGGGGGAGGTAAGGGTAGAGAGGGTGGGGTGGGAATCGGGTGGAGGGGAGCTATGGGGGGAAAAAGAGGAATAATTGTAAAAATTTGAACAATAAATATTTATTAAATTTTAAAAAAGAAAAAGCTTATCTGTTTTACCTAAGCCAAAGGCAAAAAACAAACTAACAACAACAAATCTTATGAAGTAGTAATGAATTTAAACATTATAATCAAGAATGTTATACATCAGAACCACAAATATCCAATGAGGATCTTCCAGATGAAATAATGAACATAGAAAAGCATGTTGTAGAATAATAACATATAGGATGTTCTGATCTATCAAAAGTTGATGCATCTATATATTATATATTGGTAATCAATGTGTATAAAGATATTGAAAGCAAACAAAATCCCAAAGGTGAGGGAGGAGAGAAAATGGCGGTGGAGCAGACAGATGCATCTGGAGCTTTGTCGCTGGGCAGAGGGAGAGAGAGCGGCTAAGAGTCACACTGGGAGAGTTTGTTGGCAAGTTAAGAGTCAGTTATCCTCCAGGAGAAGGCGGGGAACTGCTGGATGGGGCTCTCCCGGCTAGGCAGCCCCACTGCCACGGGGTTTTTGTCCCCCGGATCCATCAGCGCGAATGTGGAGACCGCGCCATCTTGCAGAGGAAGGTGGATGTCTGTGGCAGTCTGAAGCCATTGGCTGGGCACCCACCGAGCAGCCGGGGACCCGGGGACCCAGAACTCCGCTCTCCAATTGGCACAGACACGTGGCGGAATCAGAGATCCACAGAGCACACGGAAAGGTCAGATTTCGCCTGGGAAAAGAGGGAGGTGGATGTCTGCGGAGGTCTGAAAGCTGTGGCTGACGGAGGCACCCACCAAGCACCGTGCTCTGGGTCCCCGGCTTTCCAGGCCACGGACACGGGGGCAGCGGATTCAGAGATCCACACAGCGCGTGGAAGGGTCAGATTTTGCCTGGGACAGGGTGAGGTCTCCTACCCCCGCTTAACAGAGACAAGCACACTGTGGGAACTGGGCTGCAGGAAAGCTGCCTCTGGAGAGGTCCGCAGAGGTGGTCAGGGCGTGATCCCTAAGTGTGGAGGCAAACTCTCTGAGCTGTTGACAGAGTGGATCAGAAAACTGTGATACATCTACACAATGGAATTCTATGCCGTCATCAAAAAGAAAGAATTCTTACCATTTGCAGCAACCTGGTTGGAACTGGAGAATCTTATGCTTAGTGAAATAAGCCAGTCAATGAAGGAGAAGCATCACAGGATCTCACTCATTTGTGGATAATAAAGAACGTTATAAACTGATGAACAAAAGGATAGATACAGAGACAGTAAAGCTTCAAACAGACTGTGAAATTACAGCAGGAAGATTAAAGTTAGGTGAGGTAGATAAGAGATCAATCAAAGGACTTGTATGCATGCATATAAGCATAACCAATGAACATAGACACTGGGGGGTTGGGGTATGCCCGGGGGGGAGGGGGGGCAATGGGGAGATATGTATAAAAATTAATAAAAATAAAAAAAAATTGAAAAGAAAAAAAAAATCCCAAAGGTGAGATAGTGGCCACCTCTAGGAGAAGAAAGGACCACACGAGGAGGACTTGCAAGGAGTACATTGGACTGGAGTGGTACTGGCACCATTTTATTTCTTAAGCTGGGGTAAGGACATATAATGTTAATTATATTATTATTTAAACTTTTTTATATTTATAAATATTTTTCAACACATTTTTTTAGAAGAAAATTGACAACCTAAGTTTCTGGTGAATTACTAAGAAAAGAAATAGATACAAGGACTCAACTCCTTTCTGATGATTGACATTCTATTTAAAAACAGGTTTTAGACAGTTTCAATCCCTGGATGGTATAAAATGAACTCATGATAAGACACAGGCAGAGAATTAAGGCCCAATCAACAGAGCTATGTGGCATGAGCTGTGGTCACTTAAACTCCAACTGTACCCAAATGAGAAGACCCTGTATTTCCAGACATAAAGCCCAGTCTCACATGGATTGGCACAGACCATGTGGGTGCTGAATTACAGTCAGTTTACCCAGTGAGCAGTAAATCTTAGAAACTCCCTTCCATGCCCAGTTGCATGGGTGTAAACAGTGTGGAGTCTACATATTTTAGTAGTTCACATGGCATCAAGTTGACTTACCTGCTGTTCCATGGTTCTTGGGTCAATAAAGGTCACTAGGTCTATGGAAAAGTAACCGACCACACTTCTCATTTTACAAGCTTTTCCAATTTTGAGGCACAAAGGAATGAGAACTTGGGAATTCACTGAGGCCTGAGGCATGGTGGTACCAGAGGAGATGAAGGGGCTCTCTGCATGAAACTGGTCCCCTGTGGACAGCACTCTGATTTCTCCATTGGGCTCTATGAACATGTCCACCGTTAGGTTGGTGACACTTTCCACAGGTGGGTATGCTTCAACCACGCCTCCTGGTGGGAAAAGCATGGAGTAGGTGAAAGAATTCGCTCACCTGGACTGAGACCACTTAGAACAGAAGGAAAGAGGCCAGGCCTTGGCAGATGGACTGGATCTCAGGTTGTGCATCTGCTGTGTCTTGGGAGACTTTGGGCAAGTAGCTTCAATTCTCTGAACTTCCTTTCCCTCATCTGTCCAATGGGTGTAATAAAACCAACTGACCAGGTTGTTGTGAGTCTTAGAGGTGCAGTGTTTATAGTATGTAGCCCAATGGTTGGCATTCAGAAGGCTTAATGGATGGAAGTTTTCTGATCATACTAAGAGAGGCACTGTAAATATCCCTAAGTGTATGCCCATCTACCCTAATAAAAGAGAAATATGCAAATTGACCATACATCCATGATGCCCACTAGCCAATCAGGAGTATGCAAATTAACCCAACGAAGATAGTGGGTTAATTTGCATACACAAGCATGGAGCGAAGACTGAAAACTGAAGACTGGAGAGGCTTGGCTTCTCCACTACAGCCCGAGTGAAGGCCTGGGTCCTGGGTGCCGGAGGAAAACTGGTGCTGGCAGCCAGGGGAAGGAAGGCCTATCACATGAATCTTCGCGCAATGGGCCTCTAGTTCATTTTATAAATGATGAACCTAAGACCAATAGGCAGATCCCTAAGGGGCAAAAGCTGCCCATGGCCCACAGTTCATACCTTGATGACTAGTGCTCTTTCTGTTCAACTGTACTGCTTTTTGAAGCTTTGACAGGTTAGGGCTTTTATCAGGCATAAGAGAACACTGACCATCATGACGGTCAAAAGACTCCTATTGAAAGCCAGTTATAAATCATTTTTGAAAATGCAGAGCCAGGAGATGCTGCCATTCTTGAGGGACAGGTGTGCCTCCTCCGTGCTGATGATGAGAGCTTTATAATTTATCATATTTACCTATTACTCTGCATACAAAATTCACAAATTTGATGCTTAATCACAGCAACAATATTAGCCCCAGCTAATTTTGTGGGCTAGCCTAGTTGTGTTCACAAATATCACATGGCCCTGGCTTTCTGCTTTTTAGGCCTAACGTAAGTCTTACTGTAGATATCCCATTGGTAGAGAACAATTTTAAATAATACTTGTAAAGAATTAAATGATGTAATTTAAAAATCAGAACAGCTAAGTGTCCCCTAGATGGGCTCAGAAGCCTGACAGTATGAAGATAAACTTGGTGTGTTATTTCACAAACATATTGCGGGGTGACCTCTGCCCACAGGCTTTGAGCAGCATCCACAGTGAAATCCTGAGACTTTGGTGGTTCTTAAATGCAGCCATCTGCTATTTTATGCAAAGGCACTTTCCTTATATTTCTAGAAATGTTGTTGGAACTGGCCCTAAAGAAGGCTGAGTTTTAGAAGAAAAATGGACTTATTTTTGGGGTTGGTTTGAGATATACGTTTCTTCAAATGAGGGCTACTAGAGTTCTGCTGTACCTAAATGCCAGCTGTTGGGGCGTTATCAAGGTTAACTCAATAAAACAACAAAATCCACAAAAAAACTCAACACCCATCGAGTCTCTGATTTAGATAACTTTATGTCTTTAGCTGTCACATACATTTCAAAAGACAGTGCTTCAGTAGAAACACATTGTCCTTTATACTTACATGATTACTTTAAATTTTTACTTCAAAGTAGCTTATTTGTATGGTCCTCTCAGCATCATGACCACAATGATTTCACTATTAATTTTGTTCCTTTCAAAGCAATTTAATCCCTTTTCAAAAATAAAAAGGTATTGCCTTTGATTTAATCCTATGGCAATGCAGAAATCAGATATGTAGGACATTTTATGGCCATAAGCACACTTGAGAGAGCAGAAATGAAATGCAGGCCATTGTGGGAGATGGTGGATGGTCAGAAAGCCTGAGGGACAGCCTTGTTCAATCAGCGAACATTTACTAGGCCTGACTAGGCTCAGAGCTGGACGGAGGTTTGAAAACACATGACTTACTAGAATCTGTTTTTTGTTTGTTTTTGAGATATGTTAAAATGGTAGGATCTTACTATGTTCCCATTCACCACATGGTAGTGATTTTGCCCAAGTCACTTCTTAGCTTTGAGCCTGTTTCTTCATCTATAAAATTGATTCTTTAATAAAGCTAGTTCTACCTCTCATAAATAGGCTCTGTTTATAATATGGCTGAAAGAAAGACAGGAAGGAAGGAAGGAAGGAAGGAAGGAAGGAAGGAAGGAAGGAAGGAAGGAAGGAAAGAAGGAAGGAAGGGCAAAAAGAGAGAAAAAGGCTGAAAGAAAGAATAGAGATGAACAGATAAACAGAGTCAGGTGAAGCCTAACTTGTAGTTATATAGCTCTGAGAAGACAAGACAGGGGTGGGGAACACTCTTTCTACCCTGCAAAGATCAGATGAAAATACATAGATTAAAGGAAGATTTGTAGGCTGACCTTGGATGATCTGGGAACTTCCTAATATTCTCTCCTGGATGGACCTGGAGATCTTCACGTCTGTCTTTCTCTTCTAACTGAAAAAGGATCTCTTATTCTTTCTAAATCCTCACCCAAAGATATGCTTTCATTGCTTTGAGAGGAAGAGAGAGAGAGAGAGAGAGAGAGAGAGAGAGAGAGAGAGATTGCCTCTATACTCAATCCGATGTGGGATTGAATTTGTAATCGTTTGGTGTGTGGGACAACATTCTGAGCCACTAAACCATCTGGCCAGGGCAAGAATTCCTTATTCTTTTTGTTGTTGTTAATTGAGAATATTTTTCTATTGATTTTTTAGAGAGAATGGAAGAGAGGAGGAGAGTCAGAGAAACATCGTTGTGAGAGAGACACATCAAGTGGTTGCCTCCCTTGACCATGGAGGGGATGAAGTTTGCAAATGAGATAAGGTACCCTTGACTGGAATAGAACCTGAGACCACTCAGTTCTCAGGCCGAAGCTCAATCCACTGAGTCAAACCACACAGAGCAAGAATCCCTTATTCTTGACCATTTTCTTTTGTTGTTGTCATCAGTACCTTATTTTCTTCTAGTTATGCTTGGGGTTGACTCTTTTAGTTTATTTTTTTCTGTCAGTGGGTACATATGGAAATTTGTGGAATTACAGACATTTAGATTTGAGAGAACACTAGAGATCATGCAGCAATATTTTCCCCACTTGTGAAAACCCTTTTTAACATTCTTGTTAGATGGCTGGCCATTCAACCCCTTGCTTAAATAATTCATTAGCAGTGTTGGCTAAGCCCTCCAATCCCACCCTGCCCACCAGTGTATTCCAACAACAAACAGGTCTCAATATTCTCTCACATACTGAGCCAAGATGTGTTCCTTGGTAAATATTCCACTGGCTCTGGGCTCTGGCCAACACTCCTGGAGCAACACATGCATAGCCTTTTGTTGACTCTATTACATAACAACAGAATGATTTGAGGCAAAGTAGCTGATCTCTCGTACTGCAGTTTCTTCCTCTACAAGACAAGGTTGATAATGGTACCCATCTCATAAGATTATTAGAGGACCAAATGAATTAATATACATGTACTTAGAATAGTGTCTGGCACACAACATGCACCATTGGTGCTTATTATGCTATCATCACTGCTATTAGCATGATTGTGCTATTGCTGCTGCTGTTGTTACCATATAATATTACAGTATTATGATATCACTAGAGGCCTGGTGCACAAAATTTGTGCGGAGGGGAGGGAGTGTTCTTCAGCCCAGCTTGTACTCTCTCCAATCTGGGACCCCTTAGGTCTAAACAGGCAGTCAGACATTCCTCTCACAATCCAGGACTGCTGGCTCCCAACTGCTTGCCTGCCTGCCTTCCTGAGTGCCCCTAACTGATTCTGCCTGCCAGCCTGATCACCCCTAACCACTCCTTTGCCAGTCTGATTGATGCCTAACTGCTCCCCTGCCAGCTTGTTTGCCTCTAATTGCCCTCTCCTATGGGCCTGGTCACCCCTAACTGCCCTCCCCTGCAGGCCTGGTCCCTCCCAACTGCTCTCCCCTGCAAGGTTGGGTCCCCCCCCAATTGTCCTTCTCTGTAGGCCCGGTCACCCCCAACTTCCCTCTTCTGCTGGCCTGATTGCCCACAACTGCCCTCCCTTGCAGGCCTGGTCCCTCCCAACTACTCTCCCCTGCTGGCCATCTTGTGGTGCCCATCTTGTGTCCACATGGAGGCAGTCATCTTGTGTGTTGGAGTGATGATCAATCTGCATATTACTCTTTTATTAGATAGGATAGAGGCCTGGTGCACGGGTAGGGGCCAGCTAGTTTGCCCTGAAGGGTATTCTGGATCAGGGTGGGGGTTCCCTTGGGGTGTGGGGTGGCCTGGACAAGGGGCCTGTGGTGGTTTGCAGGCCTGTCATGCCCCCTGGCAACCCAAGTGGAGGCCTGGGTATCTGAGATTTATTTATTTCTACAATTAAAACTTTATAGCCTTAAGTGGAGGCCTGGGCTGGCCAGGGTGTGTGGAAAGCTTGGCTTCCTCCATCACCAGGGCAACCCAAGCCTCCTTCCTGTTCTCTGCAGCTGTAGCCATGTTGGTTGGGTTAATTTGCATACTTGCTCCTGATTGGCTTGTGGGTGTGGCTTGTGGGCATGGCTTGCAGGTGTAGCAGAGGTATGGTCAATTTGCATATTACTCTTTTATTAGATAGGATTATATATTGATATTAATATAATATTATCACCTGATGGTGCTGAATAGATGAGAATATATCTTCTGTAGTCTGTTACACTAGCCTTCTCTTTTTATTCATGTGGATAAGCATATAAGAATATCTGCCTAATGCTATAACCTCCTAGAAAGTAAGCAGCACTGCATGGGTATCTCTGGGTGTAACACTCCCAGAGGGATCTCTACCACTGAGGATAAAGATCATTTGCTCCATTCATTCCCTTATTCACGGGCCTCCTAGTGTCCTTAGAAAATGAGGATGAATTAGGAGGAGGAGGATGAAAGGAACAGAACTATAGAGAATCTTTATTTAACAACTAGAGGCCAGATGCACAAAATTCTTGCATGGGGAGGAGCTGGGGAGGGAGTCCTTCAGCCTGGCCTGTACCCTCTCACAATCCGGGACCATTGGCTCTTAACTGCTCCCCTGCCTGCCTGCCTTATCATCCCTAACCACTCTGCCCACCTGCCTGATCACCCCTAACCACTCACCTGCCTGCCTGATAGCCTCTAACCACCTCTGCCTTGGCCCCTGCCACCAAGGCTTCATCTGGAAGGTTTTTCGGCTGTCCAGTCTAATTAGCATATTACGTTTTTATTATTATAGATTCTACCTTCACAAGGGAAAGTGAGACCATTTCTACCCTCTCAGGAAACAGGAAGAAACTGACATTTATTTTCCATTGCAGGTAGAATCCTTTACATCTGTTTTGCTGACTCCTCCCACCAACTCTGAAGTAGGTGAGTACAAAAACTGGGCCTCCGAGGGTTTAAGAACTTTGCTCCTGGTCATGATGAGATCCAGATTCAGGTCACTGGGTTGCAAAGCCCACCTCTCAGGAGAAGTCTGTGGTGCGCATAAAGGGCTGCGATCCTGAGCTGCGCCTGCCAGGCTTGGTGTGCTCAGTTCCTATTTACTTAAGGGGCCCAGTGCAAGATAAATATTTAGGCAAAGTTTAAAAGAGGAATTGAGTCTGCTGTTGGAGCCCTTTTCCAAACCAACACAAGAGATGCAAGGTGTTTAAATTGGCTCCAGGTTGACCCAGAACTAGAATTCAAGGTTGTGGAAACGGGTGCTCAATAGAAACTTTCCAGTCTTATTTACCTTGACTGAGAAATGTGGAGAGGAATTTCCTCCACGTGGGGAAGCGTTTCTCATTGACTGGGTGAACGTGCTGTGCTAAAAGGCCCGCCAGCTCCTCGGAGATCTTCATCAAAGCTGGCTCCTGCAGAAACAAATTAAATAGAACCACAAGCAATTTTACTATAGAAATGAAAACTGCTTGTGGAGTGATTAAAAACCAGGCCTCCAACAGGCAAAAAAAAAAAAAAAAATGTGGTTACTGTTTACCCAGAGTCAGAAAGCCATTTTGAAATGTTTCTCTGTTTTTGCAGCCATTTCCATTTTCATATTTCAAAATGATGTGGCCCCTAAATGTTGCTGCTCATGTGCCTGTTGTCCCTGGAAGGCAGCCTCTGTCTATGCAGCAGGCAATCCAGGTTTCAGCCCACAGCGGCCTGACCACTCGGGGCCTCAGTTTCTCATTATGTACAATCAGATCCTTTAGACCTGAATGTTTTCACCCTATGGCTCTACCAGGGCTGATCTGAGAGAAATTAGAGTGGGGAGGATCTTTCTTGGGCACCTTCATCTCTTTAAGCTGTGTGGCTTCCATGTAACAATGTGAACAAAATCCTAAACTTTGGGCTGACCCTAAATGTGGGCTTTAGGTGGGGGCAGCTTGGAGGAGTGTGGTGAGGAGGGGGGCTGGCCCCAGTTTCCCTCATTTCCCATAGGTCACAGCTTCACTTAACTAGCCGTGAGACTGGCCCCCTAACATTGAGATGGGCCCAAGGCAGCAGGGATGAGGCAGAGAGCTGGAGAATAGACAAGCGAGGCTACTTTAGGGACCAGAGGCCAGGTACAGAGGCCCGCCAGGTACAGAGGCCCTTCCTCAGCTGTCAAGTGGATGGACATCTAATTTCAAGATTTAAGTGGCAAGGCTTTCACCTACTCCATCGCAGTCTCCCACAGTACCTAAACATGTTTTTTCTAGTTCAGCAACTTTTTTTTTTTAAATAATCTTAGACTGTCTAAACATTTTCAAATAGAAGCCATCTACAGATTTCATTTCTGATGAAGTAGGGCAGGGCCGAAGATATAAAACCATTTAGTGGGCAGTATTCATATTTAAAATATGGAATGTTCGGCTGGAATGGCTCCGTGGTTGAGCACTGACCTGTGAACCAGGAGGTCATAGTTTGATTCCTGGTCAGAGCACATGCCCAGGTTGTGGGCTCAATCACCAGTAGGGGATGTGCAGGAGGCAGCTGATGGATGATTCTCTCCTGTCATTGATGTTCCTATCTCTCTCCTTCTCTCTTCCTTTCTCTGAACGCAATTTAAAAAATAAAATAAATAAAATATGGGACACTGGCAAGAACAACTCAGGCTTGCTTTGGGTGGCTGAGACCTTCCAAATCTATGAGTGAAGTCTCAGTAATTTGGGGATTGGCGAAAAAAAAATCAGCTTTGGCGAGTGGGACTAGAAGGGATCAGAAATAATCTGTAAGGTCATTTATTTCCACGTTCCCTGATATTAAAAAGTGATTTCCTCCCCTTCCCCCAGCTCCTTGGCACACCTGGCTCATTCTGGGTCCAGTGCCCTTTGAATATCTACATTAGAAGATAAGCATCTGAGAAAATATATACCCTAGGTAGGTCTAAATAATCTGAATAATTTCTGAAATGTCCAGAAAACCCTGGTGGGTGAGTCTGATTAGTTAGCTTAGCAAGTACTTGCATACAAAACAAGAATGCCAGGAGAAGGGGAATGCCGGGGACTATACTCATTCAGGAGGCTCTGGCACAGGGAGGGGAGTCCGTGAAGAAGGGCTGAGGGGGCAGTGTGCAGCAGCCTCTGCCTGGGGAGGTGGAGGCAGGGAAAGTGCTGCCAGAGCAGGGGTCCCCTTTTCTATCTTTCTCACTGTCCACGTCTGTCCTGCTCTCGCTACACATCCTGGCATCTCTCACAGGCCTGCATCTAAACCACAAACAAGTGCACAGGACACAGTTCTACAACCTCCATCTTTGACCACTGTCCTCCAAACTCCTCTTTCTTTTCTATACTTGTTTCTGTTAAAACCGTTCAACCTTATTGAAGACACCAATAATCTGTGATTCCTGGAGTGGCCGAAAGCTGGGGCCAGGAAGCACAGCTGTGGATTCCCACCCTGCTTGGGACAACCGAGTTCAAGGAAGGAAGCCTGCAGGCCGGCCGGGCCCTCTCCCAGCACAGCGAGACTTCCCTTTTCTTCTGCTTCCGCCCTGCTTCTGACAGGGGTGGAACCATCTTCCCAGGGATCTGTGATGTGATCATTCACATGAAGACATCAAAGGGAAAGAATTCAATCACTCACTCATTCATTCATTCATTCATTCATTCATTCATCCACCCATCCACATATCAATAATTACAGGTACAGTAGAATGGTGGTGGTCAGGGCTGGGAGAGTGGGGAATGGGGAGTTAATGTTTCCTGGGTACAGAGTTTCAATTTTACAAGAGGAAAAGAGGGATGGAGATGGATGGTGGCGATGGTTGCACGACATTATAAATCTATTTAATACCATTCACCTCTACACTTAAAAGTCATTAAGATGGTAAACGTTACAGGTATTTTAGCACAATAAAGTTGGGGGAAAGGACAGGATGTCAGGCCTTTTAAGTTGCTGAATTGGAGAAAAACATGTTTAGGTACTGTGGGAGACTACGATGCAGAGGATGCAGTACAGGAGTAGGTGAAATCCTTGCCACCTAGATCTTGAAACTAGATCTCCATCCACTGGACAGCTGAGGAAGGGCCTCTGTACCTGGCCTCTGGTCCCTAATGCAGCCTCGCTTGTCTCCTCTCCAGCTCTCTGCCTCACCCCTGCTGCCTTGGGCCCACTCAATGTCTGCTTCCTTCCTCCTCTCCTCCCCTGCCAGTCTCCTTCCGACCCTTTGGTCACTGCTCCACCAGCAAGCCTTCTCTGCTACCCGGTGGGGGTCCTCTCTCTGCTCTCCAGCTCCTTAGTGGTGTGGTCGGTGGCTTTGAGGGCCGTCTCCCCAGCGCTCAGCACAGTGAGCACTAAATGTCTGCAGAATGAATCACGGCAGCAGTAAACACAGGGACCCAGCCCTGAATAAGAGAAAATGGAAAACAGGCTCCCTCCTTGCTGCCCAGGAACTGCCCGAGAGATGACCATGGAGGAACCACGAATCTCCCTGGGTGGGTGCTATGGGGTCCCTGCCTCTGAGGGACACTGGGAAGGAAAGCAAGGTGATATTTATGCTGTGTGAGGGCCAGTAATGAAATCAGAAGACCACAGTGGGTGGGAGGCATCTGGACACTGTGCCAGGTGCCACCACCACCTCTGCTCACAAGGCTAGCCGTTTGGCTTGACCCGCTGAGCTCGTGCTGTGTGCAAAGCCCCAGCGCCGGGGACATTTCCCAGAGGAAAGTCTGCTGTGGGAGCTGGGGTGTGTGTGTGTGATGGAGTCCTGTCATGAGAAGTCCACTGCTACGGGAATGGGTGGGGTGACACTCAGTGGAGGATGCTGGGACCCACAGAAGCAGCTGGGGCCATGATTATCCCTCTGAGGAAAAAACGTGGAGACAAATAAATTAATATCTGTTAACTTATTTCTTTATTTTTAAAGCACCTGATAGGAAATATAATAATTCGAAGAGTGGCCTTAATACCAATGAATTATCCCTCTATGCCTACAAAAAAAAAAAAAGAATACAGCGGTATCTGCAACTCATATCCAAAGAAAGGGCAGAAAAATATTCTGTGCTGGCACCCCTGACCCCTATCCCCAAAACAACCCTCCACAGCACAGTGCCTGCTGGGGACTCAGCTGCTTGTGAACTGGAAGGGGAGGCCAGAGCTCAAATCCAGGTGCCAAGAATTCAATCACAGCAGCGGCTGACACGCTAAGACACTGCTTCCTTAGGAGCAAGCGGGCGCAGAGGTCACACAGGGACCTGATGTCGGCTGTGAGTTCTCAGTTTGGGGGACAGTTTTGTTCACTAGTGATTATCATTCTGCATAGTCCAAACATAATTACTGCACCTTTAAGGGTGGATGCTGGGAAGGGAAGATATATAGCTCTTTGGGTTCATTCTGTTCAGAATAAATTTAAATGCACACATACACACACTCACACACAAGGACGCAGCCATCCCAGAGAAACCCCCAAATTCATGTGAACCATCAAACAGTATTTGGAAAACACTCTCTCTTGTCAGAGCAGGCTCACATTCATTATCTCATTCAGTCCTATGCCCCTATGCCCTCCCCTGCTTTACAAATGGGAAGTGGAGGCCTGTGCCAGCTCACCTGCTGAGCTGTCACGTTCTGTTATTGGTTGATTTTTAACATGTGACTGAAAACAGAGAGCAATGGCGCTGGGGAACCATTGCTAGTCTGCTTTCTCACCCTCTCAGTGTGTGTGTGTGTGTGTGTGTGTGTGTGTGTGTGTAGTCTGTTATAGGCCAGCAACTGGGCACATGTTCTCCATCTTAGAAACTTGGGAGTCAGTGTCTTTTCATTGAGTTGCATCAAAGTAACAGACCCCTGAGTCAGTATGTCAGAGAGCCTATCACCCACCGGGAGCCGACCGTGGAGACCTAGTGACAATGGGGCTGTGGAAAGTATGGACCTTGTTGACAATAAACAAATGTTAGAAAAGTATCTTTTACTTTTTGGAAAAAAAATCAGAATTCCAGATTTTCATTCCATCAGGATTGCACTGGCTCTGCCCATCGCAGTAGCTGCTGGCCTGTGTGGAGCTGATAACTCCGGAGCTGTTCCCACCCCTACACAGCCTGTCACCCTTGGTCCAGCATCCACATTGACCCCTCAGCCTTGTCCAGCACTCACATTGACCCCTCAGCCTTGTCACCCTTTGTCCAGCACCTACATTTACCCCTCAGCCTTGTCACCCTTTCAGCACCCACATTTATTCCTCAGAGTGTGACAGTAGTCGTGACCTTGGAGCGTTCCTGGAAGCATGGACCTTGCCTCTCAGCTCTTTCTCTTTTTCTATCAAGAAAGTATAAATTTGGAGGAAGAGATATTTGACTGAAGGAAATTCAGGACATCTCAGGGGAAGCTGCTAGCATATCCAATTTAATAGTGACTACAGCTACTTTAAACTCCTGAGAGTTAACTTTCTCAAGTAAATTCTGTGTGTGTGTGTGTGTGTGTGTGTGTGTGTGTGTGTGTGTATGTGTGTGTGTGTGTTGGAGAGGATGGGAGAGGAGGAAGAAGGAATACAAATGAGAATGCTCTAAGTAATCAGTCCCACCAAAACTCATTTTACCTTAGAAGCTTTTTTTGCTGGCTTTGCTGTGGTGAGTTAAGCAAATAGCTTCTTGGCTAATCGCCTCCAATCTCCCACATCAAACATTGTTTGAGTGTTCAGAAGAGAAACCCAGGACACAGCTAGATAGTCCTGCTTTACAGAGCTTTCTGATGTCCCTAAAAGGAGGGATGGCTCGAGGCACAAAGATGGAGAGAAGGGAGGGATTCCAAATTCGAGGGTGAGTTTGCTGTGTGTGAGCTACTTTTTACCATTGTAGTCACTTTCTAGGTACGGTAACAGCTCTCACTTGTGGAAAGCTTACCAAGTGGCAGGCCTGTAGCAAGGGGTTTATATTTGTTATCTCAAAGCCATTCTCCGAAGTGGTGACTCTATTCCCTATTTCATGTCACACAGATATGAAGTAGCAAAGCTGGGATTCAAATCCAGACAAGATCAAGTGCGTTCAGGGTGGTATGGCCAGAGACGGGATTCAAATCCAGTTGCTAAGAGGATGGCACAGTGCAAAGGGATCTGTAACTGCCCTCGGTGGGCCTAAATGAGCACACTGGGTCAGATGAGGTCATCCGCATGTGAGGCTAAGTCTGTGCTGTTAAACTGATGAAAAAAATGGTAGAGTGGACCACTGTTGTTGGCTGTCCAGCATCTTTGTCCCTCTTTCAGAGTAATGATGGCCCAAACACCTTTTAAGGAACGGCCACTATCCCATTCTTAGCTATGCAAGTTGATTGAGAGTGACTCTCCCCTCAGCTCCCATACCCTGGCCACCGTCATTGGTGCAGGATGGGCACCTGACCCATGTAGTCCAGTCAGATGTTAGGAAGCCCTTCCTGGGGCCTCCTGAGCGTGCTGTGCCAGCACACAGGTTCGGTGAGCCTGAGAGGGGGCAGTGAAGGATTAAGAAAAGACAGACAAGAGAAAAAAGCTGGGTCTGGGTAGGACGCTGCCCTCTCTGATGGAGACAGCGCCACGGCCTGCAAGCTGAGTCTTTTTTTATAGCCAGATTCCAAGAGGCAAAGCAAGGGCGTGGTCACAACGTTCTCGTGGGTTCTGATTCCGAATCTATGCAATTACCTGCACCTGGTCAAGCTTTGTTTCCTTGCTGCACCTCCTGCAGCTTATGTCACTTAGCCACGTGGGACCGCAGGTTCGGACCACAACCTGTCCAAACACTGTAGCCGCTCTCCACACTGAGAAAGAGGCTTCATGCTCTTCTGAGAATGCTACCAGGCGAGATGTTCTCTCTTCCTATTGCCTCGACCAAGAACAAGCTCCAGGAGCTACTGCAGCCCTGGCTAACCCAGAGAACTGCAGCCTTCAGATGGAGTGGACTTGGTGTGAAGTAGGATAGGTGAGAGGGGAAGCAACTAGATCCTTGGTGATCCTGAGCCACTGGATTAAGCCTTGTTGGAAGCCAGACCAGTCTTTGCATTTTCAGTGAGCCGAGATAATAAATTCTCATAACTGTAAAAGCTATTTTTGAGTTGAGGTTGCGATGACTTGAAGTTTAAACATTTTAAACTGATACAAGTGGGTGGGCCGCACCATGGCTTGTGGGGTCCAGGGTGGACGCAGAGGCCAGCGCATGCCCCGGTCGCTCCGGGGGCAGGGGTTCCTCTCGTCCCCGCAGTCAGTAGTGGAGTTTGCGCTCCCTCCTTCCTTTCCCTGAAGAGGGTGAGAAACAGTCGCTCCTTAGAGTGCAAAAATATGCTGAGAGGACGAAGAAGAAGAAAAGAAAAGAAAGAAAAGAAACGGTCTCCGGCAAGTCGTAAACTCCTCCCCACACCTACTTACAGCTTAAGACTGCTTTAGTGCTCCATGTTTAATTGTTAATTGAGAATTTAAAAATCAAAAATGCCAACGTTGCCTCCGACGAGATGGAAAATTATGCTGCTGTGGAAGGTAACGTAATGGGAGACGGCCCACGTTACCGAGCCTCACAAATGTTTTTGGGGGATGCGAAATTGCTCTGTAAAATATTTGCTCCATCTGCCGAAAGCGGCGAAGGCAATTTCCCCTCGATGGCTAATGGCCCGTCCCGGCTGTGCGGCAAGCCATTCGCCGCGGCGGCGGCTCCCATTAAGCCCAACGCGACAACGCGGCCCGTAATCCCGCGCTCAGCGGCGGTATCGGCCCGCCGCCCCCCGCAGCCCCGCAGCCCCGCAGCCCGCCCCCCGCCGCCCCCCGCCCGCCCCCGGCCCCCGCGTGCGGTCCGACCCGAGCGGCGTCTAGTCCCACTGGGGCGCGTACGCCGCGCCTCCCCCGGAGCCCAGCCCAGGGCGCCGGCCCGGCCACACCCTCGGGAAGGTCCCGTCCCCGCAGCCCCCGGCGCCGCACCTGCTGTCCCCCCGCCCCGCCCCTCCACCGCGGGCCGTGCTTCTCTTTCGAGGCTCACCCACCCGCGCCGCCGCTGCGGTTTCCGGGGAGCAAGACGAAGCGTTTCTTGAAATTCCTAAAGGAACTTGGCGCACACGCACAAAAGCAGGAAAAAATAAAAATAAAAAATTCTCCCCGGGCCCAGACGGCTGTCAGAAAAGCCTGGCGAACGCTGCCCGGGGTTCCTGGTGTGTGTGTGGCCGGCGGCCTGTGCTCGCCCCCTCTTTAACGGAGTTGTTTGCACGGCACCCCAAATCACGGCAGCATCTGCTACAGGAACAATTAAAATGAAATAATCCAGGGTGGTTTTTGGTAAAAAAAAAAAAAAAAAAAAGACTATGTTCTTATTTGGGGAATGATACGGAAAAGTAGTTACAGCAGCAAAGTGGCAGATTTGTAAAAAAAAAAATGTTTTTAATGCTGGAAGATGGGTTGGAAGGAAATTCTGTTCAATAGGAGGGACGCCCACAAATGCAGGTGTTAAAGAGCACCCAATATTGGAAAGCTGAAACCATGCGGTTTCAAGCTCAACCGGAAGTGGAAGTAGCTATCATGATGATGATGGGTAACTGGTTTCTTTCTTTCCAGGTAGAAATATATTACTGGTTGAAAAAAAAATTGCATAAGCTGATTAAGCTCTTTAGTTGAAAATTAAAAAACAAAAAAACAAAAGAAAACATGTGCCCTTGGGGGTTTAATTTTTCTGTCAAGTGGTGGGGGAGAAGGGTGAATTTGTGGCATGTAATGAGATACTCTGGGGAGAAATTATATTTTAATTTTAGACAGAAGGAATGGGCAAGCACATCCTTTTTAAAATCAGAGTGAAGAGCTGTACCTTTCCTGATATTCCCCCACACAGATGCATATACATAAGGTGGATGTGATAGCATTATATATTTATTATTGCTTTCTTCCGACAGACCATGCTCTGTTCAAATACCAGAAAGTAAGGATTTGTGTTCGATCTGGCACAATTACATGAAAGCGCCGGCCTTCTCAAGGGCATCCCTCTCTGCCCGAGGGGCACGGGGGACAGATGACCAGAAGCAAATGGCGCCGTCCCGGGCAAGGAGAGTGAAACTCATTTGGAATCCATTCCAAGTACCCAGGCCTGCTCTGTGGTTTTCAGCAAAGCAGATATTTCCAAAAGAACTCCAACGGGGACTCCCTGGATGTGAAAACACTAACCAATTCTCGTTCCTCTCATCTTTTGCTTTATTCCTTCCTTCCACGCTGTTATTGCAAAAAACTGGCAGTTAAATTCAATTGATTCAGAATATTCTGGATCCATATGGCCACCAACCCTGGAGCTGAGGCGGCGATAGCACCTCACTGCTGTTCTCCAGCATTTGCCTCTCCCCTGGTCCCCAGATGGTGGGAGTAACATTTAAACCTCCTTTTCTCTGCCTGGTACAATAGACCTTGGCACCATTTCAACTGTTTACTCCGGTAATTAACAGCTCGGATACCACAACAATTACAACTCCTCCACTCTCACCACAATAATGCTATGAATTAGTGAGAGCTAATGGCTGGAAGGTAGAGTGTTTCCAGACTGCGAGATCTGTGCATTTTTAGAATAAAATAAAAGGTACAAACAGCACGCTTGCAGTAGACAATGATTACCTAGTAATTAGTTTACACAAAGCTTCCTATTTAATGGCAAAACGCTGTAATTAACGTGTGACAGAAAATCAAAGGGTACTTTGTAAGCATATGAAAAATTAACACTGCAGGCCCATAGCTTTATGTACTGATTAGAAGCATATTAAATCAATAGGACACACAAACCAACAGCTTGTAGAGCTGATTATTATAGGTCCTCGGAAGGAGGACCTGGCTTTCATTTAACTCGGGGAGGCAATTTTCGCTCTCCTGTCATCTTCCTCAGGCACAGAGAAGTACCTCAAACCCAACCCTGGCAGCTTCATGAAAATAACCACTGAACCGGAAGAAAACATTCTAAGTCATTTTCAGAGATAAGGAAAAATATGTAAATGATTAAGACTTTCCAATGATTGTGGTGACGTGCTGCTACACTAATTAGAAAAGACACCAACTGGGACCAGAAAATGAAGCAACCGGGTCCCAGGCTTATGGTCAGAATAATCTCAATCGGGTCAATGCCTCTTTCCTCAACATGTAGAAAGTTCAAGTAACTCGGATCATTTTCTCTTTTCAAATGATAAGAAGCCAGGCGCTATCAAAGTTTATCCTTTTAAAGGCATTATCTGGGGAAATAAGCAGGTAGGCACAATTGGGTCACCATTCTGTATCTTCCACAAATTTATATAATAATAATTGATGCATTGAAAATATTCTGGAATCCTACAAGACCCTTCTAAATCATCAAAGAAAGATTATGTGTGTGCAGACTTGTTCCATGTTACCTGCAATTTAATTGTAATGCAACTTTGTGGTAATTTTAATAATAACAGGGAGCATCTCTCGAAGGTGTATCGTGTGCTGAGTACATACATTGCTAGTGGATTCCCAAAGGTTATCTCATTTAATTCCCATCATCTCCCCTCTAGACAGGTATTCTCTCTCTTTACAGTTGAAGAGATAAGAGACTTAGAGAGCCCACGGTCCCCTGCTAAGTAATCTTGGTGTGCCTAGGCTGTGGACATTTGAGAGCAAAGATTGCTGCATTGAAGGGACCTTTGTGTTTTTCCCAAGTCTCTTGTAGAAAGCAGAAAACTTGCCACAAGGGTAGCAGGTCACAATGGCAGGACCTGGTGGGGAACATTTCTCTGGGACTTTCAAACAAGGAGTCTTTTCTAAATGTGGTGAGACCACTGGGCCAGCAGGTATGGATGTGTGTTTCAAAGGAGACACAACCATTTGTTAGCTATGTGAACTTGGGCAAGTCACCTACGTTCCCAAACATCAGTTTCTCCATCTGTAAACAAAATAGCGTTACCTTCCTTATCAAAGTATGGGAGTAAACGAATAAAAACCTCAGAATTTTCCTGAGATTGAGTGAGACAATTCATATAAAGTACTAAAATGCCTGACACCCAGCTGGTATTCTACAATGCCATTGTTGTTGTTGTTAAATGCAAAGAAATGCAAGGCCTTAACAGTTTATTCATGGACCTACAAAAGAGATCAAGTTTTTAAGATGTAAAAATAAATATACATAACAAATGAATTATTATTGCTATATACCTTACTGATTAAGGGAAAATGATATCCTAGATTTTTTTCTTAACCTAAAAAACCTAGATTTTTCTTAATACCAAGATGTTGTGTTTTTGATATATAAAAAAACAAATAATAAATAAAGACATGAAAAAGTGTCTCTTCCTAGCAATTATAAGATGCATTCTGACGTGTAAAAAAAAAAAAAAAGCAAGCTGGAAATAACCTAAAATTTTCAACTTAGTTGAATGGTTTAACATGTCAGAGAAAATCATTATGAGAGAATATTAAACAACCATTAATTGTGATGGCCACATGTAAACATGGAAAACGTTGAAGATCTGATGTTTAAATAGCATATACTCTAGCTATGAGAAATAAATACAGCACATTTGGAAATTAATACACAAAAATGAAAACAACTATGCTTGAGAAAAGTGGTTACAAACTTATTTGGTTAAATATATCTTTAATCTTGTTATATTACCTTTTAACTTTTCCAAAACATTCTGTGGTTCCAGAGTCATGGTACTTCAGGATCACCTGATAAATACCTACTAACTTCCATACAAGGCACCAAGCTCAGCCACCCAATACGGGCCCCTACGACCCAGTTACATGCCCATCTGAATGGATGGAGGTCTTCACAATGGAGCATAGTGTTCTAAGGCACTGATGGGTGGTTCTCTTTTGTATTTGGTTTAATGTTGTTCTATAAGGAAGCAAAATCACTGTGATTTATAATACTTTTTCTAGGCTTGGGTGCTTTGAATTAGTGTATATGCTAGTATATATATCCTAAATAAAAGGGTAATATGCAAATTGACTGAACAGCAGAACAACTGGTCTCTATGACCTGCACTGACCAATGCAGGAGCTGCCCCCTGGTGGTCAGTGCACTCCCACAAGGAAAGTGCCGCTCAGCCTGAAGCCGGACTCATGGCTGGTGAATGCAGCTGCAGTGGCGAGAGCCTCTTCCACCTCTGTGGCAGTGCTCAGGATGTCCAACTGCCAGCTTAGGCCCGCTCTCCGCAGAGAGTGGACCTAAGCCATCAGCTGGACCAACCCTGAGAGCTCATGGACTGTTAAAGGGCACAGGCTGGGCTGTGGGGAACGCCTGCCCGCCTTTGAGTGCAGGAATGTCATGCACCGGGCCTCTAGTCTGAAATGTAACAGTATACCTCAAAAGGCTTGGACTATACTGGTGAATAAGTGCTCAATAATGTTTAACAAAATACACCAAAGTACAAATACAGGTAAAACCTCTCTTTCCCAGGGCTAAGATGCAAATATTATACAGTAGCTTAGGGCCAGTTCAGTTTCCCTTTCCTCCATTTTCTTGTAAATGGTAAATGTGTGATGCCACGACCTCTACGTCTTACACTATCCACCCAGGGAAACAGAGGTCCCAAAGAAGGTCTGCCAGGGAAACCCAAAAGTAAACTGGCTTAGCTCTCTATACGGAGAAACTGTTTGACAAAGATCTCTCAAAAAGCAGTGTCACCAGGAGCATCACTGCTACCAAGCCCAGGAATGACGGAGGGAAGATTTACCCTTTAAAAATGGAAATAGAAAGAAAACACCACCAGGACTGGTACCACAGCAAATGTCCACCTGGTCTCCCTACACTGTCTTAGGTGAGTGTGTCCACTTCCCCTACAAGTGTGCCTTCCTTGACTAAAGCCTTTCTTCCTACTAAAGAAGTGCCTCTGACTGGTAAGTGGGGGCTTTGGAATATAAGCTAGAGTGTGGACCCATTAAACATTAACAAAGCGTTGAGTACTTGGGTGAGTGAGTTTACGGAAAACTTTTGGAGAATTGGGTTTTGTTGCCTGGTAGGATGAAGAGAGTGAGGTTTATACCAAGCCACCGCAAACAAAATGAGATTTGTGCCCCATTTTTACTGTGGCCATCATGTAACATTCTGCTTTTCCTAAAATCACCTATGTGTCTATACTGATGTTTAAAATGTGACTACAGCTTTCCAGCATTTGTTGACTCCACGACCTTGTTTCAACTCTCAACCCCAACCAGTTAAATAACTGGTTCTAAATTAGATAGGTAGAAAAAAAAATGACCTTTATATTGGATCCTTGAGTCTACACTGAACGATGCCTCTGTCTAAAACCAATATCCACATAAGACGCAAGAGAATCTCAAAACAGTTCCAACTCCCATAAACAGCCCTGTTTTTAATCTGTTGCCTACAATATACCAATGAGAAAAATCATGATATCGTGTCATAAACTGCTATGCAAATGATGCTATTTGTAAGTATTAACATAATTTAGTGCTTACAGTCATAATCTCATTTCTAATAATTCTCCCAGAATGGAGTCTTTCTCTGGACTCTTAGCCTGCAGGATAGTCTTTCATCAAGAAGCTGAAATTTTTAATAACCTGCCAGCATATGTTTTGTATGTGCCGGGCTAGGCTTGATGACACAACATCTTCATTATGAAAAGGAACAGGTCTACAAACTGTAATAGGACATTAAAACATGCCTGTGCTCATAAAGTAATGCTTTGATGTCTAAATGTGCACCATTATGATGGTCTTCTGGAACAAAGGATAATTCTGATCCTAAATCTTCAATAGCTACACTCAATGGAGATTGCAGTTCACTTCCACTCTGGGTACAATTTCACTTTGAAGGCAAAAGAATGTCAATAGTTTCCTCCTCCCCCCCTCGACTGCCCCCCAAAAAAGCTCTTCAGAGCTGCTGTATTCTTTATTTTTGGCTTCTAACCAAAACCACCATGGCTAAGCACAGGTTTCAAAGATTAAAAAGATTTCCGAATAATTATTTTTTCCTTATTAAGTTAAAAAAAGATTGCAGTAGATTATTAATTATTCAAGAATTTCACATTTAATAACATTCATGATAATGCCAAAAAGTGTTTGGTGACTATTTAAAATGGTATAGTTTAAAATAATTGAAAGTGAATAAGGTATAGTTAGGCTTCCAAGTGCAATTTAGCCAGTGTCAATATTTTAAATATTTTTTAAACCTAAAGTCAAATATTTTAAATTTATCATTGTCTAGTATCAGGAGAATTAAAAATAATATATATTGGTTTGAAATATTAAGGCCAGACAACTAACATTTCAAATTTTTTAAGTGAAAAAAGTCATATTTTCATCATTGACTCTCCACAGTTTTGTTTTAAAAAGAAAATGCTATACAATATGAAGTAAAATCCAGTTCAAAGAGAACCCTCTATGGGCCTCAAAATTAAATACATTTTCCTTGTTTTATTTTTTTCCTAGAAGAGTAATTCACTTTGGTATCCTTTAAATAATATGTAAAAAGCTGGCCATGACAGGTACTGCATTTAGTCCATTCTTTGGCGGAGGGGGAAGAAAAGCCCAGGATAGATCATGGGGAGAACAGTCACATTTGTCAAAGGGAACTCTCTCTTCTGACTGCTCTCTAGATTTATTCGTTGTTTCACTTTCACAAGAGTAATGCAGTTCTTTCTGGTGTGCCCCTCCCTTCCTATCACTTGGGTCTTGATTCATACGCTTCTGTAGTGGGATGCTCAGAAGAGATGCAAATCATTGCACAGACCACTGTTAAGCATATCAGTAGGGAAGGAATCGGTGAAGGGAATTTACGTCTGAATTTTCTCATCAGTTATGCTGTCAGTAGTAGGTCAGCCAAGACAGATTTGGGATTAAGAGAAGCCAGGCTAGTCTCAACCTCTAGATGCAGAGTGAGGCAGTGTTTAGAATGGTGGGTCTAATTTATATAGTAAGCCATATAAAATAACTTTAATTATTAAGCAAGTTTGGAACAGACTAAGAAGTTGTGCAATTCATCCTTCCAACAACATACATGGAAAATTCTCTACATAACCACTTATGTGCTAAGATTTCTTACCTATTGTTCAGCTTTGGCCTGGAGATTTTCTGGGTAGGATGTACTATTTTCTCAACATCTCACAGGGACCAGCAGTTACACAAATTTCCTTAAATTGACTTCAGGAACATATGACTGCTGATAGAAAGCTATTATACATTAGCTTCCAGGTGACAACCATTTACTAATAGGATTTCTCTCTCATAATAAAATGTGGGTAGCTTATTAATGTCAGTTGTTAGAAGAATATGATAAGACCCACTTAGAGTGAATGATGAGACTTGTAATGTTACCTGAATATGATTTTTTTTTAAATTACTTCCTAATCATCATAACCAGTTTGAAGACATGAATGAATACTTATAGGGCCCAATGAAAGGACATTTAAAATAACCTAATCAACCCCATTGCCCCAGAAAGGTAAAATGATTTCCCCAAAGTCTCACTGCTGGCAGGTGACACTGCCAAGCTTCGAAGAAAGTGCCTTCACCTCCTTGCTGACACTTTTGCTCCATCTCCTAACAGTACACAGACACTGTGGATTTATGTCACCGTTGAATACTCACCTGTGCCCATTTCTTGCTCCAGTCTTCATGGTCGTATTTTCTATACTCCTTTAGGAGCCAGTCATGGCACTGGAGGTGGGAAAGAATGTCACAAAACGCAGTCCCATTTCCTCCAAACTCATAGTCCATTTTAAAGAGCCAGCGTGGGATTTCCAGGTGATCAGTGACCAGTTGACTCAGCTGCTCTATCAACTGTGGGGATGAAGGCACAGAAACATTTAATGTAGCTGGTTTCCTGGATTCCTTTTAAGTGTATTAACTCAGTTCTACTTTTCACATGTCTTTATTTCAAATGGTCTGTTCATTAGGTTATCCTCTACTTATTAAGCAGACTGGAAGAAGTTTTAAGTGATGTATAGATGATGTGAGGGAACCACTAACCAACGGGACGAAAGGCATATTTAAAAGTATAGTCCTATTGATGAGAAACTGAAATTATCATTTGCCTGCTTTACAAGGCAAAATAAAGAATTGAATTGTGGTATTGTTTTCTTTCTTTTTCAGGGAATTATGTGTTTACTTATTGATTCTTCAAATGATTTTTTTATAGTTTAAAGACTATAAAGATTTATAGTCTTGAAAATTATAACTATTTGGTGCTTTGTTGAGCTTTTAAATGTTATAATCTATAAAATATTTAACATTTTCTTCATTAACATACATGAAATGCATTTGTTTGGCTGGTCAATTGACTAAGTGCATTATATTATCCTATCTAATAAAGGAATAGTATGCAAATTGATCACATCTCTACTACACCCACAAGCCATGCCCACCAGCCAATGCAAATTAACCCAACCAAGATGGCTACAGCCACAGAGAGAGCAGGAGGGAGGTTCAGGTTGCTCCTGGTGATGGAGGAAGCCAAGCTTTTCACACACCCTGGCTTTCCACACACCCTGGCTTTCCACACACCCTGGCTGGCCCAGGCCTCCACTTAAGGCAACAATGTTTCAATGGCTGTGTGAGCAGAAGGCTTGGCTCCACTCCAGGCTACAAAGTTTCAATTGTAGAAGATAAATAAATCCCAGATACCAGGGCCTCCGCTTGG
The DNA here is from genome assembly GCA_011751065.1 of Lasiurus cinereus. NCBI lineage: Eukaryota > Metazoa > Chordata > Mammalia > Chiroptera > Vespertilionidae > Lasiurus > Lasiurus cinereus. Next base: position 34,647,991 of record JAAGEH010000076.1, read on the forward strand.
GCGCCAGGGGACATGGCCAGTCTGCAAACCACCACAGGCCCCTTGCCCAGGCCACTCAACACCCCAAGGGAACACCCACCCTGATCCAGGACACCCTCAGGGCAAACCAGCTAGCCCCCACCCATGCACTAGGCCTCTATCCTATCTAATAAAAGAATAATATGCAGATTGACCATCACTCCAACACACAAGATGGCTGCCTCCATGTGGTTTAGAGATCCTGCCCCCATGTGGACACAAGATGGCCACCACAAGATGGCAAGCAGGGGAGGGCAGTTGGCAGGGACCAGGCCTGCAAGGAAAGGCAGTTGGGGGTGATCAAGCCTGCAGGGGAAGGCAGCTAGGGATGACCAGGCCAGCAGAGGAGGGAAGTTGGGGGTGACTGGGCCTGCAGGGAAGGGCAGTTGGGGGAGACCCAGGCCTGCAGGGGAGAGCAGTTAGGGGTGACCAGGCCCATAGGGGAGGACAGTTAGGGGCAAAGAGGCTGGCATGGGAGTAATTAGGCATTAATCAGGCTGGTAGGCGAGTGGTTAGGGGTGAACAGGCTGGCTGGCAAAAGTGGTTAGGGGCAATCAGGAAGGCAGGCAGGTGAGCAGTTGGGAGCCAGCAGTCCTGAATTGTGAGAGGGATGTCCGACTGCCTGTTTAGGCCCGATCCAGATATGATCAGGCCTAAACAGGCAGTTGGACATCCCTCAAGGGCTCTCATATTAGAGAGGGAGCCGGCTGAGCTGAAGGACACTCCCCCCATGCATGAATTTCATGCACCAGGCCTCTAGTATATATCATATGAACATGAGTGATAAAGGAGATAAAACATTCATGGAAGCAATGTTCCTGGAATACATACCTATCCTATTTAAAACAGTATTCCCTCAAGACCTGGGCTCTATCATATGGAAATTTAAGGGATAAAAGTTCAAGCTCTAATATCATAGTGATGATAATGATACTATCTAACATTGCAGAACTCTCAGCAGGAGCCAGGCCTTTGACTAAGCTCTTTACATGAGTTTATTTTTAAATTTAATACTCACAAAACCTATGAGGCAGGCATCAAATTTAGTTTCACTTCATCCTAGCTAATAAAAGAATAATATGCAAATTGACCATCACTCCAATACACAAGATGGCTGCCCCCAAGTGGTCAAAGAAGGCTGCCCCTATGTAGACACAAGATGACTACCATAGAGGAGGCCAGCAGAGGAGGGCAGTTGGGAGGGACCAGGCCTGCAAGGGAGGACAGATGGGGGTGATCAAGCCTGCAGGGCAGGGCAGTTAGGATTGACCAGGCCAGCAGAGGAGGGAAGTTGGGGGTGACTGAGCCTGAAGGGAAGGGCAGTTAGGGGCAAACAGGCTGGCAGAGGAGCAGTTAGGCATCAATCAGGCTGGCAGGGGAGTGGTTAGGGGGTGATCAGGAAGCGGTTAGGGGCAATCAGGAAGGCAGGTTGGTGAGCAGTTGGGAGCCAGCAGTCCTGGATTGTGAGAAGGATGTCTGACTTCCTATTTAAGCCCAATCTTACTGGGATCAGGCCTAAAGGGGAAGTTGGACATCCCTCAAGAGGTCCCAGATTGGAGAGGGTACAAGCTGGGCTGAGGGATACTCCCCCCCACCCCATGCATGAATTTTGTGCACCGAGCCTCTAATATATAAATAACTAAGAGTCAGCAAATTTGAATAACAGGCTCAGGATCACACAGCACTGAGTGGCAGAGCAGAGACTCCACCCAGGCTGCCCTGACTCCAACATCTAAGCTCATTCTCTCTCCACTGGGCTGCCTAGCTCAACCTGCAGGGTGGTGGGAGGAGAGAGAAGTTAAAAGAGAAGCAACTTTCCTTCCCATCATAAAAGCAATTTGGGATAAGTTTGGGTCAGACAAAAATCTAAGGCAATATTATTTAATTACTAGTGGCCTGGTACATGAAATACATGAATGGGGGAGGGGAAAGGGGGGCTATCCCTTAGCCTAGCCTATACCCCCTCCAATCTGGGACCCCTTGAGACATCCCTCTCACAATCTGGCACTGCTGGCTCCTAACCACTTACCTGCCTGCCTGATTGCCCTTAACCAATTCTGCCTGGCAGCCTGATCACCCCCTAACTGCTCCCCTGCTGGCCTGATCACCTACAACTGCCCTCCCCTGCCACAACCCACCTCCTCTGCCAGGACAGGCCTCCTCAACGCTCTGTGGAGCCATGGGACCCCCAGGCCTCATTGCGCGGAGCAGCCACCGGGCCTCGCCTTCCCTGTGGGCATGGCCATCTTGTGATGACGTTGCATGTGAGGGCCACCTAGGCCTTTATTAATATAAATAAGTCATACTGTCCTAGTAGATCCTTGGAGAAAAATAACTCACTAAATCACAAAATGATGTGGTTTTTTTTGTGTGTTTTTTTGGTCCTCTCATCAGACTTCCCAGTGTATACTTTCCCAAAAGAAGCAAAGCATTACTAAGCATTTGCTCTGATAAGCCTACCCACTGTTCCACTTATTTATGTATTCACTAGAGGCTGGATACACAAAATTCGCACAAGAGTAGATCTTCCTTCCTCTGGATGTCGGCACTGGCTTTCCTCTGGCACTTGGGACGCAGGCTTCCCTCCAGCCCCCGCTTCATCCAGAAGGACATCCAGTCTAATTAGCATATTACCCTTTTATTCTTATAGATTGGTTGTTTCTTGTATGTGCCCCAATCAGGAATCGAACTGACAGCCTTGGTGTGTTGGGAACTCTAACCCATCTGAGCTACCCAGTGAGGGCCGCAACACTCTTATTCTCTTCTCTTTTGATAACGTTTTGGCCACTAGATGGAAAGTTTTTCAACTAAAGAGTGTGCAAGGACTACAGATCATGGTTCTGCTAAAGTATGAAGATTACAATTATTTTGATTACAGGTACAATCTGTTTTCTCGAGTTGTGTTTTTTCAGCTGCTCTTCCTGGGGATGTTACACTACACAGCAGTGTGGAAGTGACATAAAAATGGGCATTCTTGGGATTCCTGGAAGCCCTGTGCAATCATGGGGTATTCAAATAGGATGGAAATGGAATTGTCTTAGTTCCCTAATTATCAAGTAGTGTCTGTGTATAATTTGGATATTTAAATTACAAGTACTCTGGTCTACACACCATGTAGCTATGAGCTTTGCCTTGAAAGGTTTTAAATGTGCCTTTCAAAGTTAACATCCCTTCTTTCTTTAGTTTCGTGTTGAGAAGATAGATTCTATATTATGAACATACTTTGCACAAGTAGAAATAGTCTTTGGTGGGTAATCTATAATAATAAAAGTATAATATGCTAATTAGACTGGATGTCCTCTTGGACGACCTTCTGGACGAAGCTGTTGTGGTGGGGGCTGAGGCCGAGCCCCTTGCATGAATTTCAGGCATCGGGCCTCTAGTATTTTATAACATTATTTTGCTGGTATAAGAAAAGGTGTTCTAGCATAGCATTTTTATTGTATATTTGGATATATTGTGTATTCAGAGACTCAACTACTAACAAAATTATCATCTGTTTCTTCCAAATCCTGTTATTTGTTGCTTCTGAGAATCCTATAAATGGGCGTCTGTTGATGGATCCCCTACAGTATGAAAACGATCAATAATATTGTAAAAACTGCACCATGGGAAAGAATTATGTGCTATCTTTAAGTGAAAATTGAACAGTGCTTTAAAATAGCATCACTATTTTTGCTTATTTAACCAAAGCTGTCAATATTTCATATGGAGCATATGCCAGAAAAAGAACTTGCATGGTTACTTTATGGATCAAAATAGGAAATGCTCACGGTGCTCACACTAGACTTAAAAAAATAAATAAATTACCTAATCATAAACCAAATGACTTTATACTATTTCCAAACATTTGTGATATTTTTGTTTGAGTTTATCTGTTCAAAAGATGTAATATAATTTTAAATTGCCATTCATTTTACAGTGGTATAGAGTAGAAGTAGAAAAATGACTACTGTTAAAATCCAACTGGTAGTCAGGAATATTTATTAACCTAAATTAAGATGATCACAGCTTTCCTTCACCAGCTTTAAGTTTATGATGCACAATGGTAAAAGTCAGTGCTATTGATTCATCGCTATCTGCGAATTCAAAACGCTGACACACTCAGATAGCTTAGGTGGGAGTCAGTATCTGGAACAATCTCGGTGGAGTACTTCAATTCTTGATGACCTCAGATGTATGTTTTCCAAACAAGGAGAGTAAAACTCAGTTATAAGTCAGTTTAAGGTGATGCAATTTGCATGTGCCGTTGGTGAGATGACATCCCTCAAATCTGATGTGTCTACAAGGAAGTTTTAAATCCTACTTCTGAACACCAGCATCAGAGGAAGGTTTTCCTGCATTGAATGTGCCTGCATCTTTAACCACAACAAACCTAGAAAGTTCTCAATATTTCATGGCAAAGATTGCCTGAGTTCTCATCAGTGAAGATGAAAGCAAGACTCAATACAACTATTGCACATACATTTTAGGGTTTATTTAATGTAATCTACACTCCTCTCTTTATGGCTCCTTCCTGAGGGACCAAATGATTTCTGTACCAGTGAAGGATGTCTGCAGCCCTCTGCCATAGGTCCTCTGCCACCTGCATTGATAGAAAGGTCCCCCGCATCCCTCACAGCTCTCCAAACTGGCTCCTTTTAGCTAAAACTGCCTTTCCCGTTTTTTCAGGGTCCTGCTCAATGGCTGAACCTACTAATCCATGTCGAGGCAATAAGTATTGATAGGATATTGGTGCATTAACAGGGTCTTCAATGTCTTAATCCAAATGAGTAAATATTTTTCAAGGACAATGCTTTTAAACATGAAGTCCTAAAGTGGATCTAACAAATCAACTCAAGTATTGCACATAATCTTCACTGGGGAAGGCTGGCTCCAGAAGGCCTGAGGTCCCCCAACTTCAAGAGGATGTGATATATTTGAACAGAGCCTCTCTTTTCCACCCCACATACCTGCTGGTGATTAAAGATGTCAGATATTCCAGGAGGGAATGGCACATTGGCGCTGGCAAACATCCGTTTACCTCCAGACTTGGTGCTATAAAGATGAGCTATTTCAGGCTCTGGGCCCAGGATGGGTACGTCTAACATATCTGCCACGGCCAGATCATCTTTGTGGATGAACCCACTGACAATGTAGGCCTCTTTTCCACTGATGAGGTTTTTTATTCTTTTGATTGCCTTGGGACTGTACTTCAGGTGAGTCGCCAGGCACATACGTTGCTTCTGCGGGAAGAGCATATCATTCTTGTTAAAAGGTGTTCTTTTTTTCTAGCCCATGCACCTAATTTATAATGTGGCACACCATAAATGCATTATTAATAGCAGGGCTGGGTTATGACCTATCCTGTTGTTTAGCAGTTTAAATTGATAAAAGCTGTTGGGGTGAGGCTCTATAATCGCTCACATCTTTAGTGTGTTGGAAATAGGCTCACTGGGAATAGAACTAATTACTACACATCTGTATTTATTTGATCCACGTGGAATTATCCTTCTGTCAGAAGGAAAAGAGGCTGGCGGCCTTTGGATAATAGTGATTCATCTCTGCAGCACTTCTGGCCTGGTTTAACACTAAAGCGCCTGGAAAATCAATACCAAAAATGAAGAAAAACGCCCAATAGGATTCTTCTCTGTATAGGACTGCTAATCTGGCAACTCTTTAAATGATTCGGTAGGAAAAAGGCATTTGGTTTGATACTTCCTTTCCAAAGCTCTGCCACAAAGTCTGTTTCAGAGATTATGTACCTCTTATAATGATTATCCTGGTTGTTGGCCAATCACTTTGGAGGGGATTCGTGAAAAAAATATTTGAAAATTTCAGCAAGACTGAAGCTTCATTCTCCAATGGAAAACTCTCTTATTTTAGTTGTGATTATTTAGACCCAGCTCAGCAATACATGTGACTGTCTCATTCAATTAAATAAATAATTCTGGCATGTCTAATAGAGGCTGAGGACAGAGCCAGATGGTCATCACACACCAAACGAATACAACCATGTTTCTGCATTCAAGGAGTAGGGGCACAAATGAGTACTGTTAATGCATAACTAATCAAAGCAGAGAAAGGCCATAAAGAGCTACAGAAGGCCCCGGAGGCATGGAGAAGGGAGACAGAGGACACATGCTGATGGGGAGAGCTGAAAAGGCAAATGACTCATTCTCCTGGGGCCTCAGTTTCTTCACCTGTAAAAGGAGTATTTATTATACTAATACTCATCTCATAGGGATGCTGTAAGGTTTGAATAACATAATGCATGTAAAGCACTTAGCACAGTGGTTTGAAGATCATCAGCATTTAATGAAGGTTAGCTACTACTATTATTATGAAAGAGGTTGGGGTTGAGGTGAATTTTGAAGGATGGGTAGGATTTTATCAGGTGAGGATAGGTATGGAAAAGACATTAACCAAGGATGACCTATGAGAAGCCAAGATCATGCTCACTTCCTCTAGAGAAGGGCTGGGATTAGGAGTCAAACAGTGCTGGCTTTGAATCTGTCTCTATCGTTTATAAGCTACCTCAGTGGTTGGCAAACCACGGCTCGCGAGCCACATGCAGCTCTTTGGCCCCTTGAGTCTGGCTCTTCCACAAAATACCATGGCCTGGGCGAGTCTACTTTGAAGAAGTGGCATTAGAAGAAGTTTAAGTTTAAAAAATTTGGCTCTCAAAAGAAATTTCAATCGTTGTACTGTTGATACTTGGTTCTGTTGACTAATGAGTTTGCCAACCACTGACTATCTGAACTTGAGCAAGTGTATAAGCTACCTGAACCTGAGCTTAAGTTTTTCCATCTGTTAAATGGGAATAAAAATACCCATTGGCTGAGTTGCTCTAAGGGTAGAATAAGATCATGAAAATAAACACCTATTATAATGCATGACATTGAGTTGATACTCTATAAATGATAGTACTTATTATTACAGAGAAAGCTCTTCTTTTTTAAATCATTAAAATGTCATGCAAAAAATATAATGCAAGATGCCAGAGTGTTAGGGAGTTCAAGAGATTTTGTGGACTAGCACCTACTCCCCTATCTCTAGTCAAAATTAGCTACTCAACATGGCATGAAGATATGGAGAAATGTTGAGCAACTATTTCTGGGAATATCAAACTGTTGTGTGTGTAATAATGGCTGAGTATGTGAGAAAGAGACCAAGGAGAGCCCTGGGATTTCAGTCTTGCCTGAATTTCTGACTTGCAAGGTGAATTAGAAAACACCCCAATATTCAAATGAAAGGCTCAACTAGACATCTCTAGGGTCCTTCGAGCTTTGAAATAACTTTTTCTTTAAAACCAGAGTTCTTCTGGACTTAATGTTTAATGGGTACAGAATTTCTGCTTGGGTTGATGAAAAAGTTTTGATAATGGCTAATGCAATGATAGCCCAACAATGTGAATGTGCTTAATGCCACTGAAATGTACACTTAAAATGGTTAAAATGGTAAATTTTATGTTATGTATAGTATTTTACTCCCTCTTTCCCCTTCCCCCCAAAAAAGGAAAAAATAAAAACCTCCACAAAACCCAGAGTCTTATGAGAAGAGGATTTATTGATTTACCCTTCTGGGCCTTCCTCCAGAGTAGGTGTTCTATTCTATGTTCCTCAGATCTATGCAATATGCCTTGTCTACCATAACTGAAATCCATTTTCACAACCTACTTCTGAGAGTGCACCATTAGACAATGGCTGGTAACAGCACTCCATGAGTTTGTGTTTCCCATTTGGCTGATCCCTGCCTTTCCCCTTGTTTATTTCATTCCTTTTCTTTCCCCACAAATAATTTCAATTGGGAAATGTGAAAATACTAAATGTGTGGGAGAGCTGGTGACGGAATCACAGTGCACATGGTGGGCTTTTCAGGATCCTTAGGAAGAGTGCTTCAGGGTGACAGTCCTCTCATGTTAAGTTCCCAAGGTCAAAGCATTCTGATGTGTATTTTCTCATCTGATCCATACCACACCATGCCAATTAGCATCCCCTCTTTTGGAGATGAGAAACTGAGGCTCAAATGATTTGCACAAAGTCACACAGCTGGCAAACAGCAGAGGTAGGATTTAAACCCAGGTATTAATTAGCACAGTTATTGTGCCATGGCAGCCAAATCTCTCCCATTTCACAGATTGAGAAGTGAGGGTCTGGTGAGTTTATGAGGTGTGATGAGGGGAAGTCAGATACATCAATAGAAAGTAACATTAAGGTTCTGAGCACTTCTCCAGCCAGGATGCATTTCTGTCTCCTCTTGGTTTGTTTATTTCCATTGGCAAGTACTCTACCCGACCTGTATTACAGTCATCTGTGGCATGCCTTATTCTTCAGGCAAGATGATGCCCTAATACTGTGTTTGATATGTATTTAATAATGATTTGAATATGAATGAGTGGCAGAGTACACATTATTGACTGCATATCTTGTATGACCATTAGATCCAGGCTGTGAATTAATGCAGTTTGAAAAACACAAAATATTAAGAATTCCATAACATTATAATTGCATTTAATTTATCACCACTGACATTTTTTAACCTGAGACAAAAGGTATTTGTTGAGGATAACTTCATAAACATTAAAATGTTAAAAAAAAATAGACAAAATAGCTTTATAATAGCCCCTGTACCCATTACAAATCCAAACACTGCATAGTAACTTGGAGAGAGATACAAACAGATTTTTGGCACACTTTAAAAAAGTCTCCTCCAAGCCATCCATTTGAATGAAAATCAGCACTGATACAATCTCTCCAACCCATTAAAAAGAAATAAAGCAATAACTAAACATGAGCGGGAACTGATTTGAAAGTGAGAGCTTATTTTTTTGTATTCTAAAATGTTGATTGCCTATGAGTGATTACCTAAATCACTTAAACTTAAACTATGAGAAGTATTAAAATGTACTTAAAATACTCCCTTCTTGTTTCAACTCACAACAATACAAACCTAAATTTTGAATGAAACTCAGTGCACCTGTGAATGCTCACTGCCTCTCTCCTGCTTGAAAATCGGGGTGGACTGGCTGGAAAGGATGCGTTTCTCAGGTAATAGAATTACATAGCTGAGAAGGGCTTTGAAATGATCCAGTTGGCCACCTCATTTTACAGATGAAGAACAAGGAACAGAGAGGCCCAGGGCTTGCCCAAGGCCACAAGGTCCTCCAGGAGTAAAGCAGTCATTCCAGTTCATGACAGTGTTCTGGGGTCAGACAGCTTTAGGCTTGTACTCTGGCCCCACTAGTAACTTTGAATGAGGAAAATGAGTCTTGGCCTTCTCACTCATAGAAGGAGATTGATCATTTCTATCTTGCTGCATTATTCTGAGGATCAAATGAGAAAATGTATCTACACTTTTGATATGTTAGCTCACTTTCCTTCTCCCAAACTAGTGTCCCTTCCCCATTTGATGCCTCCTCAATGTATATGGGCATTTAAGATCCACAGAAACTCCTTATTAGCAGCTAACAGGAGGAAATCAGAAAATTAACTGCACACAAATGCCAGTTTTGTCTTCCTTGCTTCCTAAAGTCCACAGTATCTCTGCCGTTGAGGCCAGGGGATGGCTAGGAAGCACCAAGGCAATCCCTGCATTGTTGTGGATATTGGTAGGTCCCTAAGAATAGTGGTGGTGATGATTTGTCCCCATCTTTTCTTTTGCTTGTCCTGCCCGGGATTTTGCTTTTCTCTTCCACAGCCCAGCGATGCCAATAAAGCAAAGATTTGGGGGGAACATAAAGGTATCCAGTTATGAAAATTTAAAATCTTCATCTTGATAGAAGAGAGCAAAATCTGATGACAATTCACTGAGTGTTTCAGCAAAGCAGAAATATTATAGCAACCCTTCCCTGCTCTGGCAGGCCTTTTTAGAGTGGTAAAAATCATGGTGCATCTAAAGGATTAAGGGGTAGGAAGTAACTCAACACATATATACTTCCTACGTAAAGCTTGCAAGCCATTTCTCTGGCAATAGAGAGTTGCCTTCAGTATATCCCACCTCTGAATGGAGAAAGCTATCTGTATTAGCAAATTCAGACACTGGTAAATAAGACCAGATTCCCCTGAGTGGGGGATGGAACCAAAGGAATAGCAGTGTGGAAGTCAGAACACAGGGCCCTGGTCTAGATTCTGCCCCGAACTAGCTTCGTGACCCTGGGCAGGCCCAGCCTTTCTATGCCTTGGTGTCCTCCACACAAAATGAAAAAGAAACCGTAGATGTTATAAATTCACCTACTAGTACTTGGTGGTACCGCCCAATAAACCAATTAGACTTCAGCTAGAGAGTGTGGGAAGTGTTGCTCAACTAAGTCGGAAAGTTAAACTGGGATATTTATTTCCTCTAGTCCAACTAGTTGTCTAATCAGTAAAGCTGTTAAGCTTGCAATAATATTTCACTGATGTGTACCAGAGCGTTGCAAGTTATAAAATTTCCAATTTAATTTTACTGCATCCCTGAAGCCGTGGTAATTAGAAGACAAACTCACAGTGAAGATCTTTATAGCTTCAGGGGTGATAATTTTGAACCTGTCCTGCAGGTCACTTCTGTCCTCAAGGTTCCCCGATTTGACAGCTGCCTGTAGACTCAGGATTTTATGGTAATACAGAAATAACTCTTCATTCATTTGATGGGAGCAGATGTAGATGATGCTTACATTGGCATCTAAGAACAACAGGCACGGTGTTAATTACTGGTATAAAGGTAAATGACATTATGAACTCTGGCATCAGATTGATGTGGCACAGTTTAAAATAAAGAGCATAGCAAAAGCCACACTGACGTTAATTTAGATCAGTTTTGTACAGATCTTAGCAGTGTAACTGGCTTTTGGGCACTTTAACATTTCTCTAAAGAAAAGATATACTGTATAACACTATCCCCCCAAAAACGGACACAATGATTCTTTCAGAAGGAGGGCTGTGAGGTACCATGGAAGTCTAAGTTCAAATAATGCAGAGAGACTCAGCCCCAGAACTCCCATTAACATCAATGGGAATTGCATACTGCTTTAAAAATTTATCCCATTAGCCTCAGTAAATTATGAAACAGAGCTATTAACTTTAAAATGCTGATGAAATGGCAATTTCTTATTCTGCCTGGACTTGGCAAGGCCAATTCAGGAACTTTCCTCTCCCAATAAATCGTAAGATTATGACCACAGCAATGATTATTTCAAGAAACCAACCTTTTCCCAGCTCCATTCCCAAAGAAGAGTAATTAATTATTTAGTCACATTAATTATCTAGTGACTGTTGGTTTAGGAAACACTGCCTTAATTCAACTGTTCTCCTTCTTAAGATGTGCTTATGTACTGAGAAAGAAATTCTAATTAAATATTCCACCCAAATGGAATAGTCAGATGAGATTACCCACTTCAGGCTGCAGAATATTTTAAGAAGTATGGACAGTAAATCAGCAGCCAATAAAGCCATTAATTAATTAATTAATTAATAATAAAAATAACTGACCAGTTGGAGCAAAGCACTTGACAAGCCATGGGCGAAAATACAGGAAGCAAAGCAACTGAGATGCTTTCCCTGGAAAGCAACCCTTTCACCCAGAGGAATAGCCATAAAGCACGGTGGAGAGCAGTGGGCACAAGGAAGCAGGCCCACCCGGTGTTTGGGGATGTTCAGAGGAGGGAGCTCTGTAAATGTTTCCTCTGTGAAGGAGGCCCAAGAGGGGATTTGAAGACTCCTCTGTTCGGTTTGGCAGAGTGTACAGAGCATAGACTGATTAAATTCTGGCTCAGCTAACCAGGGACCCAGGGAACATTATTTAACCGTTGTAAGCACTGGTTTCTTCATCTGTAAATGGGGGATAAAATCACCTGGGGCACAGGTTTAGAGAGTATTAAATGAAAGAATACATGATATATATAGTTATATACAGAATGGGCAAAAGTAGGCTTACAGTTGTTTGTATGGAAAAAGGCATGCAGGTATAGCTTTATTAACTCCATGTTTTGAATACTCACAACTATAAACCTACTTTTGCCAACCCCTGTATATATATATATGGCACCTGGTGCCGTATCTGTCACATAGTAGGTGCTCAGCAGACAGTACAAATATCCTCCACAGCTTGCCCTTCCTCGGCCAGCCAACAGTTACTCCCTGCATTACCCTTCACGCCTGTGCTCCTTTTATTCAATGCCTCAAGATTAAACATGATGAAATCACGTCCTCTGCTATTCTGGCTTATTGATCTTGCCTTTCCAAACTCCTAAAAGGTAAGGTGCATACTCTTTCTTAATATTCTCCCAAGTCCTGATACAGGATAAGGTATTCAGGAGGCACTTACTAAGTACGTGTGGGTGGACTGAAGGGATCTGGGAGAACAGAGAGACTCAGGACCTGGAACACCTCCCACAATCAGTGAGCTCCAAGGCATCTGGGAGACACCTCCCACGCCTGAGACAACATCTGAGTCTAGAAGCAGAGTCTTCCGAACTGACCTGGTGCTGGGCCCACCATACGTGCTCCATAAATACAACTATGTGAGGGGCTCCTATTTAATTTGGGAACCAAAATGCCATAAACCTCAGAATAAACTAACTTAGGAGACAGTGGTTAAATTGCTGAATGATCAAACTAGTTGTTCCAAATCTTGTGTTGTTAAGATGAGACTAGTACTTTACCAAACTAGTGGCTTTAAAAATAGTATTTTTTTAAAAGCATTGAAAAAGGACATAAAAACAAATAAAAATAACTTAAAGACTCCATAAGAGAAAACTAAATTTTTCTTGGGAAGAAATTTCTAGGTTACAAATGATAACAAATCATGTTGCTAATTTCACCTTTCCTGTTCATTTCTGGCAAAGGAATACATATCATTAACGCTAATATCCAGTGTTAGTGTGCCTTGACTATGAATCTATAAACATTCAAAATTGACAGGTAATTTTGGAAAGGAATTAATATGAAAATGAAGATTGCTTTGATTGCTAAGCAATAGTCAATATCAATCACTCTCTTGCTAAACTCATCTAGGAATTGAAAATACTAGCCATTGGGTCTTCATCTGACATCTGACTTCACGGCCAATACGTGAATGACACGTCTTTCCAACATGATCAATCAGATTATCTTTATTTCCCGTGAATAAACAGAAAAAAATCAATACCCTTTACTAGGAATTAATGGAATTAAGAAAAAAGATATTCATGTAAATTACAGCATAAAGAATATAGTCAATAATATGTATGGTGTCAGATGAGTACTAGAATTAGCAGGGTGGTCACTTCATAAAGTATCTAAATATTTAATCACTGAGTTGTACACCCGAAATTAATATAATATAAAAATAAAAATTTAAAGACAGTCATTTATTCTTCCATAAGATTATTGCTAATTTTCTTAATTCCTTATTTCATAATCAAGTACCTTGTCTAACTACTCCTCTTGAGAGGTTTTAGGATTGCCCTACTATGTCATGAAGATAGTGTAGCAAGAAAAGGCATTTGGTTCATAATCTCTCAGAAATGTTCATTAGCAATATTCCCCATTGCAGGTAGACCTATGCAGAATTATTGAATTATTTAAAATAGAAGCTTAATACTTTCAAGTCTTTTCCAATAATGAGAATCACTTGGAAAGAAATTCTTTGGCAGTGGTTTGTGCTATATAAAAATCTAAGAAAAAAAATTAATTCAAATAAATTAGAGCGAAGTCTGCCCTCTGCCGCACTTCAGTGATTTCTACCCGGTCAGGTTTTTAGTTGAAATAGCTCAGCACTAACAAATCAATCTCAAGTCATTAAATTTATTTTTGTAAGGCTGAAAAACAATATTAGTGCCTCGATAATAGATTAAAGCAATTACACTATTATTATTTTAGGACACTGTAAATTTCTAGTACTGATGTATTTTTGTTACTAAATGGCATTTATAAAATAATAATGATGCTGAAATATATGTGAAGCATGTAAAGTATGTCATTCCAGGGAGCCAGCTGAGTTGGTCATTGATAATTTAAAATCCTTCTTTGTTTTGCTTAAATAAGGGCCAAAGCAATTATATTTTTAAGAAAACAAAGAAATTTTTATTTGGTAACTAATAAAAACCTAGTTTTTGTTTAACCCTGAATTTTGGCTAGTACATCCCAAAATGATTCACTATCATTGCTTAGCCTTTGCAGTCTTTAATCTTTAAGCCTGACCAGCACCTAGCTTTGAATGGTTATCAGTCAAATTCTTGTACCCATCGCTCCAAGCTCCAGGTGGTGTCTGATTTAGAATTAAACAAATCAGTATTGGAACTTGACTTTTACCAAGGTGTATCTATCACTCAAAGTTTATATTTAAGAATTTCCTCTATTAGGCATCCCCTGTTTTATAATAATTATATGCTATGTATTTACATAAAATCTTTTCAAAATCTATCCTCATTTTCCTCTTATTCTTACAATGAAGACACAATGCTTTTAATTTCTGATACCACCTTCCACTCATTCCCCAGATAATTAAGATAATATTGACACAAAAATGTTAACTTCTCCCTGCAAGATTTAGTAAATGAAGAAGATTTGGGGCTATAGGAGAGAAATCCTTATCCAAAACTGCATCAAAGAGAATTTAAAAAACTATCCAAGTAAATTGGTTAAAGATGTCATTTTTAAAATTCAAGTTGACTATAAATCTGTTCTTTAAAACAAAACATTCAGTTGCCCTGAAAGTAAATGAGAACTCTAAGCCTTTTACTTATAGAGAAAAAACAGTAAGCAAAAACAAACAAAAGAAACCCCCTCAAAAACATTTTATCACCATCCACTAATAAACATTCCAGAGTCATTTGTATAGAAGTATTTACTGTACCTATGATGTCACACAGCCGCCCCAACTGCATGTTCTGTAGTGTGTCAAAGTCAGAAATACTTTGTCGCACAGGCTCAGTATAACCTAAAAGGCAAACAAGGTGTCAAAACCCAGAAAGAGCAAATCAGTATGGCAACATGGCACACCTAGATTTCAAATGTCACAGTACACATTTCCAGGGAAGGATTTTTTCTGGACCATCTTGCAGAAAAGCCTCACTGTGAAGAGTGAGGTCCTCACTTCTCAGGGGAGTAAACATTATTCCGGGAGATGTGCTAAGCAGCACTTTCTGCAACATTCAGAGGTTTATAATTTTCAATACCAGCCAAGCTGCTGGGAATCAGAATTATGAAAACATGGAGAAATTTTCTAACACTTAACATGAATGTTCAAAACAACATGTAAAAAAAAATTATGCTCAGGTTTAAAAAAAAACACAATTTTGGCTTTTTAACTTATGCTTCCTATGAGGCATTTTGAATATGTGTCCCGGGATCTTTCTAAACTGACACACAGATTTCAGAGAAACCCCTTGCTGTCAGGGATATGTATTGAAGTGGTTCTAAATACCGAAGAAATATGGCTCTGCTCACACAGTCAAAAGGACTTTTAACATTTAAAGGGCAATAAGGGTTATTGCGGTTAGTGCAGTATTTTATCAGTCCTGCCAGTTGCCTTCGTGTCCAGTGAAAACATAGCAGAAGGAAAACCCACATGGGTTACTATTGTCCAAAAATCTTCCATAGCAACAAACAGCAGCAACACTTCCTGCTAATATGTCAGGGTTAAAAAAAGATAAGTGAGGGAAAACATTAACTTTAAAGGCATGCATACTCACAATTAGGTATAATTACTTATATGAAATTCAATAACTGTAGGTGCAACCCATTTTTTTTTTCAATAAAATTGCTTTTCACATTTTGAAGAAATGCTTCAATGCCTCCTTGTGGTTAGTGAGCCCAAACACATGTTTCAAGTTAAACTGCCATAGATAAAGTGATTTTAAATACTGCACCTTCGAGATGGCACAGACTTCCTTTTCAGCAAAAGGAAAACTATAGCAATTCAGGCAACAGGGCTTCAGATCAAATGAACTCTGATAATTGGCTCCTTGCTTTGATGTCAGTGTTTAAACACTAGACCACATCTGAAAATTAAATGAGTTTACAATTCCTCTGAAGGTCTTCCTTTGGCTTTATGAGGTAAACTAACTGAAGAGGCAGAGGCCAAATGGGTTGTTGGAATTATTTTTGAAAAATTGTTAAATTCTGAAATAATTTGGGGAACCATTCCACAGAATATGAAAATTAGTATAGACAGCTACAAACAATGCTGTCTTGGTATGTGGTTGCAATATGGTAACTTGGGATTTTGCATATGTATAATTTGAATAAATGTTTAGAAGGTGGTATTATGAATAAAATATATCAAAACTATAAAAGGCAGAAAAAAATGCCTAAAGAAATAAGGTGTTATTAAGAAAAGTGCCTGAGAGCATTCCATGAACACATTTCTTTTCAAAAGTAAAGAATAAAGGCAGTGTGATGTCTCATTAAGATGCTGTCCAAATTAAAATATAAAAGATGTCTGAGCACTTTAGGAAGCACAGAAATGAATATATCTGTGTTTCAATCAAGTGCTTGAAGTTAGTCTTCCAACAAAGTATTTAGTACCTCTGTTATCACTGATCAAGGATACATATAAATTATGGGGTATGATAGAACTGGTTACTCCGTTAAACCTACAAATACATCCATTTTAAAGATCTGCACATTAACAATCTCAGAACATCCTAACTAATAAAAAAGTAATATGCAAATTAACCACCACTCTGCTACACCCATAAGCCATAACCACCAGCCAATCAGGAGGAGTGAGTATGCAACCAAGATGGCTGCAGTCACGGAGCAAGCAGGAGGCCTGGGTTTTCCTAGCAATGGAGGAAGCCAAGCTTTCCGCACACTCTGACAGGCCCAGGCCTCCACTCAGGGTTACAAAGTTTCAATTATAGAAGATAAATAAGTTTCAAATATTAGGGCCTCTGCATGGGTCAACGGGGGGTG
Source organism: Lasiurus cinereus (assembly GCA_011751065.1). Classification (NCBI taxonomy): domain Eukaryota; kingdom Metazoa; phylum Chordata; class Mammalia; order Chiroptera; family Vespertilionidae; genus Lasiurus; species Lasiurus cinereus. Next base: position 34,664,865 of record JAAGEH010000076.1, read on the forward strand.
TGGCCAACCAGCAAACCACCACATACTCCTTGCCAAAGCTGCCTCTGCCCCAAGGGAACCCCTACCCTGATCTGGGACACATCAGGGCAAACCAGTTGGCCCCCACCCATGCACCAGGCCAATATCCTATCAAATAAAAGAGTAATATGCAAATTGACCATCATTCCAACACAAGATGGCCACCACAAGATGGCCAGCAGGGGAAGGCAGTTGGGAAGGACCAAGCCTGCAAGGGAGGGCAGTTGGGGGTGATCAAGCCTTCAGAGGAGGGCAGGTAGGGGTGAGCAGGCAAGCAGAGGAGGGAAGTTGGGGGCGACCAGGCCTGCAGGGAAGGGCAGCTGGAGGGTACCCAGTCCTGAAGGGGAGAACAGTTAGAGGGGACCAGGCCTGCAGGGGAGGGCAGTTAGGGGTGGCCAGGCCTGCAGAGGAGGGCATTTAGGAGCAAATAGGCTGGCAGAGAAGCAGTTAGGCATCAATCAGGCTGGCAGGAGGGTAGTTAGGGGTTTATCAGGCTGGCAGGCAGAAGCAGTTAGGGGCAATCAGGAAAGTAGGCAGGTGAGCAGTTGGGAGCCAGCAGTCCTGGATTGTGAGAGGGATGTCCAACTGCCTGTTTAGGCCCAATCCCAATCAGGCAGTCAGATATCAAGGGATCCTAGATTGGAGAAGGTGCAGGCTGGGCTGAGGAACACCCCCTCCTCTGTGCATGAATTTCATGCACTGGGCCTCTAGTTGTTATAGATCATATGAAGTAATAGATATAAAAACATTTTGTAAAGTGTCAAGTGCTGGGCAAACATAGGCATTTTAAAGTTGTGAGGTGTGTGCACTTCCAAAACTTATAAGAACAATAGAAAATTCTGTGTATGTTGCAACAGACCACTCTATTTGGGCAAGATGCAATGCAATGCACAGTGCCATCAGCAAAGCAGATGTTGGGAGTTAATATTTTTTAAAAAATCGGATTTATTTTTATGTTTTGTATATCCACAAAGTAGAGGTCTCCTAAGTGAAAAGATCTCATCAATGCTGATTGAATATATTAAATACAACAGAGACTTAACCAAGAAACTATTAGCAAGGATGCTCTGGCTTTGGGAACTTCAGCAGACCTCCCCTGTGGCAATGAAATATCAGAGTTTGGAATATAATCTACAAAGATGGGATATTTCAAAGGTCAAACTAGAAACACTGGGGGAGTTTTGAGAGACTAGCTCCTCCTACCCTGAATGTTATAGATGAGGAAACTCAGGGGAAGTACCTTGTCTCTTGTCCAAGGTTGTACAAGCCTACAAATTATTATACAGTTCAGATACTACAGATTTAGCTCTTTTATGTGGTTACATAAAATAGAGAAAACAAAACTCCAAGTGTGAGCAGAGAACTACAGAAAGGACAAAAAGCCTTTGCCTCTTTTATGACTTTTATTTTCAATTTTGTAATGGGCAGAAGAATAACTCTTCAAAGATGTCCTTGTCCCCATCCTTGGAATCTGTGAATATGTTAGGTTTCATGGTAAAGGGGAAATAAAGCTGCAAGTGGAATTAAGGTTGCTAATCAGCTGACATTAAAATAAAGAGATTGCTCTGAATTGCTTGGCTGGGCCCAATGTAATCAAGGGTTCTTAAAAGTGGAAGATGGTGAGAGGAAGAAGAGTAGAGTTAGAGATGTGACTACAGAAGAAAGGCACAGAGAGATGTAACGTTGCTGGCTTTGGAGATGGAGGAAGGGGCCAAGGGCTTTTCTTGTTAATTCCTTTGTGGGTGGCTTCTAAAAGATGGAAAGGATAAGGAAACGGATTATCTCATAGATCTCCTAGAACCACCACCACCTCCCCCCCCCCCCCCCCCCCCAGAAAGTAACAGCCTGCCAACACCTTGATCTTAGCCCCTTTTGGGCTTCTGAACTACAGAACTGTAAGGTAATCAGCTTGGATTGTTTTAAGCCACTACGTTTGTAGTAACTTGTGACAAGGTGATAGTAAACCAATATGACTTTCTACCTTCCCTTACTCTCCTGTACACACTACCTCTCTCAGATATCCTGCTTCTCTTTCACTCTAACTGAAAGATGAGGAAGGGCCAAAATCCCTAATAAGAACTCATAATACACATTAGATAAATGTTGCTATTACATATTATATTTTTTCTTTATTAACTTCAGCTGAGCCAGACTGCAATTTCCAAAAGGAACTCATTTTTACAAACCTTACTATCACAAACATAAAATTATATTTGAGCTATCAAAGTACTGTTCTTCTAGCTTATGCAGCAGATAGGCCCTAATCCTGTCAAGTGTGTCGGAACACCCCTTTCTAAGAAGATTCTCAGTCTTCCCTCACGGTCATTCTCTTGCATCCTTTCTCTGCTATACTTTTCTCATGTTGTCATTATATGTTTCTTTGCTTGCTAGCTTATTGGTTGTACGTCTTTTCTCTTCCCTGCACTACTCCGGCTCCATACAGAGACTGCAAGTTCCATTAAAACAGAGACAGTGAGATATCCCCAATCAAATGAATGAATTAAATGTGTCTTTAGATCCTACTCAAGAATCTGTCTTACAATTCTAGCCCTTTCTGCCATCATTTCCTCTCCTCCTTTCAACTCTTAAAATTGGGTTCCCTGATCTGAAGAATTTCTGGGAAATTCAAAGAATGGTCAGTGGGATCTGTAGCTTTTCTAGGTCCTCATCTGCATAGAATAAAACAGCAGTGGCCAGGCCGGTGTAGTTCAGAGGTTGAGAAAACCAAAAGGTCACCAGTTTGGTTCCTGGTCAGGGCACATGCCTCAGATTGCGGTCTCCATCCCCAATAGGAGGCGTGCAGGAGGCAACCAGTTGATATTTCTCTTTCACTGATGTTTCTGTCTCTCCCTCTCCTTTCCTTTCTCTCTAAAAATCAATTTTAAAAAATCATATTTAAAAACACTGGCCTATAGAGGCACTCTCTCATCCTTGTCACTACAGAGGAACTCAGACTCTTTCCTTATGACCATCCTCATTACCTGCAAAATATTCTTAGTTTGATAGAGTATTCCATCTTTTTTCAAAAAGTTATGCCTCTGCTTTACATCAAAGAAGGGTACCCACAAGCCGCCTCTCTAAAGTTACGCAAGTACTTTTGGTCCTCTACTGAACCAAGAATACTCATCAGTAGTTCCATTATGCTCATACTGGCTGTCATTTCTCCATCTTCATTTCTACCTTCATTTCCTTTCCCATTCCCAGCCTCACTCCCATACAAACTCACATCAGAAGATGCTAATTGACTCTTTGCAAGAAGTAAACTAGCTGTGCTAGAATTGGCTTTTCCTTCACAGAAACCAAGGCAACACTCAGTGACTAGCCCTCTTAGGACTGTGCATGCCTCTGTGACAGGCCCTGTGACAAGCCCCTGCCTCTGTAGTAGAATCAAATATTTTTGAACACCTGCTCATTATCCTTTGGTTGACTCCTAGTGTCTTTTGTCTCCAAATCCTATTCTTTGTCATGGTACCTAAGGCAGAGAAGGGGTTTAAAATTGACTTCTAGTTATTAGTTAATTCTCATTCATCTGATCACACTGGCCTGAGATGGCAGTCATCCATGCCTCAGTATGATGGACTGAAGCAGTAGTCTGAACCTTTTCCCATTTTGAAACACATGATGGGAGATATTCAAATGTATCACACACTGCTAGCATACACAGTACGGAAGCAACAGTAGCTCCATCTCTTTCTCATCCATTTAAGAAAGCAGACTGCCAGCTCAGCAAGAGCACCATTATGGTGAAGATGATCTTGAATTGCTCCAATCCATTGAAAAAATTATCATTAGTCAATTTTGGTATTCTAATGGTAAAAATTTAGGGGAACATGTGCCATACTTAGCAATTGATTACATGTCAACATATTATAGTAATCTAGAGAAATGTGATCTGGACATTATGGTTATATCCAGCTTTTAATTGTTGAGCAAGTGTGAAAGCACAAGATACTGAAATAGGAGATAAGATATAGCAAGAGAGAGACCCATTTGGGTTATTTATATAACATTTGGGTTATTTATATTTATATTTATCTGGCCTGGTGCACAGATTTATGCACATTGAAAGGAAATTAATTAGAAGAAATACTAGTATTTTAATATTGCTATTTGCCCTTTCTCTATAATAGAAGTGTCAACCAAATTCACAATCAACAATGACAGATTGAAATATATGCACGCAATTGACGCCAGCAAGAGCTTTATATGAATCATGTATGTGTGAGTCAACTTAGCCTTTTATATAGAGAGAATAAACTTGCTTAATTAGACCTGCTTTCTGATTTAGCTAAACTTTTTCCAGCCCAATGAAGCACCCCAATGTCTCTTTCAGGTAATTGTCAGCAACACAGCAGTAAATATCAACATGAAGCAGATTATTATTGTAGATTACACGGGGAGAAAAGCGTGAAATATTTAACTGCATCAGTGTTTGACTATATTCTGTGAATGAGAAAACCTGAAGTTATTTTCAAGGACTACCATTTCTTAACACTTTTTAATTGGGTCAAGTTTCTAAACTTTTTAAATCTCCATTTTCTGACTAATGAAAAAAAATAGGATTCTACTGAGTCTCCTATCTACCTACTTCAGGACTTCTGTGAGGATCAAATGAGATAAAACATGTGAAAACACTTTACAGACATTTGGTTAAAGTGTAAAATGTTTCTGCCTGGCAATAAAGCAAGTCATGCTCCTGGGCTAAAGAACTTCCAAGGAGGCTAGTCACTAGAGAGAGGAAACTAGGTGTTGCTATTTGACGTCATTACCTGGTGCCCACAGCCACTGTTTCAGGGCAGAGCTGGGCTGTGGGTCCCATTTTGTGCCATGGGATCTTGGCAGCATTGGCTGTGAGTTGATGGGCTGTCGTTCCAGGGTGACAGTGAGGCCTGTGTGCTACTGGGGGAAGCTGAGTGTGGCTTTATTGGCACCAGATCGGGGGTGCCATTTCTTTGTAAATGGGCAGTGCATGTCATAGCAGGTCCTGCAGTGAGGCATCTTCCCCCTTGGTGGTTAGTGCATGTCATAGCGACTGGTTGAATGGTCAGAGGGACACTTAGCATATTAGCTTTTTATATATATAGATATCCAGTGCAGTTTGTTGAAAATAAAGCTGAGAGTTGTGTTTTGGGAGGTGGTGAGGGGGATCAGGGAATTTTGTGATAAGGATGTAGAAAGCACAGGAGGAACTCAAATATTGGATGAGTTTTAAGAACATTCTCAAACCAAACCTACCAAATAGGTTCTGAAGACCTTCCTTTCAAAAGGGTGAGGACTTTCCCTTGTTTAAACTTTTTGTCAGTGTCTGACACAATATTGCATGCAAAAAAAGCCAGTGATTCTCAAAGTGTGGTCTGGGGACCCTTTCAGGAGGTCTTCAAAGTCAAACTATTTTCAAAATAATACTAAGATGGTATTTTCCTTTATCAACCTTATTCTCTCATAAGATACAAAAAGTTTATTGATGTGGAGAAAAATCAAGATGGTGACATAGGTAAACACCTACACTGCTGCCTTGCACAACAATTTCAAAACTACAGCTAAAAGACAGAACAGACATCATTCAGAACCACAGGAAGGCTGGCTGAGTGGAAGTTCTACAGCTAGAAGGAAAGAGAGGGGCTCTTGGAGACTCAGAGGAGCTGTAAAAAGCTGAGGCATAGAGACATGTGCGTGGAGAGTGCCTGGCTGGCTTCCTCTAGTGGGAGGGAGACAGAAACTCCCGACTGCACTGAACCCCAGTTCTGACTGCACTGAACTCCTGTTCTGGGCAAGACTCATATGGGGGGAGTCTGGACTGTTGTGAAAAGGGAGGAGTGCATGGAAACTTAAGGGAGCTGAGAAAGGCAAAGGTCTGGAGGCATGTGCGCAAGTGTACTCAAAGAGGACTGGTGCCGGTAGTTTTCTCTAGTGGAAGAAGGAACCTCCTAACTGCGCTGAATTCCAGTTTTGAGTGAGACCCTGGGGATCCAGACTCTGCCCCATCCAAGCTGAACACAGAGGTTTTTGCAATTTTGTAAGTATTATCTCATAAGACTGACTCCAGCACAGAAGTTCTCCTGGTGTAGACACAGCTGATCCTCACAGCCAGTTGTCCTGGAGGTCAATTCCACCCAGTGATACCAACAACAATCAAGACTTAACTACAACAAGGCTGTACACACAGTCCACAAAGGGGTGCACCAAGAGTGTCCAACTCAGGTAACTGGGGAGGTGGAGCTTCTGGGCCATATAGGACAACTAGCACACAAAGCTACTCTACCAACTCAGGGAAGCAGTGAAAATGTGGAGACAAAGGAACAGATCACAAACAAAAGAAATGGAGGAAAACAAATAACTGGATATAGAGTTCAAAACCACGGTTATAAGGTTTTTCAAGAATTTCCTAGCAAAGGTCGATAAATTTAACGAGACCCTCGAGGATATGAAAAAAGGACCAACTAGAAATTAAACATACACTGGCTGAAATAAAAAATATTATACAGAGACCTACCAGCAGACTAGAGGAACACAAGAATCAAGAAAAGATTTGAAATACAAAGAAGCAGAAAACACTCAACTGGAAAAGCAAAAGGAAAAAAGAATTAAAAAATGTGAAGATAGCATAAGGAGCCTCTGGGACAACTTCAAGCATACCAACATCAGAATTGTGGGGGTGCCAGAAGAAGAGAGAGAGCAAGATACTGGAAACCTATTTAAAGAAATAATGACTGAAAACTTTCCCCACCTGGTGAAAGAAATAGACTTACAAGTCCAGGAAGGGCAAAGAACCTCAAACAAAAGGAATCCAAAGAGGACCACACCAAGACACATCATAATTAAAATGCCAAGAGCAAAAGACAAAGAGAGAATATTAAAAGCAGCAAGAGAAAAACAATTAATTACCTATAAGAGAGCAGCCATACGACTGTCAGCTGATTTCTCAACAGAAACTATGCAGGCAAGAAATATTCAAAGTGATGCATATATAGCAAGAACCTACAATCAAGATTACTCTATCCAGCAAAGCTATCATTCAGAATTGAAGGTCAGATAAAGAGCTTCACGGATAAGAAAAAGCTAAAGGAGTTCATCAATACCAAACATGAAATGCTGAAAGGTACTCTTTAAGAAAAGGAAGAAGAAAAAAGTAAATATAAAAATTATGAACAAATACATATCTGTCAACAAGTGAATCTAAAAATCAAGTGAATTTTAAAAATCTAATGAATAGAATAAACTGGTGTATATAATAGAGTCAGGGGCTTAGAAAGGGAGTGGACTGACAATTCTCAGGGGGAAAGGGATGAGGGGGGTGAGGGAAGAGACCGAACAAAAATCGTACACCTATGGATGAGGACAATTGGGGGAGGTAAGGGCAGAGGATGGGGTGGGAACCAGTTGGAGGGGAGCTCTGTGAGGAGAGAGGGGGAAATAGGAACCATTGTAATAATCTGAATAATAAAGATTTATTAAATTAAAAAAAGTTTATTGATGTGATTTTAGATTTCACATTGCAACTAATACTTATGAATTACTATTGTTGAACTTTGGTATAAAATCAAAGAAGAATATACACAATTACCTGAAAAGGCTGTAAAGAACAACGTATTATTCCCCTTTCCAAATACTTATCTGTAGGGCCAGATTTTCTTCATATGCTTCAATCAAAACAACATATTGCAATAGACTGAATACAGAAATATATCTAAGAACTCAAATATGCTTTTTTAAGAGATTTGCTAACTTGCTGACCTATACCATTCTTCTCGTTAAATTTTTTTGTTTTGTAATGGAAAATAAACTTTTTAAATAAAAATATGTTATTTAAGTTAAAATGAGTGATGGATTCATTTATTATTATTTTTAAATAAATACTTTTTAAATTAACTAGTTGTAGTTTCTAATATGGTGAATATCCAGAGATACAACCTTCCTAAACCAACACTCTGTAGTATCCTCAGTAATCATTACAAGCAGCAGTTCTCAACCTGTGGGTCGCGACCCCTTTGGGGGTTGAACGACCCTTTCACAGGGGTCGCCTAAGACCATCGGAAAATGCAGATATTTGCATCACAATGCATAACAGTAGCAAAATTTCATGGTTGGGGGTCACCACCACATGAGGAAATGTATGCAAAGGTCGCGGCCTTAGGAAGGTTGAGAACCACTGATTACAAGTATAAGTTGGAGAACTGCTGAACAATTATATTAATATTTTTATGAGAATGAAAGAGAGAGATGACAAAAATTATAGTGTTATCTTAGCATTTGTAAGACTCTTTTTAGAGCATACCTTTTTAGAAAAATATATTTTTATTGATTTCAGAGAGGAAGAAAGACAGATAGACAGAAACATCAGTAAGAGCAGAGACCAGTTTGGCTCAGTGGACAGAGCGTTGGCCTGTGGACTGAAAGGTCCCAGGTTCGATTCCGGTCGGGGGCATGTACCTTGCTTGTGGGCACGACTCCAGTAGGGGGCCTGCAGGAGGTGGCTGATCAATGTCTCTCTCTCTCTCTCTCTCTCTCTCTCTCTCTCTCTCTCTCTCTCT
>JAAGEH010000076.1:34673423-34740923 GCA_011751065.1 Lasiurus cinereus
CTCTCTCTCTCTCTCTCTCTCTCTCTCTCTCTCTCTCTCTCTCTCTCGTAGATGTTTCTGACTCTCTATCCCTCTCCCTTCCTCTCTGTAAAAAATCAATAAAATATATAAAAAAGGAAAAAAAAGAAAGAAAACATCAGTAAGAGAGAATTATTGGTTGGCTGCCTCCTGCGTGCCCCCTATTGGGGATGGAGCCAAAGGGGAATTGAACTGTGACCTCCTGGTTCATAGGTAGATGCCCAATCACTGAGCCACTGTGGCTGGGAGAGCATATCTTTCTGTTGTTAATCTTCACCTGAGGATATTTTCCCACTGAGTTTTAGAAAGAGTGGAAGGGCGGGGGAGAGACAGAAAGAGAGAAACAGACATTGATTGGTTGCCTTCTGCATGTTCCCCAACCAAGGCCGGGGATCGAGCCTGCAACCGAGGTACGTGCCCTTAACCAGAATCAAACCCGGGACCCTTCAGTTTATGGGCCAATGCTCTATATGCTGAGCCAAACTGGTTAGGGCCAGGCGAGCATATCTTAATATTAAATCATTTAATAGAAAGCCCAGGGGCTAGTGTCAGTTGACAACTAGTTTAATGCTGTTTCTGTATTTCATGGTACAACATGAGACAGCTCAAAACCAATTGGGTAATTTAATATTACAGGGTCATGGGGCCAACTCTGATCTAATCAGTGGATGACTGTTGATTTGGATTACTTGGATGAATATAACATGGATGAATACAAATATGTTTTCATTTTAATTTGGGCTATAAATAAAAGTGAAAGTTAAGTGTACTTTGTTCCTCATCCCAAAAGACCTAGATATTTCTGGGAAATGCTGTCTGGGAGATCTTGGCAGTACATCTGTCTCAGGAATTAATATGGCAACACCACAGCTAAACTATGGATTCCATACTACTTGCCAAAATACATGCTGAAGACTGCAAAGATTGGATTGAAAGTCCTGATTTCTCAGCCCTGAGGTGGAAGGAACAGAGTCTATCTTGTCTTTGAGTTAGCAACTCAAAAATGAGAAGGTAGAAAGGTGCCAATGTGCTTGGAGGCACAGTGAAAATGTGATTTCAGATATAATACTCTTGGCTGTGTTCCTCTACCCTGCCCCTGCTCACAAATGAAGGTGAGCACAAGTTCTTATCTTCTGGAGGAAGGGAATAGAGTTGGGAAGCAACTCTCTCAGCAGCATTTGTGGCTTTCTCAGTTCAGTGTCCAGACAGTTGTGCACACAAGTAAGTTTTCTATCGTTGTAGGTATTTGTGACAGCAGAAAATGTTGTTTTTCAGGAACCTCACAATAGCAGGATCCGTAATTTTATAGAATGGAGTACCTTGGAGACCACTAGTTGTGTTAGCTCTAAGGATAATTTGCTGAAATAAAGCAGAGAGGAAAAATGAGATGAACCGCATACCTTGCTTTTAGCCATTAAATCATTTGGCAATAAAAAAAAGAAAGAAAGAAAGAAAGAAAAGATTACATTTAGAAAAGAGAAAAATCCCATCTCGGTATATCCCTTGTTTTTATTTTAAAGGAGGAAGAGAAGTGGGGGAGGAAACCCGACACTGGGGGTGTAATTGGCTGGTAGAGGCCTCATACACCTGCTCACGGCATCTGAGCCCCATACTTGGTGCATCTCATTTAATGTCAGCATATTTTAAAATGCCACTGAGTTTAAGTGTAGCACCAAATGATGCACTATAATAAAGATGCACAGAGGTTAAATTAAAAGTGGAGGAAATAACTTGGCCAAAGAAACTGGAAGCAGATTAGTTTGCAGGTTTTGTTTGGACCTCTGTTTTTCTAGAAGAATTAGAATTCTTTGTTGCAGTTCTTTCTTATTTGACTGATAGATTTTGCTTAAATAGACCCTAGTATTCTATTCCTGCTATGAACCATAGTAGATTATTTTGCTATAATTATATTTAATTAATAAAAATGATAAAAAATATGAAATATCTAATTAAGAGATCAGCCTATATAATCTAGAAAGAATGACTTTTTATAATCTTATAAAATTACTAAGTGATTCGTTTCTTTGTACAATTAATAGCATCCCACCTCTCCTGTTGGTTGAAAATAGTTAAAGCTCTCTGTTACATCTAAAAATATTATCCAAAATATATGTCAATTGTCTTTCATCACTCCTTTCAAATAGGTTACTTTGCAATGTGTAATAGTCTTTATGATCGTATTATCAAGCCATAGATTTTAAAATACATGACACTTACTTTGTGGTCAAAAATATTCCTAAGCCCGGCTTGGTGTGCTTAGTGAACCTGGAGGTCACAGCTCAATTCCCAGGCAGGCATAGGCCCGAGTTTTGGGCTCAATCCCAGTAAGGGGCATGCAGGAGGCAGGCAATCAATGATTCTCTCTCATCATTGCTGTTTCTATCTCTCTCTCCCTCTCCCTTCCTCTCTGAAATCGATAATTAAAAAAATATATTCCTGAAAGGCCATCCTTTTGGTTTGGAGAATGCAATTATTCCTGTGTGTGCAAAACTGCATAAACAAGCAGCCAAATGCCTTCAACTTCAATAAGTTAGGCAGTCATCAGCTACTAAAAGTTCATTTTTAGGGTTCAAACAAATCAGTGCATGGTGTAATAATTTTTATGGCCAATTCTATAACAGCATTGATAGCAAATTTCCTATGGAAAGAGAGAAAGAGAACAAGGCTGAAACTTGTATTAAATGCCTACCTGAACCTTACACTCCTACCAACAGATTTTGATCATTGAATCTGCATAAACCCTGGAAACTGAATTACTATATTGAATAGATTGGGGTGGGGTGGGAGGTTGTAGGAGCGTGTATTTAGAGGGGAAAAATGCTTCACTTCAGCAGCTTCTATTTTTGTGAATTAAACAGGCAAGTCCTTGGTGCTGGACCAAGTAGCCATGTTGAGACTTGCTGAAATCTTTGTCAAGTGTTCCCAGGGGAAGTGGTACACAAGAAAAAGGCACAGCATAATCTTCTTTTTAAAGGTATAGTTTGAGAATTATGTCTGTGAGATAGGTATGAGATGACAGTTTAATGTTACTCAAAATTAATTTAATTTCCACGAGCCATTTATGAAACCTAAAGTACAGACTGTAGAAACAAATACTATTTTATCAAAGCTCAAGTATAACTCTTGTGTGAAAATGTGCAATGGGGCCTTTAAAGTGCTTAGTTCAGAAAAATATCTGATCTCGTTCTTATCTCTAGGAAAAGACACACCTAGCCATTTTTCTTTAAAATGGGTTATTATGTTTTTAACAAACAAAAGTTACGGCAATAGGGATGATTTTCAGATTTATTATGGATTTATTTAAACAGTATGTACAATCTAGAAAAAAACTATGTTTAATATCAGATTTAGAATAATGGCTTTCTAATAATTTCTGATCAGGTTATATTTCTACTTCATTTGTAGTCAGCAAGCCCTTTTGAAATTTTAAGATATTTTCATTAATTTTTTTTTATTATCCAGTTTAGATTACTGACCATTCTTTTCATAATTTTACCTATTCAGTAAAATTAGCAGGCTTCTCTGCAGGGCTGATTTGCATTGGGGTTTTGAAGAGTCAGAGGTGGGAGTAAGAAGAGAAGTTTGAGGAAATTGTGTTTATAATACCTTTCTTGGTGCTCGTCAACATTGCAAAGTGGGGATCTTGTTTCTATTTCTAGTTTTGAAAAACAAAAAAGGAGGATGCAGAACAAAATTTCCCACATAATATCAGGTCAGGTCCATAATTTGTTGAAGAAGAGAAGGCTCTTGCACCTTATTCTAAGGACTGGAGTCAATTAATTGGGTCTGCAATTAGCCCCTCTGCTTGCAATCAATTACAAGTGCAATCTCTGTGCATGAACTAATTTTGTGTGCAAAAGTAGTCCCACCAAAACAAAAGCCTAGATTAAAATAAGATTCAGATCTGTCTTGCTTCACATCCTAAAAAAAGCCCTTTTTTTTTATGAGCCATAAAGACCAAAAGTAAAAGATCCAGTATAACTCAAGAATTTTTAAAACTTTTTTACAAATACTTAGGAATGTAAGTACTTGAGAATCTAGGAAAGTTTGCATTATTTTATTATTATGAATATTTTACTAATTTAAAATAAAATCTTAATTATATTTGTTATAATTTTTTTTGCTTTTAATGTTTTATATATAATATATACACTGTGTATGATTCTATACTGCACATAAGTATACAAACAAATATACTCACCCAGGAGCATAAATAAATTGCAATTCTGAGTTCTATTACAATAGATCACTTAGTGCATTGCTCTACTTGAAAGGCCTAACAAAGAGCTGATATGAAGATTCCATGAATTTTACTATTTGTCAATACTTTATCAAAAAAATTTAACACACCAGGTAGGTAAAAAGCAAAACAAAACAAACAAGCTAGCAAACAAATCCCAAACATTTTGACAGCAGTTCATGCTTTAAAAGAACTTCCAATGCAAATTTCTGAAATTTCCCATGTCATTTTGGCATACCTATTTTACCACGGTGTTGTAGACAACAGCTTTTAAGTTCCCCAATTCATAAATGTAATTAAATAATTACATTAGTGCTAATTAACATGAAACTGCAGATTATTTAAGCGCAAAAAACACTATTCAACTTCTTAATTATTCTTGTTCACACAGCATTTCCTTTTGCTCAGGCGCCCTAGGTGCAAATAAAGCATCCCATCTGCTCGTAATTAGAACTAAATAATTTCAGAGAATGTAGCTTATCATTTTGACTGCACATTTGATTAAAAACAGTGTACAAGCAATATCCTGGCTTATTGGCATAACAGCAACAACACACACAAGCCTGTGTTCTCCTATCATTAAAGAAGATAGGAAACATTATCTGTTATTTCAGGGGGAAAAATACAACTTTTTAGTTCATTTCATACAGATGAAAGCGAATTACAGCAAATCACCTCTCCACTGAATAGCAGCCCCCACATAATGACTTTATTTGCTTAATCCCCAAATTAAACGCCGTTTCGAGCGAGGGCCCTGTGTTATTACTCTCATCATGTCGAGAACATTTTCCTGCCGAGACCAATTTGAATAAAACAAGGGGCCTTCCTTGAACTCAATCAAGGAGCCATAATGTGGTGGGTAATAGAGGTTGCTGATAGATTTGCAGGCAAAAGTGTTATACCTAATGATGGGATATGGATAATAGTCCTCCTGGAGGTCCTGATGCGATTCCAGTTGGCTGCCAGATGCTAAAAATCAAGAAGAGCATTGATCAGTGACAGGAAGCTGTAGTGGATTCATCTAGTCAAACTTCAGCTGTGTTTCCACTGTACAGTTAAGCCAGGCATAAATTATATTAATTGATTTAATTACATACTTAAAACATCTTCCCCAATTAATTTAATTAGGTGGCTACATGATGCTACTGGCAGGGGAAGATTAGAGGCAGCTCACTTAATTAACAGAATATGAATGAAAAAAAGAGAAAGCAAACATAAATGAAATTGTGAGCACTAATTAAAAGGCTGTCTGCAAACTTAAATACTTTCTGACAAAGTGGTGACAGCAATGTAGACAAGACAGGATTTTTTCCCCCTAGCAAATTAAAGTGCCAGAAGGTATATACAGGGAGAAAAGGTAATGCAGTTACACCATTGATTTTCTGACAGAACTACCATAGTCGAAGTGAAGGGGCATTTTTCCTAAGGAAAAATTGCAACAGAATTTGCAGATTCCTGGTTAGGACTAAAATATGATGTATGGCACAAACAAATGTAGGGTGTGTGTATCACACATGGAGGAGATTGGAAGGTGAGGGAGGCTGAGGGGGAGGGTAGTTGGAGAGAGAAAGGAAAGATAAAGAGGCAACTTATTGCAATCGTTCAAGCAAGAAATGTTTAGAAAAAGAGTCTGCCTTAACAGCTGGCAGCCTTGTGTACCTTGGCTCGAATGCGGAAATTCTGCAGGTGTCTTTCACGTGACTCCTTCAGGATCTTCGTCAGTCGCGTCTTATGGCAATGTAAGAGCCACGCAATGGCAATCACACCTGATGCCCACTTCTGCTGGCGAAAAATGTGGAAGTATCTTCTTGCTTTGTAGCATTTCCATGTGGCTTGGATCTTGCTGGCAGCATTTAGCGTTCCACCTTGCCCTTTGTATCTCTGCCCAGGAACAGTTAACATCTTTTGGATGGGAAGAGGATTCTCTACCACTGAGAGAAGGTCATTTCTGGTAAGTTTATTCTTCAGCTCAAACTCTGGAAGGAGGGCTACCAAATCGTTCCCTTTTATTTTGACTTCTGGTATTGCATAGTCCTTGAGTAATTTCTCAATGTGTTCCAAGAGAGAGAAAATACTTCCCCAAGATAAAATAAAATGTGATTTGAATGCTATGAAGTCTGGGGCTGTGTTGTCTATTTCGCCATCATAAATAAAAAAGTCATGATCCCACGGTGATTTCAGAGCTCTAAAAGGTGGTATGATTTTCAAGCACTATGGAAAGAAAATGTCTGAGATGAAATAGAATTATGATCTACCTTAAAGAAGTGGTTGAGAAACACAAAATCATATTATCATTTACTACTCAATGGAGGGAAAATATAGATCCTAGTTTTGATTTAATGCCTAATGCCATAATATGAAAGTCTGGCCAGTATATATCATAAAACTCGTTACCAAAAGAATATTTTAGAGGTTGCTCAAAGCTATTATCATTTTTTAATAAAAGTGTTATTTAATTGCTCGAAACTGATCATATACAAGTTGTGCATTTAGTTCATTTTGACGTGGCCAACTGACCCTATAATCTCTGTGATTTACTTTTTATGTATGCATGGATGGGAGCAAATCACTGCTTTCTTGTTCATAAGTTATCCATCCCTCCTGAAAAACAGGGTGAAGCCTTCCTTTGCAGCCTTGCTTTGTTTGTTTGTTTGTTTGTTTGTTTGTTTGTTTTTGTTAACCTCACCTGATATTTTTTTCATTGACTTTTTTTAGAGAGAGTAGAAGGAAGTGATGGAGGGGGAGAGAGTGAAACATTGATGTGAGAGAGGCACATTGATTGCTTGCTGCCTGCACATGCCCCAATTGGGGCTTGGAATCGAACCTGCAACCCAGATACACTGCCTTGACTGGGAATCAAACCCGAAACTCATGGAGTGCCAGCTGATGTTCTAACCACTTAGCAACACCAGCCAGGGTTCCTTACTATATTTATGATAATTTCAAATAAGCTCATCAAAGGTTTCCTGTCTAGTCTGACATCTAACAGGTCTCCACTTTCTGGTGTTCTGAAATTCTGCCACCTTCTCTTAATATCTAGGAGTGATTTTATAAGGAGCATTATGATGTCTGTTATCTCCATTGCCACTTTCTAGTTTCCTCTTGACATATGTTCTTTTATTCTTAAATCCGGTGTCTTTTTAGGGACATATCTGGAGCTATCCTCAGGTGGAACTGAAATGGCCTAACAAATAAAACCAATGAAGCATTTGCTTCATTTTGTTCCCATCTATACTGATTGAATTTAAGTCATGAAAAATACTACCTTTGTTTTTAAATGTTGAGATGGGTTCTCTAAGAATAGAATGGTAGGCAGTTTTTTCTTCTTTACACTTTTCTGTATGAAAAAAGCTGAGTAAATGCTATTTAAAAATTAAATAAGAAGTGGTTTGGATTACAACAGCAATATATGTTGCACACATTAATAAATGAATTCAGCAATGTAGCAGGATACAAAGTTAACACCCAGAAATCTATGGCATTTCTATACACCAATAGGGAACTTACAGAAGGAGAGATTTTAAAAAACAATCCCATTTATCACAGTACCAAAAAAATTAAGATACCTAGGAATACACTTATCTAAGGAGGTGAAAGACATGTACTCAGAAAACTACAGGACACTGAAAAAATAGATAGAGGAAGACATAAACAAATGGAAGAACATACTGTGTTCATGGATTGGTAGAATGAACATCATAAAATGTCCAGACTTCGCAAAGCATTCTATAGATTCAATGCACTCCCCATTAAAATACCAATGGCATATTTCACAGACCTAGAATGAACTCTCCAAAAATTCATCTGGAATAAAAAAAGACCTTGAATAGCTGCAACAATCCTGAGAAAGAAGAACAAAGTAGGAGGGATCTCAATATCAGCTATCAAGCTCTATTACAAAGCCACTGTTCTCAAAACTGCCTGGTAGTGGCATAAGAACAGACATATAGACCAATGGAATAGGATAGAGGACCCAGAAATTGGCCCATACCACTATGCTCAATTAATATTTGACAAAGAAGGCAAGAGCATACAATATAGTCAAGATGTTCTCTTCAATAAATGGTGTTGGAAAAATTGGACAGATATATGCAAAAAGTGAAACTAGATCAACAACTTATACCATACACAAAAAAACCTCAAAATGGATAAAGGACTTAAATGTAAAATGGGAAACCATAAAAAATCTTAGAGGAATCCACAGGCTGCAGTATCTCAGACATATGCTGAAACAAAATCTTCACTGATACAGCTCTCAGGGCAATGGAAACTAAAGAGAAAATAAACAAATGGGACTACATAAAAAAAAAAAAGCTTCTGCACAGCAAAAGAAACCATCAACAAAACAACATGAAAGCCCATTGCATGGGAGAACGTATTTGCCAATGTTATCTCTGATAAGGGTTTAATCTCCAACATTTACAGGGATCTCATACAACTTAACAAAATGAAGATAAACAACCAAATCATAAAATAAGCAATAGACCTAAATATGTAGATGCTTTTCAAAAGAGCACATACAGAAGACCATGAGACATATGAAAACATGCTCAAAGTCACTGATCATCTGAGAGGTGCAAATCAAAACGACAGTGAGGTATCATCTCACATTTGTCAGAATAACTATCAAGTGCTGAAGAGGATGCGGAGAAAAAGAAACCCTTGTGCACTGGTGGTGGGAATGCATACTGTTGCAGCCACTGTGGAGAACAATATGGCATTTCCTCAAAAACTAAAAATGAAACTTCCATTTGACCCAGTGATCCCATTTCTAGGAATATATCTCAAGAAACCAGAAACACCAGTCAGAAAGGATATATGCACCCCTATGTTCATAGCAGTACAATTTACAATGGCTAAAATTTGCAAACAGCCTAAGTGCCCATCAGCAGGAAACTGTGGTACATCTACACAATGGAATACTATGCTGCTGTGAAAAGGAAGGAACTCCTACCATTTGCAACAGCATGGATAGACCTAGAGAACATTATGCTAAGTAAAATAAGTCAGTCAGAGAAAGATAAATATCACATGATCTTGCTCATTTGTGGAATATAATGAACAACATAAGCTGATGAACAAAAGCAGATCCAGAGACAGCGAAGCATCCATCAGACCATCAAACCTCAGAGGGGAGGCAAGGGAGGGTTGGGGGAAGGGGAAGAGATCAACCAAAGGATTTGTATGCATGCATGTAAGCATAACCAATGGACACAGACACTAGGGAGTTTTGAGGGCATGAGCAGGGAGGTTGGGGGAGAATGAGGGGATAAGGACACATATATAGTACATTAATGAATAAAAAAAATAATGAAAATTTTGTTATGTCCACATTCACTGAGAAACCATTGCATTTCATTACTGAAACCTGTTGCACTGAAAAAAATAGACACTCTGCCTACTGTCCAAATGTTCCTAATGGCCTGGGGGGTGAGGGCATATAGATGTTTCAGGCCTGCCTTCTTTGCAGTAAGCCAGGTATCAACTCACTATACGACTGCTTCTTGCTTAGGGGTTTAAGGAACAGATTGTCCTCAATATGTCAATGTTTTCAGATGTATAAACCAATAAAACAATGCTGCTCTCAACATTTTGAAGAACTCAAAAAAAAGGACCCAGTTAATGTGTCAGTAACTATTATGTCATAGCTCTGTATTGAGTACTACTGTGTTAGAGACTATTCATGCTCTATTTTTTATTTTTAAAGTGTCAACTGATACTAACAAATTCAAGGCAGAAAGCTATCAAAGAGAAAAGCAAGTTAAGCGATATAGTCACAATAAAATACAATAAGGAGGATTACAAAATGGTGGATCATTAATAGCTCCAAACAGGGTCTGAAACAGCATCTGACATTGTCCTGCATTAGAGATTGAGAATCATAGCAGATCTACCTAATACATAGACACAAACCCAAACAGGCAGCCAAAATGGGAGATAAAAAAAAAAAGCTCCGGATGGAACAAGAGAATTCTCCAGAAGAGATAAATGAAATGGAGGTAATAAATTTATTAGATATAGAGTTCAGAAAAATGATGGAAAGGATGCATGAGAAAAGACATAGTAACTATGAAATAAAGAATGACACAGTACTAATAAAGAACACATTGGAAGGAATACACAGCAGATTAGGGGAAGCTGAGGATTGGATCAGTGAATTAGAATACAGGGTAGAAAATAAAACAATCAGAGAACTAAAAATAAAAAATAAAAAACAGGAAGACAGCTTAAGAGAGCTGTGGAACAACATGAAGTGTAGCAATATTTGCATTATAGGAGTACCAGAACGTGAAGAAAGTGAACAAGAGATAGAGAACCTGTTTTAAAAAAAAATGGCAGAAAGCTTTCCTAACCTGGTGAAGGAAAAAGTCACACAAATTCAGGAAGCACAGAGAGTCCCACGCAAGAAGAACCTAAACAGGCCCACACCCAGACACATCATAATTAAAATGCCAAAAATTAAAGACAAAGAATCCTAAAGGCAGCAAGAGAAAAGCAATTTATTACCTACAAAGAAGCTCCCATAAGGCTGTCAGCTGATTTCTCACCAGAAACTCTACAGGCCAGAAAGGAATGGCCTGAAGTATTCAAGGCAATGAAAAACAAGTATCTGAAACCAAGATTACTATATCCAGCAAAGCTATCATTCATAATAGATGTTGAAATAAAGAGCTTCCCAAATTTAAAACAAACAAACAACAAAAAAACAACAACCAAGAAATTCATCACCACCAAACCAGCACTACAAGAAAATCTAAAGGAACTTCTATAATAATAATAAATATATATAGAGAGAGAAAAACATAGGCATAAAGAATTAAAATGGCAATAATAAGCAACTATCAATAATAACCTTAAATGTAAGACATAGGGTAGCTGAATGGATATGAAAACATGACCCAAATATATGCTGTCTACAAGAGTCTTATCTCAGAACAAAAGACACACATGATAAGACTGAAGGGATGAAAAAAAGTTTTCATGCAAAACTGAAAGTAAAAAAAAGCTGGGGCAGCAATACTCAGATCTGACAAAATAGACTACAAAATTAAGGCCATCACAAGAGACAATAAAGGTCACTACATAATACTAAAGGGATTGATTAAACAAGGGGTCTAACCCTGGTAAACATATAAGCACTCTAATAAAATCAGAAATGAAAGTGGTGAAGTAAAACTGACATCACAGAAATACAAAGGATTGTAAGAAAATACTACAAACAACTTTATGCCAACAAGCTGGACAATGTGGATGAAATGGAAAATTTCCTAGAAAAATACAATCTTCCAAAACTCAATCAGGAAGAATCAGAAAACCTAAAGTGGCCAATAACAATTATTGAAATTGAAGCAGTAATAATTTAAAAAAAATACCAGCTAACAAAGCTCTGGTCTAGACAACTTCACATGGGAGTTTTACCAAACATTCAAAGAAGAATTAACATCTATTTTCTTTAACGTATTCCAAAAAATCCAAGAGTAAGGGACATATCCAAGCTCTTTTTATGAGGCCAGCATTATTCTAGTTCCAAAACCAGATAAAGACATTATAAAGAAAAAGAATTACAGGTCAATATCCCTGATGAATATAGATACTAAAATCCTCAATAAAATATTATCAAATTGGATACAGCAATATATTAAAAAGATAATACACCATGACCAAGTGGGATTTATTCCAGGGATGCAAGGCTAGTGTCATATTTGAAAATCAATAAATGTGATACATTACAAACCAACTGAAAGACAAAAATCACATGATTATATTAATAGACGCAGAAAAAGCATTGGATAAGAGTCAATACCCATTTTGTTAAATAAAAAATGCTAAGTGAAATAAGCCAGTCAGAGAAAAGCAAGTATCATATTATCTCACTCATATATGGAATCTAACAAACAAAATAAACTGATTAACAAAATAGATCCAGAGACATGGAAGCATGGGACAGACTGTGGAATCTCAGAAGTAAGTTGGGGTAGGTGAGTGCATGGGAAGAGATCAACCAAAAACTTCATATGCATATATGCATCACCCATGGACACAGACAATAGGGCGGTGAAGGCCAAGGGTGGGGGAAGTGAATGGGCTGGAAGGAGTCAGTTGGGGAAAGGAGGACATATGTAATACTTTCAACAATAAAGATACTTTTTATTTATTTTAAATATATTTTTATTGATTTTAGAGAGGAAGAGAAGGGGGAGAGAGAAACATCAATGATGAGAGAGAATCATTGATTGGCTGCCTCCTGCAGGCCCCTACTGGGGATCGAGCCTGCAACCTCGACATGTGCCCTTGACCAGAATTGAGCCCAGGACCCTTCAGTCTGCAGGCCAACTCTCTATCCCCTGAGCCAAACTGGCTAGAGATAAACATTCTTTTTTAAAAAGCATAATAAGCAAACATAGGAAATTTAAAAAACAACTTCACATTCTTTTTCTTTTCTTAGGTTCTAGGCAATGGAATTAATTAATATCATCTCAAGTATAAAAATACTGAAAAACAAGGGTTAAGCTCAAAGGAGGAAATTTCCTTGAACTTTAGAAGTTAACTTTGAATAGCAATGAGCTTTTTATGCTATTAATTTAAGAGTTATCTCTCTCTATAAAAGGCAAATATGCTAAGTCTTGGACAGTCCAACTGGTTGCTATGATGCACACTGACCACCAGGGGGAAGATGCTCAATGCAGAAGCTGCTGAGCTGCAGTGACTTGGCAGCAGTGGTCCTCAGGTGAAGCACCCTCAAACCAGAGAGGAAGGAGCCGGATTCCGCACGGGGCTGTGTGATTCCATCTTTGGCCATGGGTTATGTTGTTGCTGGGGCACTGACGGCCCTGAATCTGGTTTACTGCATACTTGTGTTTGTGTTCCACACCCTGTATGACAGCAACTTTGCAGAGTGCCATCTCACACTCTGGGACCCCTCGGGAAATGTCAGAGAGCTGGTTTTGATCCAATCCCAGCAGGCCAGGCAGAGGGACTCCACTCCGCAGATGCCAGGGAGGGACCAGCCCATCTCACCCAGTCTCTTCTAATTAATTTCCTTTCAATGTGCTTGAATCTGCGCATGGGGTCATTATCAAGGCATAAGAGTGATAGTAAAAAGCCCTCTTGCCAAGACATTAGCCCTTTCTGTTCTAATCAAGGTGCCAAGAATACAAACTGTTTGGTAAATGGAAACAAATTCCTTCTTTTGGAATGGTCAAGAGAGAGTTAGAGAAGTAAGACTCCCATAGCAGCCATCAGTGCTGGCAGGAGGAGGGGCCACTTCTGGAAGCAGACAAGTGGCACATGCTCCCACAGAAATGGCCCGGGCTATATTTCTGCCTTCCTTCACAAATGGGTTCTGATGATGGAAAGGTTTGAATTCAGAGAAGAATGACAGTGCTTCGTCAGTGAGAAATAGACACGCAAAATAGTCACAGATGGACATGCATAGAGCTGGCTGTTTCTGCCAGTCCCATGTTTGATTCTGTCAATGAGACTCCCATAAGAAGTGCAACTATGGACAGGAGATCTGCCAGAGAATCTGGTCTCCTTGGAAATGTTAAAAATTTTTTGAAATTCCTTATTTTTACAGACAGTTGTGTAAAATTGGGACCATCCTTGAAAAATGGAGCAACCTGGGGAGCAGTTTATGAAAGGAGAAGACTCTTAAGTCTCTCTGGACAGTACCTTTCCCTGGGGTAGGTCTATGTCTTCTACCTACATCAGTGAATGCTTCTCTGACCTTTATAAAGAACCAGGGCCCTAACTAGTTTGGCTCAGTGGATAGAGCATTGGTCTGCAGACTGAAAGTTCCCAGGTTTGATTCTGGTCAAGGGCATGTACCTTGGTTGTGGGCACATCCCCAGTAGGAGGTGTGCATGAAGCAGCTGGTTGATGTTTCTCTCTCATTGATGTTTCCAACTCTCTATCCCTCTCCCTTCCTCTCTGTAAAAAATCAATGAAATATATTTTTTAAAAAAAAGAATGAGGGGCCTAGTGCATGAATTCATGTACCTTGAAAGGAACTGTGGGCCACGGGGCTGTGGTGGGCACAGGGGTGGGTCCCCTCTCTGCCAGTAGCCCCACTCCTGCTGCCACCATTCCCATGCACTGATCGCACCAGCCCCACTTGCACCCACTGCTAGCACCAGCTCTGCTCACACCCACAGTTGGTGCTGGACCTGCTGCTTGTACCCGCTGCCAGCACCCAGTGCCACTCCCAATTGCTTGGTGCCATCAGTGAGTGCGAGCAGCAGCTGCTGCCCCAAACACCCCTCAGGAGCAGGGGGAGGTTGAGAAGCCCTGAGGGGCCTGGCAGCCACCGCTCACACCCACTGATGGTGCAGAGCAATCAGGACCAGTGCCGGGTGCTGGCAGTGGGTGCAAGCTGCAGTTCCAGCGCCTGCAGCAGGTGTGAGCGGGGCCAGTGACAGCGACAGCATCAGGTGCGAGTGTCAGGCAGGACTGCACCATGCAGG
The DNA here is from genome assembly GCA_011751065.1 of Lasiurus cinereus. Classification (NCBI taxonomy): domain Eukaryota; kingdom Metazoa; phylum Chordata; class Mammalia; order Chiroptera; family Vespertilionidae; genus Lasiurus; species Lasiurus cinereus. The sequence continues at coordinate 34,688,145 of JAAGEH010000076.1, forward strand.
AGCAAAGAATTTTCAGTAACCACCAAATGCTTGCCGCAGTGACAATGACTGGTGCCCCACCTTGGCTGGCACCTCCACTCACCTGCTCCACCACCCCGCCATAGCCAACACCTGCCAAGTTCCATGCTTGCCCCTTGATGGTCAGCACACATCATAGCAAACGATTGTTCGGTTGTACCACCATTTGGTCTCTTTGCATATTAGTCTTTTATCATATAGGATAGCTGTGGGGTGAGAGTGAGGTTATAGAATTTAACAATGGCTCTCCGAGAACAAAGGGACGACACCTCCCTACCTTCTTGGATGACAGTCTAGTAAAGACCTGCTCTTAAAGGAAACACACTCTTGGACATCAAATAGACCACTCAGGCACGGGGAAGCCATGGGTTTGGAGTCAGCTAAAGTATAACTGTAGTACATCTGTCACAGAGAATGCCACACTTGGGAGCACTTTAGACTTAGAGCAAGAAAAGACATGTCTCTCAAGAGAAAGACTTCCCAAATTAAAACAGTGCATCAGCATTGTGAGACCCATTGAGCAGGTAGAGACAAAGCTGTTTCACAGCCTGCTAGGAATAAGAGCCCTGATTAAAGGTCAGACCATGTTTCAAGTTTCGTTCCTTCTGCTATTCTTCCTTTACCATTCATCTCATGAACTTGTCTACACTTTTTTCCTCCCTCCCTTCCTTCTTTTCTTCCTTCCTCCTCCCTCCTTCCCTTTCTTCTTTCCTTCCTTCCTTCTGCCTCCTTCCTCCTTTCCTTCCTTCCTCCTCCCTCCTTTTTTCCTCCTCCTTCCCTCCTCCCTCCCTCCCTTCCTTCCTTCCTTCCTTCCTTCCTTCCTTCCTTCCTTCCTTCCTTCCTTCCTTCCTTTTCCTTCTCTCTCTTTCTTTTCCTCTCCTTCCTTGCACACTCCTCCCCTCCCATTTTTTTGGTTTAAGATGTGCCATACTTCCAATGTAATGTCACCGACTCAATAGCCACATTGTTTCCTTCTAGTGGGGCTATCCCAGAACCCAAACCTGTAGCCATGGCTTAATTATTAGCATCCTGCTCTAACTGAGTCAACTAGCTGGGAAATGCTCTTTCTTCTTCATTTGCAAAGTGTAATCACGAGTGAGGTAACTTTGAGAGTTTCTGCAGCAGTTGTTTAGGGAAAATTCTAATTCTAAAACAAATAGCAGGAAGCAAGATGATGACTACAAATGCCAAATGTGAAGCTAAAAAGGCAGGCCCAATATGATCTAAAATTTAGAAATGAGTGCCATGAAGAAAAATTCCAGAAGAAAAGGGCATGTATTTCTAAACTGTATGTTTTTATGAAAAATGCTCTTTTCATACATATGGACAGCATGTGGATATAATATTAAACTGGAGTCAGGAATCTCTAAATTAGATATAACCAAGATCTCTGGTTGATGGTCAAGTACTTGGGACCATCCAACATGGATAATATCTTTAGAGAATGATTTGCTGAGAAGGGTAGACTAAATTACTTTTGGATCTATACGCCCATGTTCACTTACTCAAACCCCAAACATATCCATTAGCAACTGGCCGAGGCAGTTCCATTGTGTGTAAGAGTTCCTCCCAACATCACAGCTCCGAGTGAGAGCCTAGCTCAGAGTATGAGTGGAGTGACCCTCAGAGATGAGTCTTTATTCTTCTCTGAAGATCAGGGACACCGTCTGTCAGGCCTGCTCTTTAGTATTTGTTGAAGGTCCACAATGTGTTAAGTTTTGTACAGAACAGATGTCAAGATCTCAGCTTGCTAAAATGTTAGAAAGATATGTATAATATTTAGAGAGATTAGCTGACTAAACAGGATTCGAGGACTCAGCATAATCACAGTGCTGAAAGTGTGAGGGATCTTGAGGGTCATTGGCCTCACCTTTTACTCCCAGGGAAATAAGCCTTACTAATCTGAAGTTTTATTAACCTGGCATCAAGTCCAGCTCTCTCACTATATGTTATGGATGCCATAGACTGAATGTTTGTGTTCCCACAAAATCCATATGTTGAAGCCCCATTCCTCAGTGTGATAGTATTCAAAGAGGTGGGGCCTTTGAGAGGTGATTAGGTCATAAGGATAGAGGTTTCATAAGATTAGTGTCCTTATAAGAAGAGACAAAAGAGAGATGATCTCTCTCTAGCAAGAAAGCAGTCATTTACAAACCAGGAAGAGAGCTCTCACCAGAAGCAGCCTCCAGTACTGTGAGAAGTGGTTGGTGTTCAGGCTACTCAGTCTATGGCATTTTGTCATGACAGCCTGAGCTGAGTAAGACAACATCCTCTTTGAACCTAAATGCTTCTTATTTGTAAAAATAAGAGGTTACTATAGAGTTGCTGTGATGATCATAATAAGTGTGAAGAATCTTTCATAGTGTCTCATCTCAGTCTACATGGTTATAGATAAGGAAACCGAGGTTCAGAGAGATTAAGTGACTTGCCCAAGATCACAGAGCTAGCTGTCATTTCTTACCACCATACCACCAACGCCCAAAGCCCTAATTGTCCAGAACTTCCCATATGGCTCCTTACCACGCAAGCAAGGAGAGCACAGCTTTCCTTTTCCCATCTCCTACATCAGAGTCAACCTGGCCTTGACCTGTTGTTTCTTTCTTATTTGGAAAGCAATCTGTTAAACTAACCCTATCAACTATGAACATGCTAATGAACCATGGTGTGGTAGAAAAGTGATGGATTTGAAGTGAGAAGACCTGGGACCTAGTCTGTCACACCTCTCACTGTGGCCTTGGGAAGTCACTTCTCTTAGGGGAGTTTCAGTTTCCATTAGGGGATCATTCAGGGTGCTTCTAATTTTGACACCCTATGTCCTTCTGACTTAACATGTCACCCCTCCAGGAGTACCTGCTGATGAATAAACTCCTGGTGCTAGTCAAGCTATCTAATCAAAGACATTCCTTCATGAGCCAGGGATATTTTTCCTCTTTTTACTTTTTAAATAGGAAGGTCTTTCTAGCAACTTACAAACCACAATAGAGAAATAGCTGTAAAGATGAGCATGGAGAGAGAAACTCAAAGAGTGATATTCCAGAATTTTAGGGTCTATAAATCAACAAAACAATCCTTAGTCCACAGGACCTAGAAATTGCATCATCTTGAAGTGCCCATTAAAAGTGAGAGTCAGAGTCCTTAATCTTTATCTATATATATAGAAGGCAAATATGCAAAGTGTTCCCTTGTGAGTTCAACCAGGTGACTGGGAGTTCAATCACTTGCTATGATGTGCGCTGTCCACCAGGGGGAGGCATGGAATGAAGAAATGCCTTCCCCAGCAGCCAGCAGCCAGGGAAGGGAAGCCCTGGCTGGCAGCCAGAAGTCCCCAATCGGCCCTGATCACCAGCCAGGTCTAGGGACCCTACGCATGCACGGATTTCGTGCATCAGGCCTCTAGTAAAGAGAGTAAAAGGCAAAAATGGAGAACTCACTGAATGGAGACATATAAAGGAAGAGAATTGAGTATACAGGCCACTCAGATCAGCAGCAATTTTTTTAGTGATAATTTGCGCTATTGCTTTGAAGGGTATCTTTATTCAAATGAGTCTTCCTGAAACACTTCCTGAGAATAAAAATCCTCACTCCTAAATGCATTCTAATAAAACAAAAACACTCACTGGATCCAATTCTGGTTGAAGATCAAACAGAAGAATCAGAAAGATTTTAAAAAATAGAATATATTTTTCAGTCAAATGTGAAATTTCCTTTTCTAGAGAAATATTTCATTTTACTGCTGCATTGACTACATCTTTTCTGCTACCTTCTAATATTCTCTGAAAGAATGTGACTTAGTTAAGGCCACTTGGTGACAATTATGATTGATGGATGGAACTGCTGGAAGAAGTGCCAGGAACTGGCTAGGATGGACCTCAAAAGCAGCATGGATTCTTAGTTTCCCAAAATAAGTCACATCATCACTTTCTCAATAGGTAAAGGAAAAAGAGGAAACTTTGAAAAAGACTTCTATTATTGGTATAAAGTAAAACTTTACATTACCATTATCCTGAAGAAAATTGTGTTGATCACAGATCACTGAAGAACACTTGTAGAATTCTTATAATACCCCACCTTTTCACACCCTAGATATCTACATGTGTATTCTGCTTTATTTTAATTCATAGCACTTGTCACTAACTGACATTATAGTAAACGAGGGGTCCAGTGCACAATTTCATGCACCTTGAAAGGAACTGTGGGTTCAGGGGCCGGGAAGGGATGCAGAGGATGGGCTGAGACCTGCGAGGCTGCTGTGGGCACAGGAACAGGTCTCAGCCTATCCTCCACACCCCCACCAAGCCCCTGCTGCCAAGGACCCCAGTTCCCTATCTGCTGACAGCCCCACTCTCACTGCTGCCACTCCCACGTGCTGACAGCACCGGCCCTCTTTGCTCCTGCTGACAGTGCAGAGCCATTGGGGCCATCACCAGCAGTGGTGTGAGCAGGTCCAATGCTATCAGTGGATGCGAGAGGCAGTGGCTGGTCCCAATTGCCCCGCAGGTGCAGGGGGAGGTAGAGCCTCCACTCACACCTACTCCACTCACACCTACTGATGGCGCCAAGCAATGGGGGCCAGAACCAGGCACTGGGTGCTGGGCGCCAGCAGTGGTTGCAAGCAACAGCTCTGGCACCCACAGCGGGTGTGAGTACCAGGCAGTACCTTGGTGTGCAGGATCAGAGAATTTTCAGTCACCACCAGAGGCTCACCCTGATGATAGCAACCAGCACCCTGCCTTGGTCTGGTGTCCCTGCTCACCTGCTCCACTATCTCGCCATGGCCAATGCCTACCATGTTCTGCGCACACCCCCTGGTGGTTAGCGCATGTCATAGTGACCAGATGTTTGGTGGTTTGGCTGTTTCACCATTCAGTCTATTTGCATATTATATATATATTATATATACCTGTTTACTTTCTGCTTCCCTCACTAGAATATAAGTCCCACAGGGCAAAGATTTGGCTTGTTTTTCTTCACTGCTGTATCCCCAGAACCTAGTACACTGCCTCGTGTATGGTAAAAGCTCAATAAATATTAGTTGAATGAATGAATGAGTGAATACTAAAATTTAGGCTCATAGTGACTTGGGCTGGGTCTATCGCATAACACTGTTCTATGATCATACAAGCCATTTGCAAACTCGTAGCTTGAATTCTGCAGCACTAATAGAGACTGATTACTTGGACCTGAAAGTGTCCATACCTTTTGAAAATACCCAAGGAATTTTACTGCTAAGATGTAGCCTAAATACAAATATTTATGTACAAATATATGGAAGATGTTCATAGCAGTTTTATTTACAAAAGAGAAAAACTGGAAATAATGTCATTATTATTAATTTATTATTATTAATTTATGTGCTATTATTTAATATATATAAAATTAATAATTTATATAATAATTTGACATTGATATTTTAATGTCCAACAATAGGAGATTGACTAAGAAAATCATGGTATATCTTTAAGACGGATTATTACATGATCATTAAAATATTTTATGAAGTTTTAAATCATATATGTGAAGGTGTTCATAAATTGTTAGGGAAAAAAAGTAAAAATCACAGTTGAATATATACATTGAGTGGCCAGATTATTTTGATCTCTGAACGCATAATAATTTGACCACTCAGTATATATATATATATATATATATATATATATACACACACACATACACACACACACACACACACACACACACACACACACACAGTGGTACCTCGAGATACGAGTGCCCTAACATACGAGATTTTTGAGATACGAACCGTGGAGTGAGCGATTTTTGCTTTGAAATACGAGCAACATTTGAGATAGGAGTAATCGCGCGAATTGGCCAGCTGCACACGACCCACCAGTTTACCGAGACTCGAGCATCTCATAGTTTCCCATGCCTCAAGGTTAAGAAACGAATTAAACTCGTATCTTGAGATACCACTGTATATATATTTATACACACACACACACATACATATACTTGTGTGTGTGTGTGTGTGTGTGTGTGTGTGTGTGCGTGCGCGTGTATACTGGTGCACGAATTCGTGAATGGGCGGGTCCTTCAGCCTGGCCAGCCGTAGGGCAGATCAGGGCGGCAGCAGGTTAGCTGGCAGAGGGAAGGGCCACCAGAAATTGGTCAACCCAAGGGAGGTTGGCTATGGGAGTGCACTTACCACCAGGGGACAGCTCCTGCATTGAACGTCTGCCCCCTGGTGATGAGTGCACTGTCATAGTGACCGGTTGTTCAGTCATTCAGTCACTTAGGCTTTTACATATATAGATTCCTTGGAGCCTTGTGCAGAGCCTGATTAACTCAGATTTATCATTCAACTTCTTGAATATTGGTTATTTGGCTAATTGATGTAGAAAGCAGAAAAGACTATTAAAGTCAGAGCCCAAAAAAAGCAGATATGATAGCATAGGTGACAACCACTGTCCAGATATTGAAGGAAACCAATTTTAAAAACCGCCAAAACCGGTTTGGCTCAGTGGATAGAGGGTTGGCCTATGGACTCAAGGGTCCTGGGTTTGATTCCGGTCAAGGGCATGTATCTTGGTTGCAGGCACGTCCCCAGTAGGGGGTGTGCAGGAGGCAGCTGATCGATGTCTCTCATCGATGTTTCTAACTCTCTGTCCCTCTCCCTTCCTCTCTGTAAAAAAATCAATAAAATATATTAAAAAAAACCAACAACAACACAGAAATTGGTTATATCCCATCTAATAAAGAGTGAACATGCTAATTGTCCCTCACACCATCACAAAGATGGCAGCGCTCACAGCCAATAAAGAAGAAATATGCTAATTGACTGCTCCACCCTCAAAGATGGTGGCACAGAAAGGTGAAGGTCATGCAACTAGTAAGTGATAGAGACAGAACATAAAACTGGACTATGTGGCTGCCAGAGGAATTTTTTAAAAATCTCAATTATTTTTATGGAAATCTTTCTAAAAGATATTATATCTCTGCCTTCCTAATGTAATTTAGCATTTCCTCTATCTAATATTATGAATATACTACAGGCCTGGTGCATCAAAATTCATGCCCTGGAGGAGGGGGAGTCTCTCAGCCTGGCCCACCCCCTCTCACAGTCTGGGAGCCCTCAGGGGTGGGAGGCAACCCAGTGATCAGGGGAAGGCAATGCCCCATCATGCTTCTGCTGCTGCCACTGCCAGCAGTGCAAACCTTGGCCAGCCCTGGTTACATGGGAGTAATAACAGTACCGACTGCATAGAGCTGTTGTGAAAATGAGATATCCCATGAAAAGCATTAGGAACAGTCCCCTAACTGTCTGGGAAGAGTTGACAACCTGGGATGTGGAGAGGCCACAAACTCTGGAATTTCCCTCTGTCATCTGGATCCTCTGTAGCTCCTTCCCAGCTGTGTGGGTATGGCAGGTACTTGGTTCCATGCTCTAAGAACATGCTCAATCAACATTACCTATTGTAAGTATTCCAAATAAATAATACCTTAGTATTCCTAAAGCACACCCTATTTTTAAATGCAGAAGCAAGCTCACAATTCCCTCACAGCAAGAAGTCAAGGGGAGCAAGAGGAAGGATTTAATTGCATTGATTAGTTTATCTAGAAGCCATTTGTCTAGGTTTAAAACTATACATGCAGCTGTGTTTAGTCATGGCTCTGCAGAATTATAAGGAGACCCAAGAAGTGGGATATTTTTCCTTGGAAAGGGGTGGCTAAGCTCCCTTTGAAATTCTTACTGCTAAGATGAAAGGGAGACCTGGAAGATGCTCTTAAAAATAGACCAATGAATTGTGGTACCAAGTGCTTTGTAGTCCCAAAGCACTTCCATACGTGACATCAACTCCTCACTCCCTCACAGCAAACCCTGTGGAAAAGAAGGTGTTATTCCCATTTGTCAGAGGAGGAAAGGGAGGCACAGAGAATCTAAGTGACTTGCTGAAAGTTCCTCTATTAGTAAGAGGAGAAACCAGCTCTTTGCTGTTTCAAGTTCAGAACTTTTATTACCCATGCATGGTCCCATGGAATGTTCCTGGCTGGTATGGACTTGCTACATTGTGGGGGTTATTTCATTTTTCCAAATTGTTACCTTATTTGTTTTAGTTTAGCTCTAAATCTGCTACCCTTACCTATTACATCATATATGCAGTGTGTGTGTGTGTGTTAGTGTGTGAATACATACACATACACACAGATGCATATACAGGTTGAAACACAACTGGGTTTGGGTTTGTTTTTTTACATTTTATTTCTTTGAAAGATGAAAATCTTAGATTGAGGTTGCAGACTGGTGTGATTCAACCAAATTTTGAGTATGCTAAATAGCACTTTTGGGCTGAAGCCTGAGAAGTAATTCAGTCCCAACACAGGGGGAAAAAATTCTTTTCCACTTTAAATGAACCATTTTTCCCCCTTGAAAACATGATGTAATTTTTTTATGTAAAAGAAGAGTAAAGAACTTTTGTTACTATCTCCAGCTGTCAAACTTGCCTCCCATATTTCTGCCCTGCAGCAAAAGGAAGGGACATCAGGTGACAGACCCCAAATTTCAACTAGTCACACAAATTACCCACCTTCCTCTCCATAGATGGTCTTATCCTTTTGCCTTTCCCCTACAATGGATGAGACAGAGTGTAAATCAAAATGACTCTCATCAGCAATTTTACAAAACAAATAGAAGGCATAGTCTCCCTTCCCCTCCCTGGACGCCCCAGTTTCTCCTGCTGGGCCAGCCTGTTCCCTTTTCTATGCAGGCAGGAGCTAATAATTAGAAAGTCTTTTCCCACCCCAGACAATGATGCTCTCTGCCTGCCAAAGGCTCTGTTTACTTTGCAAAAAGAGTCTGACCATGTAAATATTTACAAAAACAAATATACCCAGATGCCAAGCCCCAATTCTGGGGGACACGTGGGGCAATATTTACAAGAAAGGGCTTCTCGGTGTGGCACCTCACTGCATAGCGGTGGGCACTGATCCCAGGTCTGTCCCGGCTCTATCTTGAGGCCAGTCATATCACAGTCTCTCTCTTGGCCTTTTAACTTCCAAGCTGGGGCACGTTTCACAGAGTGTATGAATAATTACATTTACTGCTGAAGAATCAGTTAAAAAATGTACCAATCTGGGACATAGGAAGGAATCTTTAACTATGATTGCTTCTAGCAGGAGGGAAAAGAAAAAGCTTCGTGAATTCGATAGGAAATTAGAGGCAGGCTTACTTAGTACTTAGAAAATGTCATTCTTTTTTAAAAAATGTTTAAGCTTTTAATTCTTTCAGCTTCAAACCTAAGTTGTATTACCTGCAGGTCTGTTATCTGCGAAACGGTGGGACCTGGGAGCTAGAACACGGTGAGAATCGGAACAGGTGCCCTGCTTGTTCCCATGCACACATTAGCCCGTGGCCTGCGCACAGCCTGTTAAACAGCTGAATCTGAAACAATAATGGTGCCGGCCAAACGCTAGCCTGGGGGCCTGTCTGTCTTGGGATTTGGCCATTTACACTGATTTTTTTTTTTAACTGACAGTTTTCAGGAAACACAAATATTTGCCATGGCAACTGGAGTATCACATGACATGCTGCTACATAAACAGCTTGGAAACCTAAGAGGGAACAGCCCAGCAGTGCTGCAAATACAGTGAAAACATCTTGAGGAGGATCTGGGCAAGGTCTGGGAAGAGCAGGTAACAGTCTACGATGTAGACACAGTAGGATTAATTTTTTCTATGACATTTTAATTTCTCTCTCTTCTTCTTCTTTTTTTTTTTTTTTTTTTTTTAATAATGGGAGCAGCTGTAAACATGACCATATCGGTTAAGGCAAGAAAAAGACACTGCCAGCTGTCTCCTTTCTATGGTGAAAAGTTTCAATTATCACAGGTCTGTCTGAGGTCATCAACATAAGAAAGCAAGCTACAAAAGCTCAGCGCCTTTAGGCCAAGTGAATCTCAGTGAGGATGAATATGTTGTACTGTGAAGTCCCAGTGTCAGAGAATATAAAATTCCTTCCTCATTAAGGCATCCGAGCAAAATTGGAGAACTTGCTTTTTTTATCGTTGGCTTAAAGACCAGTGAAAGACAGCAAGACCTCACAATAGCATACACTTCGCAGCAAAAATCTGGATATAAAGCAATAGCTGTTGTGTTCTGACTCCAGGACTCTCATCAGCTAACAGTATAGGTTGACCCAATCATTTAGTTAATCTCTCAATAATTTGACATGACTGATAATGTCACAGCAGAGTTTCTGTATAACAATCTGCACTTTTAAACATCAAATGCATCCCAGAAACAACTGAAATAGTACTTCTTTCTATGTGAAAGGTATAATTCCATAACATAATAAATCTCACTGAGAATATTATAAAGAAGAACAATTTTCTTTCATTCGCTAGGAATATGAATACCTTTGCCTTTGGTTTCTTGAGGGAGCTCTTCTTCATTGCTATTGAAATCGGCTTTGGTTTTTGAGTTGCAGCCAAAGGGCCTATGGTTGGAGATAGTACCACCTTACCTGTTTCAGAAAGAGAGGCTGGTCATTGGGTTAATGATATTGGGTTTGCACCTTGAAAGAAAATGGTTCTATCACCCATTGACTGTTCACTGTCAGCCTTCCCAATATCAATTCAATGAAACATTTGTAATCATTTATTTCAGAAGGAAAGCAAAAAGCATGAGATAATAGCAATTCCATCAGAGTATAAGGTCAGCTCTCCTTCTGCAAACTGCCTAGGTGAGAAGACACATTTTAAAAGCAGGCAAATTAGAGAGTACTAGTTATTTTTAAAAATGTTTCCCTGTAATATTTCTTTAAATAGCCAAGTTCAGCTGAAACTGGTTTGGCTCAGTGGATAGAGTGTTGGTCTGCGGACTGAAAGGTCCCAGGTTCGATTCCAGTCAAGGGCATGTATCCTGGTTGTGGGCACATCCCCAGTAGGGGTTGTGCAGGAGGCGGCTGATTGATGTCTCTATCCCTCTCTCTTCCTCTCTGTAAAAAATCAATAAAATATATTTTTAAAAATATAAAAATAAATAGCCAAGTTCATTTAAAAGGTAAATTATTATAATTACATATGGTGTACTATTCTATTGTGTAGTCATTAAAAAAATGATTCTAGAGAATTTAAATGGCTTGGGGAAATAATGCAAGTGAAAAATACAATAAATATTATGTTTTGAAATTCATTAAATCTAGAAACAACAACTTTTGGAGAACACATCCAGTCCATATCATCTAGCTCATGTGTAGTGGGTAGGCCCACATACTAGTCAATTCTTGGGAGAGAAATCATATCCCTCTTGTTGTCTGCAGCAAACCCATCTGCCCTTTACAAACAGCCTGACAGTCTCGTAAGAGAAAAATCATTACACTACTCTTTCCAAGAAAAAGAGCAAATAACTTATTTAAGTAATTAGTTGAGTCAAATAAATGAGGTTTCTTCAACTCATTTTCTTAGTCCACCTCTTTTCTGTCCATTTTTAGCAACAATCTTAGGAAGACTTGACAGTTGTTGATCAAATACAGCACATCTGTGTACAACTCAGAACCCCATTCCTTGAGAACTCAGTTCTCTCACATTGCCTCAAGTGGGGTGCAAAGAATATCCTCAGCCCTCTCTTAACAATTAGCAGCAATTCTGGACTCACATCAGTAAAACTCAACTCTGCAAAGGTGATTTGTTTGTTGCATTGGACTAACCCAAGTTTACCCCTTTCCTGGTTTCCCTGGCTTCTGGAGAGCCTCCCTGACTGTGAGGCTGCCCACCACCTTCTCTGAGTCTGGTGACTTGGTTGTATTGTGTGAAGACACCATCTTAAGCCTACAAGTTTCAGCCTGGAACACTTGGACTAGGCCTTCCCTCCTCTGAAAGCCCGTCTATACCCAGACTACTTTGAATCCATAGAATTACCCTCCTCCTTTTTTAAAAAAATATATTTTATTGATTTTTTTTCTTACAGAGAGGAAGGGGTTAGAAACATCGATGAGAGAGAAATATTGCTCAGCCGCCTCCTGCACACCTCCCACTGGGTATGTGCCCACAACCAAGGTACATGCCCTTGACCGGAATCAAATCTGGGGACCCTTCAGTCCACAGGCCTACGCTCTATCCACTGAGCCAAACTGGTTTAGGAGAGAGTTACCCTTTTATAAGGCTTGTTATCCCTTTATCTGCAGTCTCAGTTCATGTTTTTTTGTTGTTTATCTTCAGTCAAGGATTTTTCTTTGATTTTTAAAAGAGAGTGGAAGGGAGGGGGAGAGACAGAGAAAGAGAAATTACAATGTGAGAGAGACACATCGATTAGTTGTCTCCCACGCTGCCATGATCGGGGCCAGAAATTGAATCTGGGATACTTCAATCCATGGGCCGATATTCTATTCACTGAGCAAAACTTGCTAGGGCTCAGTTCACTTTTTAATTTTCAGGTTCTTGCGGCCATATGAAATTTAAGTTCTCCTATTGAGACTAAGTAGCAGCTAACAAATTTTCAAGTGGGTAAAAGTTAAAAAGTAAGATGTTAACAAAATTTGGTAGGATAAAGATCTAAAAATATTTGTAATTACACATGGATAATCCACAGTTAATAATATCTCTACAAAATTCTTAAAGTTTTTCTTTTTTTAAAATATACTTTATTGATTTTTTACAGAGAAGAAGGGAGAAAGATAGAGAGCTAGAAACATTGATCAGCTGCCTCTTGCAAACCCCCTACTGGGGATGTGCCCGCAACCAAGGACCCTTCAGTCCGCTTGCTGATGCCCTATCCACTGAGCCAAACTGGTTTCGGCAAATGCTTAAAGTTTTTCTTAGTCACCTGCAGAAATACTGTCACTAAATTATAACTTCATGTAGCCTTGGATTGTATGGGACACATGCAATTGAAGAATGTGTCTGCATCTTCTGCAAAACAGTACCCTAAGGTATTCCAAATTCTGCTACTCAATTTCCCTTCCAGAAAAGTGTATGATAAATTTTGCCGGTGTTACTGTCCAGAGGAAAAATACCAGTCTTTCCGGTCAAACTTGTATGCTTCTGTGGCTATTAAAAATGTGTGTCAAGTAATCATCACTTTCTTTCTTGCAGATTTTAGAATCCTACTTTTTTTTAGGGTTACAATATGCTTAGCACCTAGGATTGGCTGCTGAACAACAACAACAACAACAAATCTTTTTAAAGGACACATAAATATTAATTTTAGATAAACAAACAACATTTACAATAAGTATGCCCTGATAAGAAATATTGTTAATATCTAACAAAGAACAGAATTTTCATGAATGGCTTAGACCAAGTATAACTTATCAACTTTGTATATAGTGTTAAGTAGGTCCCAAATCGTACTCCTAACCCTGTCCCTGGACATTCATTTTTCTAGCCTTTCCTGTAGTTAACAGTGGCCATGTAATAATTGAGTTGTAAGGGGAGGTCCATCCAGGGGTATCCATTATTTTCTCCTCTTTCTGCCTGCAATGTATACATTAAGGCCCAGATCTTCAAGAGACCCATTAGAGCCAAGAGGTAGCAAACATGAGGATGAACTCTAACAGGCTCAAGACTTCAAAGCAGAAAGACAGCCCTTAACAACTCTGTTGGTCAAGCATGACCAGACCTAGATTGCCTCTTTCCAGACTTCTTATGTGGGAGACAAATGAAGCTCATTATTTTAAGCCACCAATAGTTATGGTTGCTGATATTTGCAGACACATGCATTCCTGACTGGCACCTCTCCCTCTTTATCTTATTGCATGTGCTGGGGTCTCATGGACAGTGTTCAATAATGGTGGCAGTAGTGATCTGCTGGGAACCAATTCTAGCATGTCATAATTACAAGAGTTTCACCAAAAGGTTGGTGAAGCTTGGGTGCCTCAATAAGGGTGAGCCACTTATGTAGTTTACCTGTTGGAAAAGGCTCAATGGCACTTCCCCCAAACCTGAATAGGATTGTTAACTGCCAGAGAGCTCAGGGCATTTTATTGCCTCCTGTTGGCCAAACACCTGAACAGCTGTAGACTATTCCCCAAACTGACAATGCTTCTGTACCCTTTGATACCTTACCCTTTGAAGTGTATATTTTCACCTTGCCTTAGGATAAATTGTGTTAAATAAATAGCATGGGGTCCTTAGACAAGGAGAGTCTTCAGTTCCTTTAGCTGAAGATCCTCTGACCCCCAATGCCTTTCAAAATTATCTTTCATCTTTGGACTCCTTCTTGAATCTATGCATCAGCCTCTTTCTCCAGAATGCTGAACCCTTTGTAAGGCTGGGACAAGAACCCCAGGATTATGGCAACCCAACCTGGGGCTTAACCCTGGAAAAAAAAATCAATGGAGAGCTTCTGGAGAAAGAAAGATTCGCCTGAGTGGAAACATTGGAATGGTAGTAAAGTTAACTATGTGTAGAGCCCATGTCAACTTCGGAACCCCGAGGATCTGCTACTATGTGAGCTATACTTCATGTTTAAGTTAGATTATAATGGAGAAACATTCGGTTCAAGGGAAAAATTATAAAGAAATTGAAAAATCAAAAGGTACTTTTTAAAATCAGGCTGAAAAAAGAGTGCCGTGGTCATCTTTAATGTGGTTTCTTGTTCAAATTAAAATCTTAATTTGTATTTGGAATCTAAAATCTGTAATATGAAATGAAACCCCACTGCCAAAATTCAAAGGCGTCAGGAAAGGGCAGAGTTATAAACCCTCCCTCAGAAAGTCTACTTAAAACTTTGTTTAAAAATTATAGAAGAACTCACAGGGAAATGCAAAATTTGTCCAAGGTCACCTTGGATGCCAGTAATTACTTTGGAAAGCAAAAAAGGAAAAAAATCTGGGATCTGTATTAATCATGAAAAGATACACAGCTAGATCTGTACTGAAACTTCTCCCAGAGCAAGCAGGATGTGGGGGAAGATAATATGGATGCCCACTCTCCCAGTATGCTAATTTAAAGTCTTCTCACCATGAAAAATTTAGAAATGTGTCTGGGATTTCTGTGCTCGTGTAAGAAGAAAAGTTATCTTAAAGCAAAATGCACACAACTGTCCATTTTTGGACATTTAGATTGTTTTGAGCTGGAATGTCTTTCCAAAGGCTACACAAATAAAAAAAACACCAGAATTTTTTTTTTCCTGCAAAAAAAAAAGATGGTGAATTGGACCTAGGAAAAGACACAGGCTAGGTTCAAGCTGCAGCAGGATTGGCATTTCCATAATAAAAAGTAGTTTTTAAAATGCTAATGACGCATGTTAAAAAGTTAACTTTAAGACCTTCAAAAAAATCAGTAAATTGTCTGTTATATCTATATATTTTTTTAATTAGCCAAAGAAAATACCTTAAAACAATTATAATTGACTCTAGAATCTCAAAGAAATTATTAAAATATAGATAAATAATGTTTTAATTATAAAGATCTAAGTAGCTCAGGTAAAGACTGGCTACACCCTTTGTTAATGTAGTCACCCTTCCCCCAGCAGACAGGCCAGTTCCCCCCAGTAGCCATCTTTAAGGAATGTAGTCATTTGCATTTGAATGGCTACAAACTTTCTCCAAATTCGTTTGGTAGCAAAGAATTTTGGAAGTTTGCTTAATTATATAAATAATAAAATTTATAAAATATCTAAGTATTTTGAAATGATAAAAACTTGTTCAATAATATGAATTTGCCTCATAAAAAAATCTAGAGGACAGAATTAAAGCTATTAATTGATTATGTCTTGTATTTTTGAAATTTATTCTTAAAAATAGCTGAAGCCTGTTTGGCTCAGTGGATAGAGCATTGGTCTGCGGACTGAAAGGTCCCAGGTTCGATTCCAGTCAAGGGCATGTATTCTGTTTGCGGCACATCCCCAGTAGAGGGCGTGCAGGAGGCAGCTGATCGATGTCTCTCTCTCATTGATGTTTCTAACTCTCTATCCCTCTCTTCCTCTCTGTAAAAAATCAATAAAATATATTTTAAAAAATATATTAAAGTGTTACTAATCAAAAACTGCTAAATATTTGACTTGCCAGCCCTAAAAGTTTAAGGTTCAAATTAAATTGGGAGAAATTACATAGTTGTGGAATTAAATGCCTAAAGTATAAAAACTTATTTTTGAGAAAAAATAAAATGTATTTTCTCTGAAAATTAGGAATTCAAAATATGTTATTAGTCTAATTAAATACAAGTATTAATTCTGTGATCCAACTGAAATTTTTATATAAAGACCAGTTTAAATTTAATTGATACCTTAAAATAATTATAAAAAGTATTATAATCTTTAAATCATATGGATATTTGTTTGATCATTTTTCCATGTTAAATTTCAAGGCTATAATCGAGGGATAAATTTGAGGACATTTCATGGGCCCTGAAATGTTTTCAACAAGTTATTCTCTCTTTTTAAAGGAAATTAAACCGATTTAATATACTTGAAATTGCTTGGAAGACTTCATCAAATAAAAATTAATAAATATATTTTACTTATAAATGTTATGAAGTTTTTGGCCTCTAAGGAGAGCAAAATATTTCTTAAAATCTAATAGCAGAATTTTAAGATGAGAATTAAAATAACAAAAAAACCTCTTGCCGCCTGCATTTTTAATTAGGCTAGAGGTGGGACAGCATTTGACACCTTGTGAATCAGATGTAAACATTTACTAAATTTGCTTTGCTTTGCTTTTTAATTAATAATATCTACTTAAATTACTTAAATAAATTAGCTTTTTAAAATATAATCAAGGTCTCATATAAATTTATATGAAAAGCCAATATTTTTATAAATAATCAAATTCTAATAAAGCCACCAGAAATAGCTAGTGATATTTCTGTTAGTCTGCAATATAATTTTGACTGTCTATCTTTTAGGGATTTTGGTTTGCTCTTCCCTTGTTTATTGTGAGATTAAACAAACCATCTTTACTGTCGAAGCACAGTTTAGACAGCCACCATTTTGGACTGCCTGACTTAGCAGCCACCATATTGGCCACATGGCTTGCCATTCAGCTGGTGGCCACCATCTTGAAATAGCAAAGGCCAACTCCTCCCTTTAAAATGCTTTATAAGCAATTTGATTAAGTATTCAAAGAAAGTTGCTGAGACCTCCCATGAGCCCTCTGTATATGCAAATAAGCCAAAGGGGATACCCTTTAAAAATATAATTATAAATTTAATAAAAAGGAGAAATTTGAAAATTTTGAAATCTCTTCCACTACAATTTACAGTATAAACTGAAGATTGTTAAAGTATTAAATCTGACAGTAAGTGGTCACCTTTACTGTAAAGTTGCTTGTAATATAGCTAGCTATTTGACAATACCTATCAGAATTAAGCAGCAGTCTTATAAGTTGCTTGTTAAAAATAAAAGGGAAGCTAAGAATTTTTAAGTGAAACTCTCTGTACACTGGAAGTTATTTTGGAAGGAAATAAAGAGAGGTTTCATCCAAATATCTGAAGAATTGTAATTGAAAGTCAATATATTTACCCTTAAATAATTGGGTTTTTTTTGTCTCCCTGACAAAACTTACATAAAGTTATTCAAAGATTAATTATAGGAGTTTACTGTTCATAACCTAGGACAAGTGAAGTTAAAAAATAAACTTTATACATTTTTTATTTAAATTGCCTAATTGAAATAAGTGAATAATCAAGAAAATTTAATAGTACTGGACAAAAACCTGTTCCTGAAGTATTAACTAAAATTTTTTATTGATGATTCATCTCATAGTAAAATCACTTAACATGTAATGAGTTTAAAGCAGTCATATTTCTGGCAAAAATTAAAAATAAAAAGTTATCAAGACTGCATTATAAGATTTCCAAAAGCCTCCTAATATTGAAATAAAAAAAGGGGGGATAGTAGAATAATACCCTGTAAGGAGAAATATCCTGTAAGTAAATTACATTAAGAAATTTTTTACTTTGAAAATTATTTTTCATTTGTAATGCTGATAGCAAGACAGCCATGAAAAATCCCATCAAAATAAACCAAAGGAAAATGATTTGGATAAAAAATGAAAAAGGATCCCAAATCCAAATTTATAAAAAAGATTATTTTATTAACCTTTGGTTGAGAATATGTTTGTATACTTCCAGGAAACTCCAAGCCCATGTGGATTCCTGCAACAATGGATCCCAGAGAGAAATTGACAGGACTGCTCCAGCCACAGAAATAGGCAGTGGACCCCAAGAACAGAGGAGAAACAGGCCAGAAATGAAGGTGGTGAAGATGCCTTATCATACTAGCAGTCAGCAGTTGTGCGTCACTGCAGGTTGCCCAGGTCCAAACCAGGGAGGGTCAGCCCTGCATTGCCACTGTTTGTCTACCATCCAGAACTGAAACATCATTGCTGACATGTACACATAAGGAACAGTTGGACACTGAAATTGGAACTCAAAACTATTGGACATTAAAATTGGGACTCAAAGAACTGTTGGCCCAGTAAGAAACTTACTGCAGGCTAATTCCTTTAATGTCTGACAGCAATTTAAAGGAACTTTATAGAACTCTGTCCTTTCCATTAATTTAAAAATCTTAAAACATACATTCTTGTTAATTTAGAAAATCAAATGCGTGAGATGCCAGGAACCAATTCCAGCATGTCATTATTACAAGAGTTTCACCAAAAGGTTGGTGAAGCTTGGGTGCCTCAACAAGGGTGGGCCACATGTGTAGTTTACCTCTTGGAAATGGCTAAATGGCACTTCCCCCAAATCTGAATAGGATTGTTAATTGCCAAACAGCTCAGGGCATTTTATTGCCTCCTGTTGGCCAAACACCTGAACAGCTGTAGACTATTCCCCAAACTGACAATGCTTCTGTACCCTTTGAAATCTTAGCCTTTGAAGTGTATACGTATCTCCATCTTGCCTTAGGACAAATTGTGTTAAATAAATAACATGGGGTCCTTAGACAAGGAGAGTCTTCAGTTCCTTTAGCTGAAGATCCTCTGACCCCCAATGCCTTTCAAAATTATCTTTCATCTTTGGACTCCTTGAATCTATGCATTAGCCCCTTTCTCCAGAATGCTGAATCTTTTGTAAGACTGGGAGAAGAACCCTGGCAGTGGTCATCCTTGAACTACTTTTAATGGAGAAATAGAATGCTCCTAAAGTTTCTCTATTGAGAATATTCTTTGTTCTGGGGTTTTGGTTGAAAACAATAATCAGGTTCAGAATATTCCCTTCTACTTCTACTCTGCCCAGATATCTCCGCAACCCCCCATTCTTATCATTAATGGTGAATTACATTGAATGACTTTCTTTTTCAATTTGGCATATATTGAGATCATTGGGTTTATCTTCTTAAATCTGTTAGTATAATGAATTGTATTACTATATTTTTCTAATATTCTTCTTGATCATGGTGAATTTTTAAAATACTGCTAACTTTTATTTAAAATGTTTGCCTCTATGTTCCTGAGATTGATCTCTATTTTAAAAAAATATTTTTTTATTGATTTTGGAGAGCAAGGGAGAGAGAGAAACATCAATGATGAGAGAGAATCATTCATCCGTTGCTTCCTGCATGCCCCACACTGGGGATTGAGCCCACAACCTGGGCATGTGCCCTGAATGGGAATTGAACTGTGACCTCATGGTTCATTGGTCAATCACTAAACCACACTGGCCAAGCAAATCTCTCTATAGTTTTTCTTACACGGTCCTCATCCAGTTTTGGTGTCAAAGTAATACTAGCTTCATAAAATCAGTTGGTAAGATTTCTTTCTTTTCTCTTTCTATGGACTAGCATAAAATAAGAATTACCGTATCCTTTAAAGTCAGTAAATCTTGCCTATCTGAGGCCTGCAGCATTTTTTCTCTGGTTATTTTTGCGTGCATGCATGTGTGCACCTGTCCATGTGTGTGTTTAATTTGGAGACATTACTGACTGGCAATTAAAATTATCTAATGGAATTGTTTTATTTAATTTTCCTTTTTTTCATGAGTTAATTTTGGCAACTTATATCTTTCTAGGAAAATTTTCATTTCATTTAAAAAATATGATTAAAGTTAACATACTATGACTTAAAAATATTCTATGTATCTGTAGTCTGTCTTTTTTCATTTAAATATTATTTATTTTTTTATTATTGGATTGTATGAATTTTTTCTATATTTTGTATATTAACCCTTTACCAGATATGTGGTTTATACATATTTTACCTCATTCCTTAGGCTGCCTTTTCATTTTGTTGGTGTTTTCCTTTGCTGTGCCTGAAGAGTTTTAGTTTGATATAGGCCTACTTGTTTATTTTTGTTCTTGTTGTCTTTGCTTTTGGAGTCAAATCCAAAAATCATTACCAAGACCTTTCCCCCCTATAGTTTTTTCTAGCAGTTTTATAGCTTCAGGTCTTATGTTTAAGTCTTTAGTAAATTTTGAATTGATTTATGTATATAGTATAAGATAGGGATCAAATTTCATTCTTTTCTTTCTCCATGTGAATCTACAATTATCTCAAATTCAAAAGTTTAATTAGCCCTAACTGGTTTGGCTCAGTGGATAGAGCATCAACCTGCAGACTGAAGAGTACCGAGTTCGGTTCCGGTCAAGGGCATGTACCATGGTTTCAAGCATATCCCCAGTAGGAAGTGTGCAGGAGGCAGCTGATGGATGTTTCTAATTCTATCCCGCTTCCTTCCTCTCTGTAAAAAATCAATAAAATATATATTTTTTAAAAAGACACCAGTAGGAATATGAAATGCCAAGCCACACAGTAGGGATACTTGTTTGCAATTCATATAACTGATAAGAGATTAGTATCCAGAATTTATAGTTAATTCCTATAAATAATGAAGAAAAATAAATACAACCTTTTTTTTCTTGCTTAATCCTCACCCGAGGATATTTTTTTTCATTGATTTTTAGAGAGAGGACAAAGGAGGGAGTGTAGGAAGGAGAGAGAGATGGGAACATCAGTTGGTTGCCTTTACTGTTTGCAAAGGCATACTAGGGATGGGACCTTCAGCCGGTGTGCACAGGTCAAAGCTCTAACCACTTAGTCACGCCCGCCAGGGCTACTACGCATTTTTTTTTTAAAGAGGTTAAAGTCTTAACTCACCTTTAAAAAGAATATACTCGCTGAGAGCAGTTTGGCTCAGTGGATAGAGCGTCGGCTTGCGGACTGAAGGGTCCCAGGTTCGATTCCGGTTGGGGGCATGTACCTTGCTTGTGGGCACATCTCCACTGTGGGGAGTGCAGGAGGCGGCTGATCGATGTCTCTCTCTCATCGATGTTTCTGTCTTTCTATCTCTCTCCCTTCCCCTCTGTTAAAAAATCAATAAAATATATTAAAAAAAAGAAAAGAAAAGAATATACTCAAATGACCAGACACATCAGAAAACTGCTCAACATTATTGGTCATTAGGGGAAAAAAATTAAACCCATAAAGAGATACCACAACAGACTTGTCAGGATGGGTAAAATTTAATAATAAATGAATCCCAAATGTCAAGTGATGACAAAGGTATATATTATCTTGAATTCTCATACACTGCTAGCAGGAAAATAAGTCAGTATTACCACCTTGGACAACAGTTTGGCAATATCTACTAAATCTGTGCATATGTTATCCTAGGACCCAGCAATTCTACTTTTCATATAGATCCAACAGCAGTACATACATATGTGCATTCAAGGGCATATACAAGAATGTTCATAGTAGTATTATTCCTAATAGTTCTATGATATAAACCACTGATATTCCCATCACTAATAGAATGTATACAAAATTGGGGCACATTCATATATTCATTCATTCATACAGTCATACGTATTTATCCTTGATGCCTCTCTTTCCCTCACTCCTGCCATCAGTCAGTCCTCAAGGCTCCACCTCCAAAATGTAACCTGAATTTGTTCTCTTCCCTTCATATCTACTTATTTCATCCTCCTCAAACCCACCATAACTCCTCATCGGATTTACCATAATAGCCTCTTTACTAGTCTTCTTGCCTCCACTAATTCTCCCCTATGGTTCATTATCTGTCAAGCAGCCAAAATAATCTTATCAAAACATAAATCAGATCACATCATCCTGTTTAAAAACAGCGTTTAGTTTCATTGATTTTTTTCTCTTGTCCTCCTAGTCTCTGTTACATTTATTTTCACTCTAATCTTTCTTAGCTTTTGATGATGTTTAACATGAAATCCTCAGACATTATTCATCTTATAGCTAACATTAAAAACCAAACCTAAAATATCAAATGATGACAAAGATATCTATCATCTAGAGCTTTCAGTGGGTTCTCATTGTAATTAGGATTAGATCCAACTCCTCATCATGGTTTGAAAGGCTGCCATGCTGGTTCTGGTATAGTCTAAGATGTTTAAAAAAGAAAGATCTAAAAATATACTGAGTGGTTTAAACAAGTTATGAGTTTATTTTTTTTCTCATACAAGAGTCAAAAAGAAGATAGTCTGAGGTTGTCAGGTCAACTTTGCCAAACTCAGCTTGGAGTTCCTCCATGGCTCCAAAGTGACCCAAAGTGCTTGCCTATCATTTCTGCATCCCAGCTACCCAGAAAGAGGAAAGGAAAAGGGGAGACAGTGTTCCTTCTTTCTTAAGGGCACAGCCCAGAAATTTCCCTTTCCATGAGTGCTTACATTCTCACTGTCCAGAACCTGGTCACATGGTACACCTAGCTGAAAGGAAGCCAGGGAAATGTAGTCTTTAGCCAAGCTGACTTGTGCCCATCCACAATTCTATTACTGTGGAAGTAGAGAAGAATGAATATTGAGGACCATTCATAGTCTCTGTTCCAATCTATATCATGTCATCTCGCTTCTACCTCTCCAGCCTCATCTCCTCCCTCTATCTCCCTTGCTCTTGGCCCTTCAACCATACTAGCCTTCTTGCTCATTCTCTCCTTAGTCCTCAAGGCTTTTGTACCTGTATCTGGAATGCTCTTTCCTAAATCTTTACATGATTAGATTCTTCTTATCATTTGGTTCTAAACTCAAACCTCAGAAAATCTTCTGAGAGGCATTCACCGACCCTTCCCTCATAAGCAAAGAAACCATCTCTTATGACTCTCTAACCCATGTTATTTTATTTGTAATGCTTATCACTTACTTATTATTACTTTACTGCTTGTGCTTAAATTCTCATTTACTTACTTAGTTATTATCTATACCTCCCACTAGAATGTTAAGTACAACAAGAGCAGAAATGTTGTCTGACTTCTTCTCTGTTGGGTCTCCAGCACCTAAATGCTACTTCAGATAAAGCAAGTACTCAACAACTATTAGTATTTATTTAACAGATTAACTGATTTAGCCAAAACCCCTCATTTCAAAACTGGGAAAGCTGAGGTCCAAAGAAAATAAATCACAGAATGCAATATATAGATGATGTATCACAGAAATTTATGTAATTTTATTAACCAATGTCAACCCAATAAATGTGATAAAAAATAAAAATAAAGCAAATGACTTGCCTAAGGTTCTGCAACTAAGTAGTAGATTCAGGTCAGTGCTTTTCCTGAGCACCCGATTACATGTAGCCTCCTCTTCGAAGTCTTCTTCTAGCACCTCAAGCCCTTAGTAGTTATTGCGCTGAGCTCGTACAGCGTTAGACTTTAACATCCATTTGGTTTTTATCCTCTACTACTTTGTATTAGTATTTATCTTTATCTGTCTTGTTTCCCCAATCACACTGCAAGCCCCTTGAAAATCCCAACCTTCTACCACAGACAGAACATAGGCCCTGAGTAGGTATTCTACAATGAGAGTAAAGTCACTTTACTCAGTAAAGTGCAAGTCAGAATCATTACAATTTTCCTCTTGTCCTATTATTGAAGGTAAGAGTTGGATACTGATGATTAGATTTGGATGGGAAGTAATTTCTGTATGTCCCCAGCTAAGCATACCAGCCAGGCTATCTTACCGGCAGTTGGACTCTTAGGTGATTCACCAAATTTATGCAGAGGAGCTGCTCTAGGTGCAATGGGTGGATTCTGAAAGGAAATCTTTGCTGTTGTTGGAATCAATCCTCGTTCTATCATACTTAAAATCCCTAAAAAGGAAGGTTAGAAGAATATGAGTTTAACTTTAAACATTTCCCCAAAGTCTGAGCTCTATATATCTCACAAGTGTAACTTACTCAATTCATCATCTAATCCTTTGCATGAAAAAATACCTATAGTATCTGTTAATGTAAGCCTAAAGTTCTAATTCAAGAAAAAAAATGGCAATCCCAATAATGGCAAAATGAAATAAACTTGTACTAAGATCATTTCATTTTAAGGTAGAAATATAATTTCCAGGCAAACTTCAATTTCTCATACTTATGACATTTTCAATTATTGATAATACTAGAGGCCTGGTGCACAAAATTCATGCGGGGGGGTGTGTGTCCCTCAGTACAGCCTGCACCCTCTCCAATCTGGGACCCCTTGGACATCTGCCCGTCAGACATCCCTCTCACAATCCAGGACTGTTGTCTCCCAACCACTTATCTGCCTGCCTGCCTGATTGCCCCTAACTGCTCTGCCTGCCAGTCTGATCACATCCTAACCACTCCTCTGCCAGCCTGATTGATGCCTAACTACTCCCCTGCCAGCCCGATTGCACCTAACTGCCATCCCTGCAGGCCTGATCACTTCTAACTGCCCTCCCTTGCCAGCCTGGTCTCCCCCAACTGTCCTCCCCTGCAGGCATAGTATCACCCAACTATCCTCCCCTGCAGGCCTAGTCACCCCTAATTGCACTCCCCTGCTGGGCCCATCACCCCTAACTTCCCTCCCTTGCCAGCCCTCCCCTGTCAGCCTGGTTGCCCCTAACTGTCCTCCCCTGCAGGCCTGGTCACCCCTAATTACCCTCCCCAGCTGGCCTAGTTACCCCTAACTTCCTTCCCTTGCCATCCTGGTTGCCCCCAACTGCCCTCCCCTGCAGGCCTGGTCATCCCTAACTGTCCCCCCCTACAGGCCTGGTCACTCCCAATTGCCCTCCCCTGCTGGCCTGATCACCCCTAACTTCCCTCCCTTGCCATCCTGGTCCCACCTCTCCTCTGCAGGCCTGGTCACTCCTAACTGCCCCCTACTTCAGGCCTTGTCCCTCCCAACTGCCCTCTCCTGCAGGCCTGTTCCCCCCAACTGCCCTCCCCTTCAGGCCTGATTACCCACAACTGCCCTCCCCTGCTAGCCATCTTGTGGTGGCCATCTTATGTCCACATGGGAATGGCCATCTTTGGCCACATAGGGATGGCCATTTTGTGTGTTGGAGTGATGATCAATTTGCATATTACCTCTTTATTATATAGGACTAGAGGCCTGGTGCACAAAATTCGTGCATGGAGGGGGTGTTCCCTCAGCCCTGCCTACACTCTCTGCAATTCAAGACCCCTACAGCTTTTTCTTATCTAGCTAACCTCTTCACATTAAAAAAAATAAACTGAAATATCACCTACTCTAGAAAATCCTCTTTGAACAAATGTCTTTACCATCTGTATTAAGTATTTTCATAGTATACCATTCTTTTTCTTTAATAGCTACCTAGAGTGGATGCAATGTGGTTTTCATTCTTGCATCTGAAATTTTTCTTTTTGCTCTTGTAATAGCAAACTTATCCAATTTACATTTGCCCTTTAAGGGATTATATTTGGTTCAGTTTCTAATTGGCTTCCTGATTTTTTTTTTAAGCAATAAATTTGGGTTGTGATAGTAAGCCTCACTTGTAATCAAGCCTGTAGGTCTCTCTATCTGAATATTTCTATAATGCCTATCATTTTAGCATACCAGAGATTGTGTTCATTTATAGAAAATAACAATAAATGTCACCTGATTATTTGATCTTCTAGTAATATTTTATAGCAAGATGTATTATTTTAGTAATTTAACTATTACAAAACTGAGCATACAGAAATAAATTACATTGAACAATAAAGAATGACTCAAATATCAAAGTATAGTACACTTAGGGCCTCCCTTGTTCTGTGCCTCAGATATCATAGCATATAGTACACAGTTCACATGGAACTCAGCTTCCTTTAAAATGGGAAGGGATGACATACTCATGAAGCAGCTACTTCCACACATTTTTTTAAATTTAATTTATTGCATATATTCTTTGTACTAGTTATTGGAAAATCATCCTAGCAATTGTCTCTGTTCTTCTCGGTATTGTTGCCTTACATTCTGATGTTACTGCGCTTTTATCATCCACTCACTCTAATACGATTGTAAATTTTTTAAGGGCAAAGATCATGACTTGAGCTTCTGTTTCTCTGTCATAGTGCCTAGATAAATATTCAAATGCCATCCACTCCAAATGACTGTGATGAGAGAGGCCCACTGTTGCTGGAGACCTCTGATTTTTATTTAAGGGGCCTCACTTGTTCTGTGCTTTTACAGAGGACTGAGTAGGGGCTGAGGAAATTTGAGGAAACCCAGACAGAATTCTCCTCCTAAAAGATTTTGCTAAGCTGGTGACTGAGACCATCAGGCATTTGTCCAATTAAAATCCGGACACACAGCAATAACAAAGGCAATGGTCTCCTACTGCTAATGTGTGGGGATCAAACCCCAGCCTGCAGGAACTCACCCCCACAGTCAGGACCAGGCTGCTGGGTAGACCTGGGCCGGTGCTCCTAACTCTGGGAAGAGGGAGACTTCCCATGGCTGCAGGCTAGAGGCCCTGGATTCCGCACCATGCCCCCAGCAGGCCCCTAGCTCAGGTTGGTCAGCAGAGCGGCTTCTTCTCCTGGGATTGCAGGATGGCTTGG
Organism: Lasiurus cinereus; assembly: GCA_011751065.1. NCBI lineage: Eukaryota > Metazoa > Chordata > Mammalia > Chiroptera > Vespertilionidae > Lasiurus > Lasiurus cinereus. The sequence continues at coordinate 34,714,816 of JAAGEH010000076.1, forward strand.
CCAGATTTCTGCCTGGCCTGTTGGCCCCATGATCTGGGGGGTGACTCAGCCTGGCCTCTTCTCCCCATGATTGTGAGGCTGCTTGGCCTGGCCTCTTCACCCGTGATCACTGGGCAGCCCGGTCTGGCCTCTTCGCCTCGTGATTGCAGGGCGCCTCAGCCTTGCCTATTGGCCCCCTGATCTCAGGGCGGATCAACCTTGGCTCTTCACCCTATGACTGCAGGGCAGCTTGGACCTGGGCAGACAGCATTGGGAACTGTCCCCACCACCTGCCCAGTCTCGACTGCAGCTTGTGTCCCACAGGCAGCTTAGGGCCTTTGTCGGGGGGGGGGACCAGGCTGGCAAGGGAGGACAGTTAGGGGCTACCAGGCTAGCAGAGGAGGGCAGTTGCGGGTAACAGGCTGGCAAATTTACCGCCATCTTTTCTGAGTTGATTTGCATATCACTTCTGATTGGCTGTGGGCATAGCAGAGGTATGGTCAATTAGCATTTTTCAGTTTTATTAGTGTAGATTGTTATTTCCTTTAAGATTCAGAGAAATCAACCTGGCCAACCTGGCTCAGTGGTTGAGCATTGACCTAGCAGTATGAATGAGGAAGGCACAGATCAATTCCCGGTCAGAACACATGGCTCAATACCCAGAGTGGGCATGCAGGAGGCAGCCAATCAAAGATTCTCTTTCATAATTGATGTTTCTAGCTCGCTCTCTCTCTCTCTCTCTCTCTCTTTCACCTTCTCTGAAGTCAATAAAATAATATTTTAAAAAACAAAATAAAATAAATCTCAGAGAAATTGGACACATAGTCTTAATAACTAAAGAGATCTTTTGTTCTGAAATAAGGAAACTCTGTGTGCTTGAAACCATGCCCTTGTTGTTATAATGAGTCATATTTTAGAAGAGTTATTTTTGGACATTTTTCATGTCACCAGAATATGTGAATGCCTAAAGAGATTATTTTAGTGTAACTGGGCAACACATCAGTATTAATGCAACTAATTTATAATTCTTGGAACTCATATTGTGTCTGCATGGCTGGTGCCAAGGCTTTTTAAGGACAAGACATTGTTAAATAAATAAACAAATTAATAAATTGACAAATAAATGAATAATTGAACAAAGCTTGCTGTCAGGGGCAAAACTTTCATTAAGGTGGATCTATTGTATTGAAGCCAGAAACCCAGAAACTCTGGGAGTACTTGACAGAAACTTGTAATAGGGCTTCAGCTTCTTGTTGCTCTCATCCTATCTAATAAAGAGGATATATGCTAATTGACCCTCACACCATCGCAAATATAGTGGCACCCACCGCCAATAAGAGAATATGCTAACTGACTGCCACACCCTCAAAGATGGTGGTGCCCATAGACACAAGATGCTGGCGCCCAGTCCCCTCAGCCCCTGCCTATGGAGTCCCGCAGTCCCCTCAGCCCCCTAGCCACCCAGGGCCAGCCTGAGGCACAGGCAAGCCTCAGATGTCAGCTGTCCAGCCAATGCCCAAGGGCCAGGAAAGTCTTGGATGGCAGTTGCCCAGCCATCCAGGGCCGCCCAAGGCTCAGGTAACCAGGGCCTGCTGAGTCTTACACTGCCAGCAGTGACAGCAACAGAGGTATGATGAGGTGTTGCCTTCCCCTGATCACTGGGTTGCCTCCCACCCCTGAGGGGTCCCCAAACTGTGAAAGGGCATTGGCTGGGCTGAGGGACCACCCCCTCCAGAGCATGAATTTTCATGCACTGGGCCTATAGTATAATAAGAAAAGTAAAGGGGGGAAAATGGCGATGGAATAAACAGTTGTGTCCTGAACTTTGTCCTGGAGCAGATAGAAAGAACAGCTGAGGGTCACACAGAGAGTGTTCATTGGTGAGTGGAGGGACAGCTATACTCCAGGAGATGGTGGGGGACTGCTGGATGGGGTTTCCCTGAACGTGCAGCCCCCACTGCTGCTGGGTTTCCTCCTGCAGCGAGCAGCTTAGGTGAAGAGACGGCACTATCTTGAAGGAAAAAGTGGATATTATTGGAAGCCTGAAAATCTACAACTACGGCATCTACAGAACAGCTATGAACCCCAAAACATCAGTCCTCAATTGCCACAAACACTTAGATTCAGAGGAGCTCTACATTCCACCACAGAAAGAAAAGAGAGAACTACATAACCAGACACCCAGAGAAGAGAGACCATGGGGAGACAAAGAAACAGCCTGTATATGGAAGAAAAGCAGGCATTACTAGAAAAGAAAGTAAATGAAATGGAGGCAAGCAACCTGCCAGAGAAAGAATTCAGAGAAATGGTCATAGGTGGCTGAAAAGAATGGAAGACAAATTGAGTAAGAAAACAATGTGAGTAAGAACCAAGAGGAAATGAAGAAGAACCAAGAAGATATGAAAAATGACATCGCTGCTGTAAATATCTCAATAGAAGGCATCAAGAGTAGACTAGAAGAAGTAGAGGACCACATCTGTGAGATAGAAGACAAGGTAGGAAAAATACCCAAGTAGAGCAGCTTCTAGAAAAACAAATTAAAAAGCAGAAGGAGAGCCTAAGGGAACTTTGGGACATGAACCAAAACAACATCCGCATAATAAGGGTTTCAGAAGGAGAGGAAACTGAGCAAAGAATAGAAAGCCTGTTTAAAGAAATAATGACAGATAACTTCCCTGATATAGGGAAGAAAAACCCCACACAAATCCAAGAAGCTCACAAAGTCCCAAGCAAAATGAATCCCAAAAGACCAACACCAAGGCACATTATAATTAAATTGGCAAACACCAACAACAAAGTAAGAATCTTAAAAGCGACCAGAGAGAGACAGAAAGTTACCTAGAAAGGAACCCCCATCAGCCTAGGGACTGATTTCTCAACAGAAACTCTTCAGGCCAGAAGGGTATGGAATGAAATATACAAAGCCATGCAAAGGAAGATTCTGAATCTAAGAATACTGTACACAGCAAGGCTATCAATCAAATTGAAGGTGGCCCTGACTGGTTTGGCTCAATGGATAGAGTGTCAGCCTGTGAATGAATGGTCCCAAGTTTGATTCTGGCCAAGGGCACATGACTGAGTTGCGGGCTTGATCCCCAGGGCGGGGTATGCAGGAGGCAGTCAATCAATGATTCTCTCTCATCATTGATGTTCCTCTCTCTCCCTCTCTCTTCCTCTCTAAAATCAATAAAATGTAGGAAAAAAATTGAAGGTAAAATCAGGAGCTTCACAGACAAAAAAGGACTAAGGGAATTTATTACCACCAAACCAGCAAAGTAAGAAATGCTAAAGGGTCTGATGTAAAAAAAGAAATAGGAAGCGAAGAAGGAATAGGGGTAAAGAATAAAAATGGCAACAAATAAGTACCTATCAATAATAACTTCAAATGTAAATGGATTAAATGCCCCAATCAAAAGACATAGGGTAACGGATTGGATAAGAAAACATGACCCATATATCTACTGTCTATAAGAAACCCACCTCAGAAAAAAAGACACACAGATTGAAGGTGAAGGGATGGAAATAGGTTTTTCAGGTGGATGGAAATTTTTAAAAAAGCTGGGTAACAATAGTTATATCTGACAAATGAGATCTCAAAGTGAAGGACATAACAAGAGACAAGGAAGACCACTTCATAATACTAAGGAGAGCAATCAAACAAGAAGAAATAACTCCGATAAACATATACGCACCCAATATAGGAGCACTCAAATACATACAAAAACTCCTGGAGGATATCAAGGGGGAGACTGACAGCAATACAATCATAGTAGGAGACTTTAATACCCCACTATCAACAATAGAAAAATCCTCTAAACAAAAAATCAGCAAAGAAACATCAATTGTAAATGACTCACTAGACCAGATGGAATTAATTGACATCTTCAGAACATTTCACCCCAAAGCCACGGAATATACATTCTTCTCTAGTGCACATGGGTCATTTTCAAAGATAGACCATATGTTGGGTCATAGGCAAAGTCTCTTCAAATTCAACAAGATAGAATTCATATCAAGCATCTTCTCAGATCACAGTGGCATAAAACTAGAAATCAACTACAATGAAAACAATCCAAAGAAATCAAATACATGGAGACTAAACAGCATGCTTTTAAACAATGACTGGGTTACCAGAGAGATCAAGGAAGAAATAAAAAACATCATGGCAACAAATGATAATCAAAACACAACAATCCAAAATCTATGGGACACAGCAAAAGCAGTCTTGAGAGGGAAGTTCATAGCTCTAAAAGCATACTGCTAAAAATAAGAAACAATGGTAATAAATTACCTAACCCTACAACTCAAAGAGTTAGAAAGAGAGCAGCAAGAAAAGCCCAATGTAAGCATAAGGAAGCAAATAATAAAGATCAGAGTGGAGATAAATGACATTGCTACCAAGAAAAAAAAAAAAAGATCAACAAAACCAAGAACTGGATCTTTGAAAGGATAAACAAGATTGATGAACCTCTAAGTAGGCTCATCAGGAAGCAAAGAGAGAAGACCCAAATAAACAAAATCAGAAATGAAAGAGATGAAATAACAACAGATCTCACAGAAATACAAAGGGTTGTTAAAAAAAAATACTATGAACAACTCTTTTCCAACAAACTGAACAACCTGGAGGAAATGGACATATTCCTAGAAAAATATAATCTCCCAAAAATCAATCAGGAAGAATGTAAGTATCTCAATAGGCCAATAACTATGGAAGAAATTAAAGCAGTCATCAAAAAGCTTCCAGCAAACAAAAGCCCAGGGCCAGATTGGTTCACAGGGGAGTTCTACCAAACATTCAAGGAAGAACCTATCCTCCTCAGACTATTCAAAAAAATTCAAGAGGAAGGAAGACTTCCAAGCTCTTTCTGTGAAGCCAGCATCACTTTAATACCAAAACTAAAGACAACACAATGAAAGAGAACTACCTGCCAATATCCCTCATGAAAATAGATGCCAAAATCCTCAACAAAATTCTAGCAAATCAGATCCAGCAGTACATCAGAAAGATCATACACCATGACTAACTAGGATTTATCCCAGGAATGCAAGGGTGGTACAGTATCCACAAATCAATAAATGTGATACATCACATAAACAAATTGAGAGATAAAAATTACATAGTCATATCAATTGATGCAGAAAAAGCATCTGTCAAAAACAAATACCCCTTCTTGATTAAAACTTTCAACAAAGTGGGAATAGAAGGATCATACCTCATCATCAGAAAAACCACATATGATAAACCCACAGCTAACAACATACTCAATGGGCAAAAACTAAAACCATTTCCCCTAAGAACCGGAACAAGACAGGGATGCCCACCCTCACCATTCCTGTTCGACATAGTACTGGAGGTATTAGCCATTGCATTGAGACAAGAAGAAGAAATAAATGTAATCCAAATTGGAAAAGAAAAAGTAAAGCTGTCCTTATTTGCAGATGACATGATAAACCTGAAAGACTCCATTAAAAAACTAATAGACTTAATAAATGAATTTGACAATGTAGCAGGATACAAAATTAACAGCAAGATATCTATGGTATTTCTATACACCAATAGTGAACTTACAGAAAGACTAAAAAAGCTATCCCATTTACCATCGCACCAAAAAAATTAAGATACTTAGGAATAAACTTAAGGAGGTAAAAGACCTATATGGGGAAAACTATAGGACACTGAAAAAAGGGATAGAGGAAGACATAAACAGCTGGAAGAAAATACCATGTTCATGGATTGGTAGAATCAACATCATTAAAATGTCCATACTACCCAAAGCAATCTATAGATTTAATGCACTCCTCATTAAAATACCAATGGCATATTTCACAGACCTAGAATGAACTCTTCAAAAATTCATCTGGAATAAAAATTTAAAAAAAGACCCCGAATCCCACAGCAATCCTGAGAAAGAAGCATAGGTGGGATCTCAATACCAGATTTTAAGCTGTACTACTAAGCCACAGTCCTCAAAACAGTCTGGTACTGGCACAAGGATATATAGACCAGTGGAATATAATAGAGAATCCAAATATCAACCCAAACCAATATACTCAATTAATATTTGACAAAGGAGGCATGAACAAACAATGAACTCAAAACAGTTTCTTCAATAAATGGTGCTGGGGAAAATTGGTCAGATACATGCAAAAAAAAAAAAAAGAAACTAGACCACCAACTTACACCATACACAAAAATAAACTCCAAATTGATACAGAACTTAAACATAATACGGAAACCATTAAAATACTAGAGGAATTCACAGGCAGCAAAATCTCAGACATATGCCGTAGCAATTTCTTCACTGATACTGCTCCTAGGGCAGTGAAAGCTAAAGAGAAAATAAACAAATGGGACTACATCAAAATAAAAAGCTTTTTCACAGCAAAAGAAACCATCAACAAATTAACAAGAAAGCCCACTGTATGGGAGAACATATTTGCAAATGTTATCACTGATAAAGGTTTAATCTCCAACATGTACAGGGAACTTATACAACTTAATAAAAGGAAGATAAATGATCCAATAATAAAAAAAAGGGCAAAGAACCTAAACAGAATCTTTTTGAAAGAAGACAGAAGCAAGGCCAAGAGACACATGAAAACATGCTCAAAGTCACTAATTATCTGAAAGATGCAAATCAAAATGACAATGAGATACCATCTTACACCTGTCAGAATGGTAATCATCAACAAATCAACAAACGACAAGTGCTGGCAAGGATGTGCAGAAAACAGAACCCTCATGCACTGCTGGTGGGAATGAAGACTGGTGCAGCCACTGAGGAGAATAGTTTGTAGTTTCCTCAAAAAACTAAAAATAGAACTCCCATTTGACCTAGTAATCCCACTTCTAGGAATATATCCCAAGAAACTGGAAACACCAATCAGAAAAGATGTATTCCCCCCCACCCCTGCCCTAGGTTCATAGCAGCACACTTCACCATAGCTAAGATTTGGAAACAGCCTAAATACCCATCAGCAGATGAGTGGATTAGAAAACTGTGGTACATCTACACAATGGAATACTATGCTGCTATAAAAAAGAAGGAATTCTTATCATGTACAGCAGCATGGATGGTCCTGGAGAGCATTATGTTAAGTGAAATAAGCCAAGCAATGGAAAAAAAAAGCACATGATCTCACTCATTTATGGGAAATAAAGAACATTATAACCTGATGAATAAAAAGATAGATATGATGCAGTAAAACATTGAACAGAACTGTCAAATTACAGCAGGAAGGCTGGGAAGTGTTGGAGAGGGGGGAAATAGAGATCAACCGAAAGACTTGTATGCGTGCATATAAGCACACCAATGGACACCAGACACTGGGGGTGGGGGGTGGGGCGTGGGATGAGGGCATGTGACAGCGGGTAGGGGAGCCTGGGGGAAGGTTAATGAGAAAAAACAAAGGAGACATATGTACTAATATATGTAATACTTTAAACAATAAAAAAGTGTTTAAAAAATAAAAGCCAAAAATAAAAAGAAAGAAAAGTAAAGAACGTTGGGTCTCAGTAAAATCCTTGTATACAGTACAAACTCTGTACCAAGGTCGACTAAGTTGAAGAAGTTGACACACATTCTAAGAGGGACAACTATTGTTTGCATTTGCCTTGTGACCTCTCATGACTATATTATGTTATTATTGAAAGTGCTTGCCCTGGCCAGTATGCCTCAGTTGGTTGAGCATCATCCCAGGTACTGAGAAGGGGCCAGTTTGATTCTTGGTCAAGGCACATGCCAGGATTGATCCCCAGCAAGGGGAGTGCAGGAGGCAGCTGACTGATATTTCTCTCTCTCCCTCTCTCTTCCTCTCTCTTCCTCTCTCTCTCTCAAATCAATAAAAACATATTTAAAAAAATATTTAAGGTATTAAAGTCTAGTGTTATAGGAACTCAGAAAAATGACTACTGAGAGATTGGTGAGCTGGAGGAGACTTCACTTGAGTATGAAGAAATATTCAGTTTACTTACTGCAGAATCATCTGAGGAGAATTTCTTATCACAAATGCAGATTTCTGAGCCCTCCAAGGCCTGCCCAATTTTCTACAGTCAGTGCCTTGGAATATGCATTATTGAATATGTACCCTGAAGTTTGAGAACCACTAGAATTGAGGCCCAGTAACTTACATTTTAAATAAGCACGCCAGGCCCTTCTTTTATACTCTTAAAAACTTAAGAACTACTTACTGATCCAGAGTACAATTCCTCAAGCCCTTTTTGAAATGAATACTAATGCTTTAAATATTTAGACTAATTCTTTGTCCTCACAAATATTTTCCACCTATAAATATCAAATCTCACTTCCAAGAACTATGCCTGTTTTGCAGATGTGAAAAGCAGAGCTCCTTCTCAGTATATTTTTATTATGAGAGTGAGGGTCATTCTCTGAAAATCCCAAAGAACAGAAGCATGATTTTAACCCTTGCTTTAGTGCAGGTTGAAGCAATTCACTTAATTTTAGACAAACACATGTGTTTGCATTTACCATGGAAAAGAAAACGTTAGGACTATGGAATAAGAAAGACAGCCTAGTAAATAGCTGGGCACCTCTAGAGATGATCTGAATGTATAAAACCTTTGGTTTTACCAGTAGTTAGTCTACTTTATAATTCTGTAGAGATTAAGGCTAATTTATAGAAAACTGAAAGCAATGCAAATAATTCTTGTTTATACACATGCCAATAAATCCTGTCACATGGAAGGGCAATTCTCTCCCCAACCCCAAAAAGCCAGTTTTGCACCTATTTGCAAATTTATTTCCATACTTTTATAAATATGTCTGTTGTTTGGATTATCCTTTGAATCAATTGGAATGTTTTATTAATTTTCTCATTTAATTAATGAGTTAAATAACACCCTTAACCTAATTATCTATTTGTATGAGTCAGGATTTTACTTACAAATATACAAATAAAATATTCTTTAGCAATGTTGGAGACCCCATTAAGACAAGCAAAAGATTCACCTGAAATTGCCAGAAATGATGTAGCTCATACAGAATGAAGCCCAGGCACACATTTTTCTTGGCTTCCACAGGTGAATTCAAAGTGGAAACAGAATTTTGTTGATTCTGTTTTTCTCATTTTAATACTGCCCCCTATTAATCCTGTATTTTGGTTTTGTTTTTGGTTCATTTGCGGCCTGTTGTTAGCTAAAATGACTGGAAATTTGGTGATCTCTGTATATGGATTAATGTCTTCTGCTCCCACTTGAGTGAGAAACAATGAGAATATAGTCTGGTAGTTTTTTGTTTGTCTATTTGTGTATTTTGAGCACAAATAAATTAGGACTTTCATGCCCACAAGAAAGGAGAATATCTGGACCATTAAGTTTTTGTGTTTATTTTTATCTGTGTATGAAATTGTACAATGAAAGAGATAGGCTTTATCTGTATCTATACAGTATGTCTATGTCTCTGAAATTCAGAAAGGCTTTGTCTCTCACTACAAATGCAATGTTGTCCTGTCTCCAAATGGTATGAATTAATTAGATTGTAAAGTCTCTAAATTAAAGGAGGTCTGTTCTGATTGACTTATAGAGAGAAATAATGCTTATGTAATAAATATTCTTAGAATTCTAATACTTTAGCTGTGACCAACTCCTCCACCCCTCACTTCACAAATTCAGACATTCTCATTGAGTCTCCTTACATTTTTAAAAAGTCCTCACCTATGAACATGCTTAGGGAGAGAAGAAGAGAAAAACATAAATCCATAAATGCTGCAACCAGAGATTGAACCCAAAACCCAGATAATGCCCTGACTGGGAATTGAACCAGCAACCTTTCGGTGCACAGAACAATGCTCAGCCAACTGAGCCACTCCAGCCATGCAGTGCCTTCTTGCTTTTAATGGCAATATAGTTGTTTGCATAGTGTCAATACGAATCTGTTTTCCTTTTACTAAGATATAATTAGGAAAATTGGAATTTAATATTCAAGAATGATGTTTATGAGTCAGGTATAATAAATCACTTTTATTAGTTTTAAAGAATTAAGGTTGACTTTATGATGCCAGTGCTTACAAAGCCTCCCAAACTGGCCAGTTACAAAGTTTACAGGTAAGGAACACTTCTTGGCAGCCTGAGACCCTTAGAATATTTAAAGTACCTCTAGGAGAGGGATTTACCCAAATGCATAGGTCCTATAGTTGAAATAGAGTGGACAGAGTTCCTTGGGCTTGATTTCTAGCCTCTGTAAAGTAAATAATAGAGGCTTTTAAAGCTCTATCTGAATTCCTTAGGAAGACTTTCAGCAGAGCAAATTTAAAACGCCCTACATGGTGAATTAACATTCTCGCTACCCCTATGTAAACAACTAGGCCAAAACTAATGAGACTAACCTTGGTCTGTGAATATGTATATATTTTTTGGAGATCACTTTGATCATAATGGCAGAAGACTGTAAGAAAAGTAATTTTTTTTAAGTTTTAGAATAAGCAACAGAGATGGCTGAATGCCTTTTCAATGGCATGCTGCAGCTGCCAGGGATTATCTGAGCCTGGTCTCAGAGGATACTATTTTACAACTGTAGAAATTAAGGTTAACTTGCAAAAAAAATCTGATAATAATGCAAATAATTCTATACATAGGTATAAATGGAAATTCTGTCTGGTGTAGGAACAACCCTCCTTTCCATGGAAAAGCCAGCTTTGCATCCATTTGTGAATTTATTTCCATATTCCAGTCCTACAAATGTGTGTTCTCTGGATTCTTCTTTAAACCAGTGTGACATCTTACAGATGCCCTCTTTTAATTGATGAGGCAAACAAAATCTTTGACATGTGTTCATTTTATATTTGTATGAGTCATGATTTTACATATTTTTAAAAATTATCTTTCAATACCATTGTCTCATTATATTTTCATCACACTCCTACTTTCCTGTTGAATAAATTAGGAATTGAAATTTCAATCATTATGTCATTCATCCAAACAATATTTGTTAAGTGCCTAGGATGTATCAGGAAATACTCTGGGGGTTAAGAAGCAGTGGTGAACCAGAGAGACTTCATGGAGGTTCTAGTAGTGAAGACAACCTTAAGTAAACTTACATAAGGTTTATACACACACACACACACACACACACACACACACACACATACATATATATAAAAGCTTAGGCGACCGAACAACAGGTCGACCGATTGCTATGTTGTGCACTGATCACCAGGGGGCAGATGCTCAATGCAGGACCAAAGAGCACCAGACATGGGGCTCACGGTTGGTGAGCACAGCTGCAGTGGCGGGAGCCTCTCCTGCCTCCATGGCAGTACTTCCGAGCAGCAGCAGGCACAGATGGGCCAGGATGAGCAGGAGTGGTACAGCTCAGGCTTCTCCCTTGCCACATGCTGCTTCACACACTACTACATCCCTGGGGGATGTCGGACTACCATTTCGGTTCCATTGTGGGGATCAAGCCGAAACCAGTAGTCCAACATCCCGTGAGGGGTTCCAGATTGTGAGAAGGCACAGGCCAGACTGAGGGACCCCATCAGTGCACAAAAATGTGCACTGGGCCTCTAGTAAATACATAATTACAAACTGTGATAATATTTGAAGAAAAACAACAACAACAAATGCTTCAGGAAGTGACTTGTACAGGCAGAGGTAAAGGCACTGGTGGGAGCCTGATGTGAAAATGAGTTTGCCTGATAAGGAACAGAGAGAAGGCCCCTGTGGCTGGAGTGTAGAGCAAGCAAGGAGATGAGAATGGTGGTGAGGGCCAGGTCAGGAGTGCCTTGTTTATAGAGTTAAGAGTTTATTCTGGATCAGAAAGCAACTTGCCTGAGGTCACAAAGAGCCTGAGTTGAAAATATGGTTTGTGTACTACTGTGAGACATCATTCTTAACCATTAAAAAGAACCTCCTTTTTTTGAATTTGGAAAGATAATTCAAGAAAAAGCAGGGAAGTTTGCTCTGCATTTTCCAAAATGATTTTTTCTTCTGAATGTGGTTCATCTTTCACCTCATGCTGGACTTGTGTGGAGCTAGGGTGAGGCTTAAGTGACATTGAAGAGCGTCAGAAATATGTAAAAGAATCTCCATTTCTGTGGCTTGTGCTTTTCTGACTCTCAGATTACCTTGCAGAATGCCAAACACATGGCAAGTATTCCATAAATACATGTCCATAAATGGGTTGATTAATCACAAATGTTATGATAGGCCATGTATTTCCTGGTAGATAATTATGAGATTAAAAAAAAATGTCATTTTTTTTTCTGGGCCAAGCTACCATGTTTCTAGATTTACCTTTGTTTTGCAGCATTTTTAAAAAAAATTGTGTCTATTGCTAAAGCAAGCATTAATTGATTTATTTGTTCACTATTTCATTCATTCTAACTCACCTAGGAAGAATATAAAATGACACTAAAGCAAGAAATAGAAACTCTGCTCATGTTATTCAGTACTCCCAGGGAATGAGTATTATATAAACTAACAAAAAGCATATGTCACAAAGATTTATGAACAATGATGGTTCATAAGTAGGAAATTAATAGTTATAGTTGTAGGAAGCTTAACAAATTGAGAGACTTAATGATTCTGTGTTCTCTTGAGCTTTGCTAGCCATCCACCAGCAGCAGATCGACAAACAGAGAATATAGGAGCTATAAGACTTTAAATCTCTAGGTGACAGAAAAACCCTTGGGAACTAACGTTAGGTCCAAAATACCTCCAGGCAACAGATAGAAAGTGAAATAGAAATAATAAAAGACCAACTGCCTCACTTGGTTATATCAGAGATATGAAATAAGACTTTAAAATGTTACCAGGATAGCATCAGAAACTATCTACTCAGAAGCTTTAACATTATCACTTAAACACAATACTTTTGATATGTAATGACTCAACACTTAAATCATATTAAATCTATAGAATGATGGATTTTAGAGGTGGAAGGGGCTCTAAAGATCATCAGTCCAACCTTGCAGGCCAGAGATAGGACTTGACTTCTTTAAGGTCACTTAGGAGAATTAGTTGCTGAGCCAGAATTCAAACTTAGGCTCCCAACCCCACCTCAGTTCTCTTTTCTTTAGATTCCTAGACACATAATATGGTTATTAAATCACTAACCTTTATTGGCATCTTTTTGTAAGACTGGCACTGGGGTGAAATAGGGATCCGTGCGATGAGAAGCTGGCAGAACCGTGAGGCTGGCGACGGTGGGCCCTTTCATTAACTTCTGACTGCTCGCCTAGATGGTCAAAAATCTGTTTTCAGCAGACATTTTTGCTTTCAAAATGAGGTTTTCTTCTTGTAAACAATAAATAAGATTATGAATAGTTTCATTACATTTTAATAAGGTAGCAATATCAGCTCCAATTTTATTGCTCATGAGTACTCTGTGCTATTGTCTACTGTGAGGAGTTTGTGTAATTTAAAATAGTTAATTAAATCCAATTAACATGTTGTGATTTCCACTATGCAAAGTCAGTATAGTAGTTAATAAAGGAACATTAAGATTTTGTTCAATTTTAATGACTACAATATAAAAGTGCTAAATCTTGGCAGAAGAGTTTTGAATACAACAAAATTTTGTACTAGCAAATTTCCCAGGAAATACATATTAGAGTTTTGAGGATTAAAAAAAAATAACCTGGGAGAATTTAAAGTAAATACATCAGTCAACACTCAGATGAACTCTGAGTAGACTCTTGTAGATCTCAGAAAGGGTGAGGACATAGATCAGTTACAGAAGACGATTACTTTTCCTAAAGTCATAAAATGTTTTATTATAATTTGAAATATGAGTTGTTTCTATTAAATGATGTCTAGACTTAAAATATTATATGTATTGCATATTCTAGGAAATCACATTTAATTGTATAGCTCACTAATCATATTTTTACCTTTATTATGGGAGGTTATGAATTGCCTGGGCTCTCTCAGCTGGGAAGATGCAACTGTTGGATATTTCTAGACTGATTTAAATTTTCAAGTCATTTTCCAAACATGGATTAATTTGCATAGCTTTTAAGGGAACCAGGTAATGATTTGCTATTTAACCAGGAAAGAACCAGGATGAAATGGTTAATAGATTTGTTCCCGGTCACACTATATATTAGATATACACACTTAAAATACACTATGTACAAACTGGATATACACACTTAAAAATACACAGTTTTAAGGTGAATCTGATTTTACATTAGAGAAATTTGCCATTGGACTCGGATGTACTGCACCTTATTGACTGCTCATGGTGACCAACGAAAAGGAAAAAGAAAGAGAAAATTTCACCAAGACTCATGGGAGAAAATCACGTTACAAAACAAATACCTGTTGGCTGAGAAATGTCTGTGTGAACAATGTTGATAAGGCCCCACTGGCGGGATGTGGTACGTAAGAGAAACTATACAAAGCTACCATCCCATGAACACCGAACCTTCTAATGCTGTTTGGTGAGGAGATTAAAATTACTGCAAATAGGATTTTTTTTTACAGTAGACAGAAGACTGTACATGCAATCTGTTTCCTTCCAGGTGAGTTGGAGGAGGAAAGGGGAGTGCTGCAGGCCTCGCTTTCAGGAGAGTGAGGAGCCCTTAAGCACATGCGGTTGTCATGGACCTGGGGTCCTGCTGATCTGTCTTGCTCTCTTCCTCATCTTCAGCGCTCCTCGTCACAGTCCTCCTCCAGATAGAAACAGCTTCCAAGAGCTGCTCCTCTTCAGTGAGGCTGAGAGAACCACTCTGCATGCTGTACTCCAGACAGGGCACATTCAGAGCTGAGGATATTGAACACCAAAAACGGCAGGGTCTCCACTCCTCAGATTGATATGAGGGTCAGGGAGGCAAAGGTAAATCGGAGGAGGAAGGAAGAAAGATTCAACTTAAATAAAAGTGTCAAGCGCTGTGAAGATGTAAAATATGGGTTTGACAGTTTCAGGGCACACAGCACAATTTATCTGGATTTTCTGAAAGCCTTTGACAAAGTACACCTGACAACCTGCTCTTGAAAGCTAAAGTGGCAGGATCCGACATAAAACACCATGTAAAGTATGACACAGAGGACAGGGCAGAAGGCAGGTGACATTCGGATTCTGTCAGGCAGTCAGCACATTCATAACGCTGCTTCTTTCATTCTTCCAACTACATCAATCTCAACAATGTTAAAAGCCAGACCCAAAGGCTATGCAGAAAAGGCAGTGCGGCGGTGTGTGTGTGTGTGTGTGTGTGTGTGTGTGTGTGTGTGTGTGTTGAGGGACATGGAAGGCAGTTGATATCCTGGCGGGTTTATAGAAATTAACTCCGCAGACAGTGTCACTGGACGTGGAACCTGAGCCCACTCTCCTGTCCCGTTCCCATGGTAAAGATAACCACTTCTGCACATGCTTAGTTGGAGGGAGCAGGTCTGTAACAACTACATGTACTGAGCACTTACTGTATCACACTAACTTTAATACAATGAGCATTAAATTTCATGAGCACTGGAAAAGCTTAGGGCTGTGGGAGTGCAGAAGAGGGAGTCATTAACTCTGCCTGCTGGTAGGGCAGAAGGCTTTGCAGTGACTCTCAACCCTGACTGTATGTTAGAATCACTCAGGGAGCTTTTTAAAAATACTGCTGCCTGGGTCCCAACCCTAGCCCTTTAAATCCGAATAGCTGGGCTGGGGCCTTGGACCTTGATATTTTTATAAAGCTCCCAGGTGATCCTGATGTGCAGCCAAAATTGAGATGTACTGCAGTAAGTGATACTTAAATTGCACTTGAACAGAAGTATTGAATTGTGTCACGAAGAGAGTGCAATTACATAGGTAAGAAGAATGGTGGAGACGAAGTGAAATAGCAAGCAAATGAATGAAATTCTTGTTGAAGGTGAGGAGCTCCAGGGGCTGGAGTATAGTGTGTGTATCAGGAGGGTAGGTTGGGTGAAGAGACTGGAGAGCTAGGTAGAGATTCATGGAAGTTAAAAATACCAGCTTTATGATTGTGATGATTGCCTAACAGAAGTTGAATATCATCTCCTTCCGGCTGCTCCTTTATGTCATGCTTTCTATTTTATGCCAGACTCATGCTTTGGAGTTTGTGTAATATGGAATACCGCATTATAAATGAATCATATTTTAAATAGAACACTGTCCTTCCTATCTGGTACTTTATTACTGTTTCCAAAACTATAATTCATAACTCTATCACTTTATGCTTAAACCATCTACAATAGCTTCACATTTTTTCAATATTTAAAAAACTCACAAAAGCTTAAAGAAGAAACAACAATTACTTTCCTGTCAGTCAGAATTAATCATTGTTAATATCTTGGTGTATTTGCTTCTAGTGTTCTCAAAGAGAAAAACCATTTTATTTTATTATCCTAGTAAAAATGATATATGTTCATTATAAAGATTCCAAATAATACAGAAACACACTAAGATACAAGTTTAAGATCCGCATTGGGTGACCCATTATTCCTGACATCTCTGGAATAACTGATATATTGTTTTATTAAAAAATTAGATTTATATTATATTTTAAACTTAATGTGACATGAATTTAATAGAAGAGGAAATGACTGAGTTAAACCCAACAAATTATTAAATTTCCAATATTTCTTAACACAGATTCCTGGGAGTTAAAAAAGACTCCTCTGCAAGGGTGGGCCAGTTTTTTATTTAAGGGCCAAATAGTAAGTATTTTAGGCTGTCCAGATTCATTGCAAAAGAGTGAATCTATGTTCCAATAAAACTTTACTTACAAAAATAGGTGGTCAGCCCTCAGGCAGCACTTTGTGGACCCCTGCCCCTTCGTTACACACAGATGATTATGAAGAACATTTCGATTTTTGAAAACCACATGGTTTTATTTTGGATGTCCCCAGATTCAAAAAATAAGAACATTAGAACTCTTTTGCTGCTCCCATCTCCCCTCCACGACTTCCCATTTTTTATTATATTATTAACTTTACACTGTCCAGTTTACAGGATTCACATTGTTTTGAAACCATAATTGCTATGATTGTTTAGTATTAATTCTACCTGCAAATGAATCCAATGCTCACCAACAGGTTTTTTGTTTTTGTTTTGGTTTTGGTTCTGGTTTCTCTACAATTGACTTCTTTATTTTGATTGATTTCTTAATTGTCTAGCTTTGGTTATCAAGCAGTTTTTCCCAAGTGTTCAAGGTTATTTTACTTCTCTGATCCCTTATACTTCAATTACATCTAGGGACATCCTTTCTTTTCTCAAAATATGGTAGATACTGTACCGCTGTTATGAAATCTGATGCTAGCTTTATTTTTTACCCCTTTGTAAGCAATTTTTCTTTCTGCTTGAATGTTTGAAGCATTTTTTATTTATTTGAAGTTTAGGTATTTAACTTAGGAAACACCTTCATGTTAAATATTCTAAATAAAAATTTCCTGGGATTCAATGCTGTTTTTTCCACCTACAGATTTAGTTCTTCACTTCTGGAAAATTTTTCTTACATTTTATCTTTGGTTCATCTCTTTCATTTGCTGGGTTCTCTGTTTTAGGGACACCAAGTGCCTCAAAATGTTGGCTCATCTTTATCTTTCATATTGCGATTCCTAACTACTCATTCTCTCCTGGTTTCCTTTAGACTAGAACACCCTACGTTTTAGCTGAGCACATGGCTATACAGTTCCAGACTACATTTCCCACTGTCCCCTATGGCTAAATGTGGACATGAGACCGAATTCAGACCAATAAGATGTAAGTAGAAAAGATAAGTGTAACCTTTGGGACTTCTAAAAGTTCTTGCCCCATCTTTATTCTTTCTTTGGGCATAGAGAGAAGCCAGTTTCAATCATTGAAATGAAAGTGTCTGTAAACACAGAAATGAGGAGATGCTGGAATATCAAGATAGCAGGAACCGTATCTTGGGTAACTTCACGGAGCAGAGCTGTTCTGCCAACCTTGAATTTCTCACCTGTGCACTAGTTTGTGAATGAGAACTAAACTAACTTACATAAGGTGTTATATTTTTCCATTTCTTTGTTACAGCAGCTTAGCCTGTTAACAAATTAATGTGCACGTGTATTAGCTTCTAAATAATTGCCATTATTTTCTCTCTGCATTTACTGTGCTCTACAGTCTTTTCTTCATGTCAATATTCAGCAGTGTTAAGTTTTTTTTCTATTCATAGTTTATTAGTTCCATAAAACATTTTGGTATTCAGTTTGTTTCCTTGTATCTTTAAACTCTCTTTTTGTCTCATTCTGCTATTTATCATCTCATAGTTGAGCTCTAGATTTACTTAATTTAATTTATGGTCCAATCTAGCTGTGCTATACTGTGAAGAAATTGTGAGAAAATACCTTCTGTTCCTTGGGTTATGTCTTTTTCAGGGTTAGGCTTTGTCTTTTGTAGCCCATGGTCCTCCCACCCTCTCCCCTTCTCTCTCTTCTTCTAGCTCTGGGTGAAATACTGAATTTATGTAATAGATCAGTGTAGTGACCATATCATTCCTATTCCCCTTGCACATATTCAGGCAACTGCACAGACATTCTGCTTGCTCTGATGTGGTATCTCCTCCCCCATTGTCCTGTGCCAGTGCGTCTTCTCTCCCAACACATGAGAACTGGTCATGTGGGTTTTCTCCACCATTTTGTTACCTGACGACTTGGGTGGGAAAAGCCTCTGTTTCAGGGTGTCCACAGTCTTTGTTAAAGTCTGTACACTCTCCTCCCTCTCCTGAGATTTTGATGAACTTCCTCTACCAGGATTTGCTCTACCTAGAAAGGATAAGGCCATCCCTCCCTATCCCATCCCCAGGCACTTTGGGACATTTTGGTGGAATTCTGAGGACTTCAGGACTCTCAAGAAGAAGCAAACACATTATTTACATTCCAATTTCACCTTTTTATTCCAAGTTCCCTTGTCAGAAGAGAATAAAGATAAAGATGCCTGCTTGAATGTATTCCCTCCAGATTTTGTAGTGTTCCTGAAAATCCCAATATTTTGATAACTTACCCGTAGTGTTTCTGAGTGGTAGGAAAGGGTTAAGATTAAAGCTATGCTGTACCCCTCTGCTCTAGAATCTTCTACTTGGTGAATTTTAAAAATCGTGCACTACCTGCATGACCATATTTGGCACCCCTGACCCAACCCTTTTCCCCTTATTATGGATGGGGAAACTGAAGGTTGGGAAGGGAAATAGCTGGGACACCCATTCAATATGCCTTTTAGCTGGGGAGGCTGAACTAAAATGCGTGCCACTGCCTCATGGCTCAGGTCATCAGCTCTGCCCCTCTGTTCTCAGGGCAAAGCCCTACCTCACTCCTTTCCCAGTGCCATGTAACTTAATATAGTAGGAGTCTCCGTTCTCTAACACTTAGACCAGTGGTTCTCAACCTTTCTAATGCCGCAACCCTTTAATACAGTTCCTCATGTTGTGGTGACCGCAACCATAAAATTACTTTTGTTGCTACTTCATAACTGTAATTTTGCTACTGTTAATGAATCATAATGTAAATATCTGTGTTTTCCGATGGTCTTAGGTGACCCTGCTAGCAGTTCTCAACCTGTGGGTCAAGCATGAGGAACTGTATTAAGGGGTCGCGGCATTAGAAAGGTTGAGAACCACTGTCTTAGACTAAGGTTCACTAGCATTCTTGGGCTACAAGAAAACTCCCTGGAAAGGCATTTGTAGTATCAAAGCACGAATACTGGGCTCAATGCACCACATTTGAGTCCTAGCTCTGTTACTTAATTTCCTAGATGCAGGGGGGAAGACATTTAACCTTTCTGAGTTTGTTTTATCTTCAGTAAAATAGGGATATTCTTATCTACATGGTAGCTGAATTTTATGTAAAGGATCTGTTCCTGGAGGCATTTCATAATTCTCAATGCATATAATTCAATACAGCCAGATAAAAATGGCAGGTATGGCAAAGACTGCTGGCTGACCTTTAATGTGCTGCCCAGCCAGAAACTACATTTCCCAGCCTCCCTTGCAGCTTCATGTGTCTTTATGATGAGACTCTGGCCAGCAGTATGGGAATTGTAGTGATTTTACTGGTAGGAATATAGACATGATAGTGGGAGCATCAGAGTCTCTTATATAGAAAACTTTCTGTTTATGACATAGCAATCCAATGGAAAGTGCACGAATACCTGATGCGACAGAGCTGCCATGTCAGCCACAAATGATTTGTGCTCAAATTGTGACCTGAGAGAACATTACTGTCATGTTCAATCTACTGTTATTTGTTATAGTTGCTGAACTCATATCCTAAATAATACAGGGTAGTTTTATTTACTCAAGTGGTGCCTCTCTGTGGAAAATTCAGCATAAATATAACTTAAGTTCACTTAGACTGTACCAGCTGTGAATAAAAATGAAATTTTGCTCCATTTTTTAAAGTTGGGGGATTTGCTTGATGTCAAACTTTGTGTATAAAGCAATACTTTATTCTT
Organism: Lasiurus cinereus; assembly: GCA_011751065.1. Taxonomy (NCBI): domain Eukaryota; kingdom Metazoa; phylum Chordata; class Mammalia; order Chiroptera; family Vespertilionidae; genus Lasiurus; species Lasiurus cinereus. The sequence goes on from JAAGEH010000076.1 coordinate 34,735,170, forward strand.
ATTTTGCATCATGGTATTTCAGATTTATATAATCCAGTTTCACATATGAAGCAGAATCTCTGGTTTTTCATGTAGTGGTTGTGAGAAATTAATAAATTAATATATGGAGACACACAACATAAACATTTTTTTCACATCATATTGGGTTTTATTTTTTATATAAATACTAGAGACCTATTGCATGAAGATTCATGCAATAGGTCTTCCTTCCCCTGGTTGCCAGCACCGGTTTTCCTCTGGTATCTGGAACCCAGGCCTTTGCTCTGGCCACTGCCTTCCATCTTTGCTCCAGCTGGAGCCTTCAGTCTTCTCTGCTCTGGCTGGAGCACCACTCCTGTAGCTCCCTCTGCCCTCCACCCTCACCCTCATAGCAGGCATCCCACCCTGCCCAGTGGCTCTGTGTCTGTATATGCAAATTAACTCACCATCTTTGTTATGTTAATTTGCATACTCATTCCTGATTGGCTAGTGGGTGTCAGGGAGGTATGGTCAACTTGCATATTTTTCTTTTAATAGTATAGATTTTATTGAAGCTTAACTTTCACTTTTGAAAAGGCACCAATTATAAGGTTCTCAGTTGATCCACTTCCAAAAAGTGGACACTGTGGGTAACTGACATCCAGAACAAGCAGAGCATGGCAAACCCCTGGAGGTCCCTCTCATGCTCTTCCTGTCACCACTATAATCCAAAGGTAACCACTGTTCTCAATTCTGTTACCAATTGTTATTTTCCTGTTTTTGAACTTTATATAAATGGGTTATTATTACAGTATGTATTTTTTTTTTTGTATTTGATTTTTGGCTTTTAAAATTGGAGATTACCCACATTTTTGTGTATAGCAGTATGTTCACATCATAAACTTTAAATACTAATTTTGAGTTAGAAATTATATTTATTGCTGTAACCAGTAAGGCTTGAGCCTCCAAACTTTCACTTTTTTGTATTGCTCATAATGTTCTTTCCAGAAAGTTCTCTGTCCCTCTCAGCTCTGGCTTCTAAATTCCGGTCCCCTTTTTTACAATTAGCATAGGAGAATCTTCTCTAGAAAATCACCTTTGTTCTCTTCCTCCTCTGACCTCCTATAGCTTTCTTTTGTATAATTCTCTTATTACAGTTACAACATAAGTTGTATTTGTATAGTATTCTGAAGTCATTACAAAATTCTGAACCTACCTAATTCTACCTTATTATCTAATTTGAAGAAGGAATAGAGCAAAAAAGTTTTTTAAAAAATATAAGCACAGGTTTATTGGGAAGGAGCAATTAACATAGATATATTAGCAGACATTTTCCTTTGTGATAAAAGGTATTACAGTGGCAAGGCTAAATAACCACTTAGTTACCCTTGTGGGGATGGTGGAATAGCTTATAACAAACTCATCCTCCTGAAGATAATTATAAACTCTGGGCTTTTGTTTGTTTGTTTGTTTGTTTGTTTGACAAAAGAAGAATGTCGCCAGCAATCATGTATTATAAGAAATGCTTCAAGGAAGTTCTTTAGGCTGATGGAAAATGACACAAGTTGTCCCTTTCTTGTAAGACTCATATCCTTCTGGTAAATATAAAGACTATATTTTTCTTCTCTTAATTTCTCTCAAAGACAATTGATTGTTTATAGCAAAAAAATTGTAACATATTGTTTAGTCTACAATATATGTAAATTACATGACAACAATAGCCAAAGGATTGGGAGGTAAATAGAATTCAGTGCAAGTTCCTTACATTTTACGTAAACTGATGCAATATTAACACCAAGGAAATTCTAAGTTAGGGATACATATTGTAATCCCTAGAGCAAATACTAAAAATAATGCAGAAATACACTTTAAAAGCTAATATAACAGAGTGTTAAAAAATTATTTTTAATCACATAACCCTAAGTCAGGCAGAAAATAAAAGAATAATGGGAAATAGAAAATGAGTGAGAAAAATGGTTGTTCTAAATAAAAAGCTGTTCAATAATTACACTAAATAGAAAAAGAGTAAACACTCTAAAAAGAACAGGTTATCAGACTGTATTTTAAAAGCAAGATAAAACCACATGTTTTCCATATAAGATAAATTTTAATGTTATTTTATTTTTTTAATTAAATCTTTATTATTCAGATTATTACATTTGTTTCTCTTTTTTCCCCTCCATAGCACCCCTCCACCCAGCTCCCACCCTTCCCTCTGCCCTTACCTCCCTCCCATTGATCTCATCCATAGGTGTATGATTTTTGTCCAGTCTCTCCCTGTACACCCCTCATCCCTTTCCCCCTAAGAATGATCAGTCCACTCCCTTTCTGTGCTCCTGATTCTATTATATTCACCAGTTTATTCTGTTGATCAAATTTTTAATTCACTTAATTTTTAGATCACTTGTTGATAGATATGTATTGGTTGTTCATAATTTTGTGGCTTTTACCTTTTTCTTCTTCCTCTTCTGAAAGAATACCTTTCAAGCATTTCATATAATACTGGTTTGGAGTTGATGAACTCCTTTAGCTTTTTCTTATCTGTGAAGCTCTTTATCTGCCCTTCAATTCTGAATGATAGCTTTTCTGGATAGAGTATTCTTGGTTGTAGGTTCTTGCTATTCATCACGTTGAATATTTCTTGCCACTCCCGTCTGGCCTGCATCGTTTCTGTTGAGAAATCAGCTGACAGTCGTATGGGTGCTTCCTTGTAGGTAATGAACTGTTTTTCTCTTGCTGCTTTTAATATTCTCTCTTTGTTTTTTGCTCTTGGTATTTTAATGATGATGTGTCTTGGTGTGGTCCTCTTTGGATTCCTTTTATATGGGGTTCTGTGTGCTTCCTGGACTTGTAAGTCTATTTCTTTTACCAGATGTTGGAAGTTTTCAGTCATTATTTCTTTAAATAGGTTTTCAGTATCTTGCTCTCTCTCTTCTTCTGGCACGCCCACAATTCTGATGTTGGTACGCTTGAAGCTGTCTCAGAGGCTCCTTACATTGTCTTCACATTTTTGGATTCTTTTCTCTTCTTGCTTTTCCAGTTGACTGTTTTCTGCTTCATTATATTTAAATTTTTTATTTGATTCTTGCCTTCTTCTAGTCTGCTATTAGGACTCTGTATAATATCTTTTATTTCAGTCAGTGTCTCTAGTTGGTTCTTTTTCATCTCCTCTTGGGACTCGCTAAATTTATCCATCATCTCTAGTTGGATCTTTTGCACCTCTAGTTGATCCTTTTGTATCTCCTCTTGGGACTTGATAAATTTATCCATCTTTTCTAGCATATTCTTGAAAAACCTTATAAGCGTGGTTTTGAACTCTCTATCCAGTCGTTTTTCTTTTCCTCCATTTCTTTTGTTTGTGATCCCTTCCTTTGTCTCGGCATTTTCACTATGCTGGGGAAACTTCTGTATTGAATTCAGCCTTATGATACCAGACTTGCAAAACCGAAGAAGTCTCTGTTGAGCTTGGGATGGGTGGAGTCTCAGGACCTAAGGGTCCACCTTGCCTTCCAGTCGGCCCCACCCTCCATGGCCCCTGAGTCTCACGTGACTGGGTAATCACTGGAGCGGTCCTTGTGCGTGCGCACCCGCAGTGCCTGTAGACCTCTAGACTGCTGCCTTTCCAGCTCCCCTGTGCACCAGGACCACATGAGTGTATGTCTCCAGGGTTTCGCCTGAAACAGGGGCTTAGTGGAGTCAGAAGTGACACAGTTGGGAGGGTCTGTCTCCCACCCACTCACGAAAGCCAGCGGCACAATCAGCAGTCTGTCCTCTGCGCAGTGCTGTGCGCGCCATCAGATCTCTGATTTTTTGCGACTCCCCTAAATTTCCGTGCACCTCTCCCTTTTTACAGTCCAAACTCCCCCCATATGAGTTTCTGCTGGATCTGGGGTTTAGTGTCGTAAGATAAGGCATTCAATGCTGTTGGGAGTCTCCGTTTCCCTCCTGCCAGAGAAAACCAGCCAGGTATTCCGGCACCCACTCTCTCCACAAGTGCGTCTCCGTACCTCAGCTTTTTGCAGCTCCTCTGGGTTTCTGTGAGCCCCTCTCTTTCCTTCTAGCTGTAGAACTTCCACTATGCCAGCTTTCCTGTGGTTCTGGATGATGTCTCTTCTGTCTTTTAGTTGTAGTTTTGAAATTGTTGTGCGAGGCAGCAGAGTAGGTGTCTACCTATGCCGTCATCTTGGATTCTCTCTTGAATTTTAATTTTAAAGGTACAATGGGAGTAACAACAAAAAAAGACTGATATACCATGTCAGCCAAAAAAGGAGTGGCTATATTAATATCAAACAAAGTAGGCATTATGACATGGAGTATTATTAAAGAGAGAGATAGAAAAGGTCAATTAGCCAAGAAAACATAAAAATCATAAACATGTATGCCTTTAATATTAACACTAAATGCATGAAACAAAAATTATCAAAACTAAAGGAAGAAATAGACAAACTTTTATCAGAGTTGAAGATTTTAACATTTCCCCCTCAGTAATTTGCATAACAGATGAATTTTTAAAATCAGTAAGGATACAGAAGATCTGCACATCACCATCAGCCACCTTGACCTAATTGATATTTATAGAACACTACAACCAATAACTGTAGGGCAGACATTATTTTCAAGTGTTCATGAAACATTCACCAAAATAAATTATATTTTGGACCATAAAACGTCTCAATCAACTTCAAATGATTTCAATCTTACACAATATGTTCTCTGACCATATGAAATTAAATTAGAATTCAATAAGACTGAGGAACATAAAACTATCCCCAAATATTTGGAAATTAAACAACACACTTCTAAATAAATCACTAGTAAAAGAAATAAACCACTAGGGGAGAGTTGAATTGAATGATAATGAAAATGCAATGTACCAAAATTTGTATGTTGCAGCTAGCTGAAACACTGCTTAGAGACACATTTACCAGTCTAAATGTTTATATTAGAAAAGAAGCAAGGTCTAAAGCCAATGATCTAAGATTCTAAAAACTTTAAAAAATAAGAAGAGTAAAATAAACTCAAAATAAGTAGAAAAAAGAGAATACAAGAGTAAAGAGGATAAATCAATGGAATAGAAAACAAATAATAAAGAATATTAACAAAGCCAAAAGTGATTCTTAGAAAAGATTAATAAAATTGATTAACTTCAGTAAGACTAATCAAGAAAAAGAGAAAACAGAAATAACCTATATCAGAAATAAAGGAGGGAGGGAAAGAGAGAGAGAGAGAGAGATGGAAGAAGAAGGAAAAGGAGAAGGAAGGAAAGAAGACAGAGAAGGGAAGGAGAAAGGAAGGGAAAGAAAATTCGCGTGACACACACACAGGGTCACAGTTCTCAGAACTGAAGTGGTCTTAGAGAGACAAAAAGGGTAGAAGTGACCATGGGATTGTGAACAGACTCAAAGAATGTGGTGAGTAGAGATGACCATGGAGAAGATTCCAGAAAAAATATTATTTTGAACACACAGAGAAGTCTGAGTTCTGAGCGTCTGCATACCTTACAGGCCTTGTATATCACATTTAAGAAATGAATTGTGCCCTGACCGGTTTGGCTCAGTGGCTGGAGCGTTGGCCTGCAGACTCAAGGGTCCCTGGTTCAATTCTGATCAAGGGCATGCAGGCACATATCCAGTGAGGAGTGTGCAGAAGGCAGCTGATCGATGTTCCTAACTCTCTATCCCTCTCCCTTCCTCTCTGTAAAAAAAAAAAATCAATAAAATATATATTTTTTAAAAAGAAATGGTTTGTTATGATGCCCCAAAGCCCATTCAAGAAAATATTAAATTCCAATAAAAT